>VXAL01019901.1:202306-224393 GCA_013399475.1 Chauna torquata | reverse complement strand
CTCTGTACCATATTTTTTTCCCTAGACATTTTAGATTATGAAGCAGCTATGACTCAAACAACACTTTTTTCCTTATCATCATACCTAGATATATACATATATGTTTTTACAAATTTTAGTATGTCGGTATTTTCATCATTATTTTTTAAAGTGGTGTTTTTTTGTTTTTTTTGTTTTTTTGTTTTTTTTTTGCAGGCCTTCAGATGTTCAGAAGAATTATGCAGATTTTATAAATAAGTACTAGAGNGAATTATGCAGATTTTATAAATAAGTACTAGAGCATTTATGCCACTTGATGGTGCCCCATCTGTGCTTCCCCTGTAGTGGTTGACGGGGCATCTGTGTAAGTTGCTACTTTTTTTGTTTGTTAATTAGCTCACTGCATAAAAAAAACATCACGCATTACCTGTTATAATTTCAATATGCCTCAGAATATACACTTTTTTTTGGTTTCAAGACAATGTTGAGTCTTGAGTTTGTCTTTGTTCTTACAGTTTCTGAAACCAGATGTCAAGCTACTTATCTTTTCGGGTATTGAAAATCCAACAAATTGAAGAAATTAAACTTTTGCACCTAACTCCTGAATACCACATATTTCTTTACATTTCTGACTTTGTATGGTGGTTAACCTCTATTTTATCTCACATGTATCTCCATTTAATATATTATATGGTGTGCATTTATGTATTTATAAATTAATAGGTACTTAGAATCATAGAATATCCTGAGTTGGAAGGAACCCACAAGGATCATTGAGTTCAACTCCTGGCTCCACCCAAAAAACAAACCCTGTGTCTGAGAGCATCATCCAAATGCTTCTAGAACTCTGGCAGGCTCAGTGCCAAGACCACTTCTTACAAACCTACATGTGGTGAAAATATATCAGTTAAGTAAGCCATATTTCCCTTTCATTATATGTTTGTTCCATTCCTTGATTCACCTTTTTTATAGAGGCTCTGAATGTCTTTTTGTGAGGTTTGTTTTCTTTTTCATCCTGTTCCTCTGGCGGGCAGGGGGGAAGCTTTTTATTTTTTTATGCTTTACATTGCAGAGTATTAGAATTTGTTCTAAAATCTTTACAACCTTTTACTGCTGACAAATACCAAGGTACAGTTTTCCTTAATGTTACAATTTTTAATTTCAGTTTCTAGCACAATTGTCAGTTTGGCTTGCTTATAAACTAGATAGTGATTTTGATTGCCCCAGGAGACAGTTTCCTAAACAGGCAGATTCAGTGCCTGGCCCCACTGGCCATAGGCTACTTGTGACTTCATAAGACTGGAGAAATTCAGAAGGCTGAGCAGGCAATTTTAGTTTGGAAATGGTTGCAGGCATTTTGAATGGTAATGATATATATCCAGTCTAAATAGAATGTTTAATATTAACATGGCCCAGGTAATTGTTCAAAGTCTAATTTTAATCTATGTTTTCCAACATGGTTACCTCATTTCCAATGGTGTTATAGAGGGTTTTTTTGGTGGTGGTGGTGGTAGTTTTGTTTGTTTCCCTTTTCAACATGGAGATAGGTTGTGGAGTATTTAACTTTGAGCTAATGCATCTTTTCTGTTTCAGTAACACTAGGCTATGGCTGTGGTCTTTGATTTCTATTTTAAAAGGATAAAAATGTGGGTATATGTTTTGCCATTACAGGACACAATTTTACTACACAGAAACTTGCTTTGTTACTATCTGAGATGTGTTTCAAAAACACTTTTACATAGTTTCCATTGGGTGGCAAATAAGCAAAACTAATTCCTGAAAAAGAGAATCCTAATCTACGTCAGGTTTAAAATCCAGAATGTGTCCTCGTAACACAAGCACCATCATGTCACAGCATTGTACCCTAAGCACAACTAAGGATGATCACTACAAAGGCTTACCAGTTCCTATATCTTCTCTGTTACTAAGCTATCCATTCAAAGTTCAAGCTGTTACAAAACCATCAAGAAAGATAAACTTGCGCTGGGCAAGTGACAAGAGTCTGTGAAATTCCAGCTAAAACTGTGTTCTCTGGTGTTCTCAGCTGTGGGCAGATTTAGAGAAGGTTATGCTTATGCAGGCTCAGGTGAAACTAGCCAACAGCATGGTATTACAACAATACTGTGTTACGACAAGCAGACGATCTAAACAGATATGTCGGCATCAAGTATGGATAATGTCACCCTAATCTTTCTTCTTCTTAAAAAATAAGAAGAATTTAAGCCATCTTCCTACAATTACTTATCTGTATTTTTCAAATCATATCTGCATAGCGCATTTTTATGGTTCAATCAATTTTCTTTGTTAGACAAAAATCTATAAATGATTACGTAAAAAGAGATGTTTGGTTCTGTTTCCTCTTCCCCCTTTCTCCTGTCCTTTTTCCCATCTCATTTCATGTTCCCACAGGAAATGCTTCTGCTTCTAGTACAGACATTCCCCTATGATCTGACACTGAAGGTGCCAGATACTATCTTAGATTGTCAAACTGTTTTGTATTTGTTGATTTCTTTGTTTCTTTTAATTTGCTTTGTTTTGTTTTCTTAATAAGGAATTGCTAGGTTGCATCTCTTCATTCTTGTGTTTGTTTTTGGAAAGGAAATGGATTATGCTCAAGCAGAGCTCAGAGAAGAAGCATGAGTCAAGTAATTTTGTTTCAACATATTATGTCTGATTTTCTGATTTGTTAAGTCCATCAACTAATGATCATGATATCCTCTATCTATAATCATTATTTCTACTGTAGGTCCATGGAATTTTTTTAGATTTAATTTGCTTGCCTTTATTTGAACCATCTCTCAGACATGTATTCCTCACTGGGTATCTCTGGCTATTCTTTGATTTCTTTTTAACTCCTCTCTTATGATCTTTATTACCTACTGTTTCTTCCTTTACAGATTTTGTCCATTTAATTCAGTTTATCTGAGCTAACAGTTTTCAAGACTAACTTTTTACAAATCCTCTACTAGTCTTTTCCTCACATATACTCTCACACTGAGATACCCACACATGGAGTACTAAACCCCAGACCATTCCCCTCAGCAATAGTTATGCTGTTCATCTGTTTTGCTGTCTGGTAGATTTTTCTAGTTCTTTTTAGAAACTGGGGGATAGTATGAGCTAACATCTGTAAAGTGAATGATCAGTTGAGGCTTGCTTTGGAAGTTAGCCAGAATATTGTCAATAACTTCTTCATAGAAAACCTATATTTAAGAGAGGCTGATAATAAGAATTTTCCTTGGAAAGTGCATGTTGATGCTGGAATATAAGCATGGTTCTGTTTATTTAAACAAATGTCACTACAGCCATGTTTATATTTGAGCAGAAAATGAAGCACTTCAGAAACAAGGAGTCTGTGTTTATGATAATAGTGTTTAAATGCATGGACACTTGCTGATCTACAGGTTGTAATCAGTGTATCCAGAGGTGGAACATAAGCTTCAGACAATCCTCTCAATTACCGAAACAGTGGGATAAAATCTAGGAAATACATTTATGAGAGGAAAATGAACAGTTGATTAAAATAACAACAAACAGTGTGGAAAAACAACCTGAGGTAAGAGTTATTAAAATAGCTTGCAAAAAGTCTGATAAAAAGTATCCACAAAGATTGCAGGCTGTCAAAGTGCAACATTGCTTCCTAGTTGGTCACTAATTTTACAGAAAGAATATGAGATTTTTGCCCACTGTATACATATTTATTTCCTATATCTTTGCCTGTTTCATATTAATAGTTGAAAGGGAATAATACCTTTTGCTACGGGTAAATATTTTGGGTTAGACTGGGATAGCCTGTGTGGGATTCATCTTGCCTAACTTGCATTGTCTACAGCTGTATGGAGTCGTATCCAAGTTAATCGCCCCAAGGTCCTTTCACAGCAATGCAAAGAAAGAAGTTAAGTGAACAGACACATTTAGGAGGCAATCCAGCTGATGTATTTTAGATATCTGCTTTGGGATTAAGTCAGTTGTGCCACAGAAATTATTTTTTCTGGTGATCGTAGAGACTCAGGCATAGACATTCTCACTGCAGAAATATACTTTGGTAAGATGAATCGCACCTCTCACGCCTAGCTCAAAGTTAGAGGTGGACATGGAATAGCCTATTCCAATAACTGCTTTTTCTGCTTTCAGGAAGAAAAATTTTTATCTGATTGTTCCTTGCTTTGAAGAGAAAAATAACCTCCTGAAGCCTACTGCAGAATCCAACTTAGTTTATGTATGCCAGGACAGCTCTGCAGATCTTTCTGGACATTGTCCACTTCCTTTCATGCACCTCCTATCCCTTAGTTCAGGGCAGCCCTGGAATGCACATGAAATCAGATGAATCAATCATTTGTGTGCTGACCTGAGATGGGATGGTACTATTTTATATTACGTTTACATGCTTTTTTTAATTGGATCATGGCAGATGAACATCCCCATATTGTGATAATCAAAGCAGGTCATGTCAGGTAGTAGGGGATGGTTTGTAGACTTGTTAGACTTAGTGACAGATTTGCTCTTTATCTGCACTTGGGCTTTGTTATATTTAATGAATACTCCAATCTTTGCAACTATCTTGCAGTGGGAAGTGCTCTGAGGTGTAATGTTCAGTATAAGAGAACTCATCAATTAAATTCAACCTAGAATCCAAAGTTACCTGTAACACTGGAACTTCTGAAGTATTTATTTTTATTCTCATTAAATAAAGAGAGCCACAGATTATGATAAATCTTGTGTTACCCTTCAGAGATACATCGTCTAGTGCTCGAGGCCAAGAAATGAGTAGTTTCCATAATTAGTAAGGGAAATTGAATAATTGGGCTGTGGTTTATGAGGGTTCTTTCTGTAAGAAGAGAAACCATGTAAGTCTCAGTCAAGTGGGTTAACATGATTTATTTTTTTTAGCACACAATTATTGCAAGTTCATTTAACATAAATTCTACATTTGAATATTTATTTTGCATTTTTTTCATTTCTTCTTAACATAACCACAGAAACATGTTTTTGTGAACATGTTGTACTCATATTTTCTGCCTGGAAACATGGTTAATATTATGGTTAGCATGATGTTTAACTCAGAATATTCTACAATTTCTTTTTTTTCTGAAGACAGTGAAAGAAATAAGTGCTTGTCTTCAAATAAATGGCATAAATTGGGATATTTCAATGGAATTTCACATTGTGACAAGACGCCAATTTATTTCATATTTTACCATCACAGAGAATCTTTACTTCTGAATTGTTTATGCTCAAATAATTTAAAAAGCTAAATCAGTTTACAGATATCTTCCTTGCTAGGCACAAAAATGCTCTTGTGTGCTGGCATTTTCTAATGCATGTATGATGTTACAACGTATGCATTCTAATGCAGCACAAAGTTAATAAAAACAAGAAGAGGAAGAATCCATTTCATGTATACCTTGTAGGAATCAGGGAGCAGGTTTGCCCAGAAAAAAAAAAAAATGGATTCTTCCGTATCTCAAAGTGAATAGTTCCGGAGACTTCAGGAACTATAATCCCCTGCAGTGTTGCAAACTAAGTAAGAGTGATGAAAATCTGGGGCAGTGACCATATATAAAATATAACCATCTCAAGAATACAAAATGGAAAGTAGAAATTACAAAATCTAGTACAAGAAATGCTGATGACAATGTAGGATTGTGTTAAGCACTGATTAAATCAAGTAATGACCATTGTAGATGTAACACTTGAACTCTGAGGACGTCTTGCTGTGAATCAAGGGTCATGAGGCCAAGTACTTCTTCAGACACACCTGAAAACACCAGATATCCCTGGTCAACCTGGCTGTAAAGGGGTTTCTTAAGATTTGAGGATGGAGAAATCAGAGGCAGGTAGACATGATGCTAAACACATCTCAATTCCTTTACAATAAGGTGTTAGAGAACGATATTAGTATGCCTTCCCCATACCTGTCTCACAATGTCAGAGACAGTGGGAGAAGCACAGGCAAGAGGAGTAAGACTGTATAGAAGAACAACAATAATAACAAAAATCATATGAAACAAAGTTTCAGAGCTTCTGGTGGTTTTTGTTTGTTTGTTTGTTTTTCATTTTATTTTATCATGAAGATTGTTTTAACTCACAGCAAATCAGTTCTCTAGAGGCACGTGGGAAAAAATAGGTCTTGTTATCCCTTTCTGGGTCTAACCTACCATCCACCCAGACCAGCATTCCTGTTTCTGCCAGAGAAGCAGTAGTTGCTTACTAAAAAATATAAGAACATACAGAGAAAGTAGAAGAATGCATAGTAATCATCCAACAGACCTTAGCCTGAACTTACAACCCTTATTCATGTGAATGAAGTCCCCTTGAAATCAGAGGATTAGCGTCCTGACAGTATTGTTCTGTTCCACTTTTTAACAGAAACAGCATCATGAGCTTTCCAAATGGATATTGATCCTCTAAACCCTCTTATGAAAGCCCCAGTAGAGTTTCCTAAGAGAAGTAAGGGTTTACAGAACAGTCAGGGTATAATTTCAGCTAAACCTGAAATGTGCAAGTGTCTGTATAATTTGTTTCATAATTGCTGCATACTGCACATAACCTCCCATTGACTCCTCTTGTGTGTTTAAAAGCCTCTAAGTATGGTTTCAGTGTTAAAGCCTTTAAGTATTGTTTCAGTGTTGTTCCTGAAATGCTCTTCTCCGGAAAAATGCTTCCAAAGCAAATATATTTATTTTGTTTTCATGAATCTGACAGAGGTCTAATGTTTTGAGATGAGTAATTTAATATCTCCCTTTGAATATAGATTTTAGGCAATTTTGATTCTTCTGTGCCATATTTAGAGTAAAAACAATCAAACAAAACCAAAACACCCTATCACTTATTTAGCTAAAAAATATATTACTGTAATTTCTCTTGGATTCTGATGAAATACACTTCCCACCTTTCTAGTGGAAAACGGGAAGCTTAGATGGCATAAAATGATTGTAACATTTATTGGCATCAGAAAATGGTAAGTGCTCCAAAGGATTCCTGGTATTTAGAGGTAGCCATGAACTATGGATTTACATGTGTCAGGCTGCATCAAATACCTAAGCCAGTATTTTACACACACCTAATCTCTGAGTACATAAAGTGCTGCATGTAATATTACTGAAACAACAATCTAGCTTTTAAAAAAAATGCTTTCCAGTAACTATTTAGTTAGAAAAAGAATCAATATTCCTTCAGTATTCACAACCCACTCAATAGCTTAACTGATATGTTGTTCAGGAAAGGTTAAAAAGAGAGAGAGAGAGGGAGAGAGAGGGAGAATGAAGGCACAGAAAGAAGCAAGAAGGGGAAGGAAAAAAATTATGCCGCCTAGCTACAAGCTGCAGAGGGAAATTAATATTCAAAAGGTTAAGGTGTCTGTGAAATGTATGTAATGAGTAACACTCATAGTTTGTTACTATAGGTTCATTGCCTCTAATGTTGAGGACGGCACATGGATAATTTACGATTCCCATTGTCCCCTCTGCAGGGATTAATTCTGAATTATTTATGTACCTATATACGCACAGAACTGAAACATTTTAGTTAAAGTCAGCCACTCACTCATAGTCTTGAAATTATGCAGCCCTTGTTGCTAAAAATGATGTTAGCCTCTTGTGATTTAAGTCATAACATTTTATTTTCAGTCCCACTGAGAGAGAAAGCATACAGGAGGAAAAAAAGATATATTTTTCCTGAAGAAATGTCTGAATGCATTTTTTAAAGATTTAAATAGATAATGGTAATTTGTTGAGTCAAATTATTGTTGTAGTGTGCATGTAAATAAACCTTTATTTTATTCATGATTCCAGATAATTTTTCTATTGCTATGTGAGATTTTTTTTTTTTTAAAGATGGCTATCTTTAAATACAAAAGCTTTGCATTTCAATAAAGGGAATCCCATCTACTTATTAATTAATCAAAGAGTGGAATTTCATTTTGGGAAATTGGTCTCAACTGTTAAGAATTCCCACAGAATCACTGCCTTTGGTACAAATGAAACCTTCACTGCAGTTTCCATTTGAACTCCAATGATTCCTTGCTGGTCTAAATGGCTCTTCTGGATACATCAAAATTCTTTAATCATGGAAAAAATGCAGACATTAAACATTTCTTAATAAAATATTAGATTAGGGAGTGTCTTGAGATCTACACTGAAGACAGTGTTTGATAAAGATCTAACCCAGTCAGCATGAACAGGTCATAGTTATTTCATCTAAGCTAGATATCAATTTAATGTTATGTATGTTGTTAACCATTTTTACTTCATCCGTAGGAGGAGGGTTTTTTCCTTGAACTGAACTTCAAACATGTTTCAATATGACATATATGCAGTGCAAAATTTCAAGTCTATTGATATACAGACATCATTATGAAGAGGGCAATTAATAAAAGGGGAAGAGAAAAAAAAGCCATTGCTTGAGCAGCCCCAAGCCTTTGGGGTTTCAGACAAACTGGCCAGCTCTGCCTCCAGGAATTGTACCCATAATGATGACTGTGCATTGCAAGCAGACAGCATACTCTGCAAGCAGAGTTTTTAATACCGAGTGGATAAAGACGTAAAAGTATCTGACACGGAAAAGAAAAAAAAAATACATATAAAAGATCAATCCTTCTTTTTCCCCCTTCTGTACAATTCAACAATTGCTAATGAATTAGGAGGAGGGGCATATTGATGTACTGCTTGACTGTAACACAAAGAAGTGTAGTTAGCGAAAAGCTGCAGTGGGTAATGAACAGTATTTTAACTCGGCAGTTTAACCTCCGTGTCTGTCAGCTATGACCTTTTACCAACCCCAATGAGAGCCTGATTTCTCACTTTTGCTACTCACTGCTGGATGAGTGAATGTAGAATTTGACAGCGAGAGGTTTTACATGAAAAGGGAAGGTACTTAAAAAGCATGTTTTGTGATGATAGGCTACATTTATTCACTGTTCATTACGCTGGGTGCAGCGGCAGCGTTGGTGGATTGATTGGGTGTGAGCAGCTTGTCTTCTGGGGCAGCAAGGAGGCGTTATTGACCTGCATGGGAGCCGAGGTGGCCTCCAGATGACCCCCCTTTCACCTGGAATTGACCTTGAAAACAACCTAGGGTTCACCCCGCTTTGAATAAATAGAAAAGTGTCTTAACAGCGTGTGGATTATTAGAATTGACATATTGCACATTTCTCCTTTTTCAACTTTTATAGAGGTGCATGTGTAGGGGGTGGAGAGAGAGTGTTGCCTTTTAAATTTCCAGATCCAGCAGCTGCACGGCTTGGTATTTGTACAGATTTATGGCAGGAGGCAACAAGACTTTCTCTTGCTTGATGCTAAATTTTACCATTCATCATTATTGATTAGAGCCTACACTCTATGACAGAGCCCAAACCTTACTATGACAATTGCTATTTCAGTTGTTATGGGCCATAATGGGCCATAGGGATGATTTAAAAGAGCACAATAGCTATCTGTAATTACACATGAATAATCCATGAATTCTCTAGCACAGTGCTTATAATCAGACCCTAACAGCCAAGGCCGAGACATTTGTACTTGTTTCCCCTTCAGCAACTAGACCAGAAGGCACCTCTACATGTAAACTCAGTATAACAGGCCAAAAGCAATTGTCTCCTTCTGTGTCCAATCTTGACTTTTCTTCCTGTGCTTAAAATAAATCAGTTAAAGTGGAGGGTAATGGAGTATTGCATTAATGCCGGAGGTGCAGCCCCCTAATGAACTTGACTTGGCATGGTGAGATGCCTGGAGCTGCCTTCTCAGGAGCTATCTCCTTTGGTTTTATTTTGTTTTATCAGACACAAAGAGTTGTTTTTCAGTGTTTCTAAACCCTGATGATAGCTTATTTCTATGACAACCTTTTTTCTGTGTAGAAAGACAAATAAGAGAAACAGATAGAGCAGCTACTTTATAAGTCAGTGCTTAATTTTACCTTGACTTACACACCATTGAATGTTTTCTGAATTGTTGCCCAAGTTTAACTGTCTCAGTCAGTTCTGAAATACTAATACATTGATCACATAAATATCTTTACTACAGGTTAGCTTCAACTTTTTCAGAGAGCTGTTTTGGTGATAACCTGGTAGTGGCATCTCATAAGTAACAAGAAACTTAGATTGACTAGATTTTTCTAAAGCAAGGCTTCCTCAGTAGCGGATACTTCGTGCAAAGCTAATTGGACCAAATCCAGATCGCTGTCTGGCTGCAAAAGCTACACAACCACAATTTTCTTCTGAGTTTATGACCTCTGTCCTATGGCTGTCCTAGACTTCCACGTTGGTCCCAGCTAAGGACAGCACATGATCTGCGGTGATCAGAGTCTCATGTATTTCTGTTTTCAGCAATACTTATCTCAAACTATTATTTCTCCTAATTCAGGATTGTGGAGGATTTTTCATTCTTTAGGTAACAACATTTTTTGTCTCTCCAAGTTCTAAAGCTGAAGAAGCATAGCTTGAACATGCTGTTAAATAGGCCTTGTTCAAAATTAAAATGTAACATATCTTAAAAGGCAGCAATTGCCAAATGAAATAAGAGCCTGCGCAATTTTATTCTATGTCATGTAAATGATTTCTTTTTTTCAAATATTATTTCCTCCTAACTGCTGGCATTTATCTGTACATCAAGTAAACACAAAGCAGGGATGTGTTTTCTTTAACAGCTGAGTCTGTACAGAATAATAAAAAAAAAAAAAAAAGAGTGACTTATAATTGGTATGACATTAGAAACCTATGTAGTAGCACAGTCAGCTTCCATCTCATCTTTGTTCCTACCTCTCTATAAAGGATAAGGCAGTTTTGCCCAGAGGAAGAAATAAAAGGAAATCCTCGTTAAAAGGTACATTAACGAAAAAAAGAACAGCTTTATTGGGGACATGTGCAGAAAGGGATGTTTGAGTAGCAAATGATAATTTACTTTTGAGGTATATTAAAAAGGTTTAATCTTACTGATCATGAGTTAAATTGGATGTTTTAATCAGTTAGTGAGTGCCAAAAATAATTATGCCAGAGTGCTTAGTCTGCAGAATGTGTACACAAAGCATATAAATCCTTTCCTTCCCCAGGGATTTCTCAGAATAACACACAACTAAAAGACAAAAGCGATATCAAACTCATATAAATTAACATTGCAAATGATCTGAAAAATACAATAAATAACATGATTCTATCACTCTGAGTATGCTATACAGGGAAGACTGTCCAACACAAATACATTCATTAATCTCCTATCTCCTCACTAAACTTTTTCGGGAAACTTTCCTTCCATTTACTTTCCACAGTTCAATTGAAGGTCACCCTATGCACAGAGAAAGTGGGCTGGTGTCTACAGACAGAAATCTATCATCTTTTCTAAAATACGTGTTCAAAAATAAATTAATTTCAGTTATTGCTCCCTCTTATGAAGAAAATTATTTATCAGTATTTAATATCCATTCTAAAAGCCAAAACATTGCACCCTAAGGGATCCTTTTATTCAGTTTCGTACCTCCTCATAGAAACATGTAAACACCTCTTTTGTAAGGAATCTTTTTCAACCTAGTATAGTACATAGCTACAGTCTATGCATGCATGTGTGTGTGTGTGTACGCGTTCATAGTTACTGTAGATTGGATGCAAATTTAAATGAGATAGCAGCTGTGTAGGTGAAATGATCTTTAATCTTTGCTGCTTTTGCAAAATAATTTTGGAGCTAAATAATTTCTATAATCCTTTTACTTGGAAAATATAAGAAGAACATGCCTGTCACATGCTGGAACACAAACTATTTTTTATGAAATACAAAAAATGCTCATATTACACGAGTGTTTCATTCTGTAATTCCTAAAGTTTCTATTTTCACCCTTTCATTATTCTCATTCTCCCTTTCTTAACTAAAGAAATCTCACAGGATAATACCATCAACTGAGACTAACATGACAGTTTTAAAATTATCCCATGTTGTTGCACTACCCTCAGACAGGCTCTTCAAGTGGGAGGAGGGAGGAAAACTGACAGAAAGAAGCAGTGGCCTCTACACTGAAATGCTGAGTTGGTCATTATGACATAATCTTGCGTCCCTTCTAGCTTGGCTGGTTTTGTCCCAGGTTTTTTATTTACTGTAAAAGGTCACATACAGGGTTTAATTTTCCACTACTCACATTTGCTCCCTGGGATTTAACTCTACTGAAAGCAACAGAGTGAGGATTGCAAGTTGAGGGGGAAATCAGATTATACTTCCCTCATTCTGCTACCATCTACACACCTCACCATACGTGCATAAGTATTCCACATGCCTTGAATGAACTGCTCATTAATAGCTTTTCACAAGCTAGATGCTTGAGGTATTTTAAGTACTTTAAAACAGAAGTGATACGTGTAGCAAATTTTGGGTCATTGTGGTTGTTTTAAGTTTGTGCCAGCACACAGAGGAATATCCTCAAGTAATTTAATTTATTTTCATTTCATTCATTAAAATAATTCCAAAGTAACATTTCAGATTTGGATTACTATTGTTTTCGTAATGTCATAATTATAACTCTTTGACTGCCTGCTATGTTTTGGCCAGTTTCTACTTGCACGCAACAACACTTAAAAAAAAAAAAACAGGCACAAAAACCTGTGCTATAAGTCTCATCCAGAGACCACCTTAAGGTTTCAGTTACCAATTAAAAACTGGCTTGTTGTACTGAAATATTAAAATGGGTGATTTTGTATGCCACACTTATTGAAATGCCTGCATATAATTAGGTGAGTTAGAGACAAATGTTAGTCCTAAGTACGAACATTCTGATTTTTGTTGCTTAAAGTAGCAATTTAATTGATAAAAAACTGCTTATGAAATTTTCTTCATAAAGTCAGTAATTACAACAAAGAAGCATCACAGAAAATACCTCTATTATCTATTTAAGAAAAACATGCTGATAAGCATGTGCTGCTAGTTTTATTAGTAGGACTCCAAGGGGTAGTTCAACTAGTGGTGTTAGAAGCTTTGAGTTTTCCATTTCTCCGAACTTTCAGATGATAAAATGTTCTGATGAGGTAGTTATATTTTCTGTAAAATAAGTCTCCTGCAATCTCCAGCAAAGATGGATAAAGATCTGAATTCTTTCTTAGAGAAAAATGGAATACCTGTAATTTTGTTGATTTACACTTTTGTCGTTTGTCCATTAAAAATGTTCTACATTGTCTTTAATGTTTGGTATAAAACCATGAAAACTAGAAAATTAATTTAGGTTGAATATGCATAAAACCCCAATAGTTATCTCAGATTATCCATTGTTTTGGATAACTGGTTTGGCAACCAGTTTTTTCTTTTCTGCCATTCTAAATTTCCCTGAGGAAAAAACAGGAGGAAAAAAAAAAGCAAAGAGAAAAGGAAAGGAAAGGAAAGGAAAGGAAAGGAAAGGAAAGGAAAGGAAAGGAAAGGAAAGGAAAGGAAAGGAAAGGAAAGGAAAGGAAAGGAAAGGGAGGAAACTTTTAAAATATACTTATGAAAAAGTTACTGTTTATTTCCTGATTATTTTATCCACACTAATGCCGACTGTAAGAACAGCTTTCCTGCACAAGAGCTTACCCACTCTGTAATATTTTAAATTTGCTCTTTTTAAAGACACTTTTTCTTTCTTCTATTTTGAGTTGGGCTTTTGTGAACTCCAAAGGGCTAAGATTTCTTTGCTGGTGTATTTGGAGTCCAGAAAAATTTTCAATAAACAAGAATTCCTGTGGAAAAAAAAAAAAAAGAAAGAAAGAAAAAGAAAAGAAAAGGTTTCAAAGCATGATGAAAATGAATGAAACATTAAAATCTCTATGATTCACCCATTCACCCATATACTGAGTACTTTCATTTTATCTCTGTCCCAACTTTTCTATTTGTATATAATCTTTCATTATTTTTGCCTCTCAAAAGATGTTTTCTGCAGTATGGTATTAAAAATGCGTAGTTATACAGTATACTACAGGAGAGGAGGAGAAAACTGGGAAAAGAGATTAAAGCATTGAGAGGGTAAAATAAAAATTAGAAGAACCAAGAGCGTAGGGTTGTTGTCTTGGGAAATAGTGTGAGATATAGAAAAAAGCTGATAGACAGAAAAAAAGTTGGAGGGGAACTGGATGATGGAACATGTTAGAGAAGAGATGGAAAAGCAAGAAAAAGTAAAAAAGATAATCAGAGAGAAGTGTGGAAATACAGGAAAGATTTGAAACTAATATAGGCAACAGAAGTAGTGAAAAGAAAGAAATGAAGTTAAATTGCTTCAAAATGCATTGTTCAATTTTATACTTGCTTGAAAATAGGAAGGGAGCCAGAAGAATTCTTGCTTGAGGTGTAGCGTGTCAGAGGGGAAATAGTAACAATATCTGCCTCCGTATCCATGTCTGGCTGTTGTAGTTTGAATGTGTTGTAGGAAGGGAATAACACTTTTCCTCATTCGCTCATGGGATTGTTCAGTTCTGAACTGATTGCAAGGGTTTTGAGCCAAATCCCACTGAAAGAAGCAAGTGAACAATTCATAAGACCTTGAAGTTCAGCCTGCACAATGTGGTTACACCAAGATATTTGAAACAAACATGGCTGTGCATCTTGTGGATGTACATGTGAGAGAAAGAGGAAGAGGCAATTGTAGTATATAAACATTCACACCATTCTTTATACAACTGAGCATCAAAGAAACATTTTTTAATATAAAAACTGATTATTTCATTCTTAGTTTTTGCCAGTCCAACACCCCATATCAGCTACTTACACCCAAAACAATATCTTGTTTCCAAGGACACAGCGTTGTGTTTGTTCTTTGCTGGGAATTTCTGCATTGGAGGGATTTCTGATAGAAGGTATGTGTTTCCTTCTTATTAAAATGTGAAGGTTTGCACACTTGGTGGGCATAATTTCAGTGATAGTAGGGAAGGGAAACTCCAGGGTGTGCTAAAAAAGTTAATTTACTTTGCTAGTATTTTTCTGACAAGTCTGTTGTTATCAAAGGCATTTTTGTTGGAACAAAAGCTCTCTCGTTGTGTTGTACCTCATTCTCCCACTTGACAGGCCAGTGGAACCACAAGCCCACAAGCCTGATATTGGGCTGTTGCTGTGGAAATGAATGGGATCACAACCTTTTCATCTCACCACAGAATGAGATGGGACAGTCTGATGGGACCTGTTTAAGCTGTTGCTTAGTCATATGCAATACAATATGCTTGTGTGGTATGTGTAACCGTGTGCATTGTACTGCAGATTAAGACATTAAAATTGGAGACAAATATTGTCAAAGATTTTCCGTGATAAGATTGTCTTCTCCTGAGTAGGAGCAGCACTCTTTTAAAAAGAGGCTGCCATCAAAAACACAACATCCTTGTTTCTGTGCAATATCTTATTTTTATTCCCTCCCATTTTATTCAGTGTTTTTTCCTGCATCAGGCAATAAAAAACATACAGTCCCTTGCCTCCAGTGCTGCTTTATTTATGTAAGGAAAGAAAATATAGACTTACCTGGCCTTAACTATTACGTGCAATTGAGTACACACATCTGCATACATTAGATATTCTAATTTTTTTCTACCCTTTTTTACAAGCTTCTTTTTCTCCTACAGCTTACAAAGACAAATGGGATATTGTTAATTGTACCTGGTTTCCAAACTGTTCTCATTACCAGAGGTTTTTCTTTGCTTTAACTGTGGTATTTATAACATTCCTAGTGCCCAATGTATTTTTTATGAATTTCTCTCGGTTTTGAATGTGACTGAAGAGCACATGTCCTGTTTCCATGCTAGCTCCTAGGTGAAATTAGAGTCATTCTTCGCTCTGGCTTCAGCCCCACATGCGTCCAACTCATGTGAAAGACATGGTCATTCTCAAAAGGCATGTGTGATCCCTGTCACTGGGCACTAGTACTATGTGTAGCATCTTTGTATGTTCCAAAAACCTTTAAGTGGATGCTCCACTAGATTAAGACTTCTTGCAGAGAGCATATTGCTCTTGTGGCACATTAGTGCCCAGCTGAGCTCCTAAGCAGATGTTTTGCAGCAGCTTGTACCCTTTGAACTTTTATAGTAAATCATTTTATTTCTGCATATAATGGATTGTAATGAGAACTCAAAACCAGCTATATAAATCTTCAGGAGCAGGCAGGTGTCTACTACAATGACAAATAATCTTTTATTCAGTGGCGGACAGAAATGGACCTTCTGTCCACGGGTTTTTGATTATGCATTACATTGAGTTCAGATGTATAAGTGGTACACTCTTCAAAACCCATTTTTGCCCATTTTCTTTGGTTCTACTAATATTTACGCAGTTCCTGATTTGGGCTTAACCTTGGAAAAAATCAATTTAACTTGATATGAATGTTGAGTTATCACTTTATTTCAGACTACCTTTGTAGTCTTTTTTAGGAGATGAACAGCATGGGGATTAGGCCTAGGTAGAAGGTGAAGGCTCTTGGTTCAAGGTAAGAGTTGCTGAAGAACATCACACCTGATGGATCATAAACTCAGCCTCCTAGAGCGTATTGATCGAACATTGTATCAGAGTCCAGCAGTGTCTACTTGTGTAGAGATCAAGGTGAGATCATCAGTTGCTGGTTCTTTATCAAGTGATAGGGGTGAGAGGACAGCAGTAGCTGACAGACAGCATCACAGGGCATTTCTTTATTTTACTGGACAAGGAGGAAGCATGCCATGTAGGAATTTGCAAGGCATTTAACTATGTAAAATTATATTTTTTAAGAGCTCGACTACAGGCTTTTAAAAGTGACTTTGAAATGAAGCTTTATTCACTGCTTTCTTGCATGGTAAGTTACAGATGCAAACAGTACAGTGTGAGTATAAAATATAACTTTTATTAAAAGCACAAATGTTTTTGCTGGCCTATAGTGCTATGCAGGAACCAAAAGCAAAATTTGTATCTAGGAGGTTTATCCTGGAAGCAATGGTCATCTAGCTAATGCTGTTATATCTCCTAATGGCAACAAAGGTAAAAGACATGTTACGGAAAGGTTTGCTTGCTTACTTGTAAATTAAGTTAGTATATTGCAATAACAGTTGAAGGCTTTATTAATGCTTTGGTTTTGACCACCAACTTTACCTCCTTATCGATTAGGATGAGAGTGGTCTCTGGCATAGCTAGAAAAAAAAAAAATCTGTTTCTAAGAGTATTTCCATGAAAAATCTTGTTTTCCAGGCTTTCAATGACAGAGAATTAGAACAAATAGAAAACAAAAAATCTCCCTGAAGGGCCTCTTTTACAGCCTGAGCTCACTTATAAACTGCTAACAGTTCACTATACCAAAGCACCACAAACGCCATATCTCTGAAGTGCTGGGAAATCGCAAGATTAGGTGTTATGCCTAAGGAAACTGAAGTAAGCAAAACAAAGTAATCACTGGTTGTTTTTGAAGTAATAAATATATAGTTTTTGTTACTGGGTCTTCATTCCAATTCTGAAAATATATAATTTTTCCAGTTGATTTCTTCCTTTCCAGTCACTTTGCTGTTTGACAGCTTTTAAGTGATGATATCAACGCTGCTGTAGAACTATCAGGCATTGATGTGAATTGCATTGGACAGTGGGTATGTGTTTTAGGAAAGATTAAGATTTAAATTTGTATTTTAAAAAAATCTAGTGGATATCCTGTGCTGTTTTATATGTAACCACTATACATACTGTGGTACTGACAGTAAAAATGGGATTTTAGCACTGTTTGTAGTTGGCACTTTACAAGCAATAATGGGTGCTAACTGTGGATTTTAAAGACTGATATCAAAACAGTTTAAATCCTCTATGTTGTTTCCTGAGGGTCACTAGACAAATGTTGGCAGCCAATGGCATACACTAAATAGGCAGTTTCATTCAGATGTTGATTACTACAATTTGGCTTTTTTTTTTTTTTCCACTTTCTTCTCAAATGTTTTACCTAAATATTCTTACCAACACAATCAACCCCAGCCCTGGGTACATCCTGAGTTCTGGATATGGCCATTAGTGCATGCCATTTGCTGAAGGTAAGACACTGGCTGTTGAACTACCAGGTAAAAGACAGTGAAACGGTGGGACATTGAGGCAGGTTTTAACTCCCTGTTGAAAATGTGTCTTTTAAAGATAGAATATTCTAACAAAATTGTAGGAAATAAATGCAATGCAACATCTTAATGGAGAATTTCCATGACTTGGAACAACCTTTGAGGTGAGGACATCTGGTCACAAAGACCTGAGAGAAGAAAACGCTGTACTGAAGTTCTGGAAGGAAGCATGCTCAGTTCAAAGCAAGCATGGAGTAAACAATATTGCAAAGTTATCCTCCCCAGTAAAGCTGCCAATGTTTGGTTCCTCTGTATAATACGGAGGGAGCTTGTGTGTATAAACAAATAGGGGAATGTTGCAGAACAACAGGGCTCTGTTAAATTTTACTCACTGCTGCATTCAAAATCAATGTCCTAACTCAAAAAAAAAAAAAAAGGATATGGAGAGGCATGCCAAATATGCACTAAATTAAGCACATATTTCAGTCAGTTGTGCATTGCATCATGTTACTATACAGAAACAGGGAAAGATAGTGAAATATCTTGGGCAGAAGCCCCTCTTCATTAACCTGCGCCGTTAGCCACTGTAGGTCTCATCACATCTCTAAGTATGAAGCCATTCTTAAGAGGCTGAGGCCAGCCACCAGACTCAGCATGGAGCCCTGCAACGACACGGTGCTGCAGAGCTCTGCCAGCCTTCCCCTGACCTCGTACCACTCACAAAAGGTTCGGCAATGGCACATTGAACCTCAGCACAAGTTGTGGGTTGGCCTCATGTAGATCTACATATAGATGGAGGGGGGGAAGAGTAGACCATATCCTCCTTTTGCCTCCACTGAGTCACTCTCTGCGCAGGAGGGTTTTGGTTTCTCTGCAGAGTAGTTGGTCTGTTTTAGCGCCTTTCCCAGTAGCTCTCACTCCTTCCTAGAGTGCCTGCTAATTCCCTCTCAGACAGAGATATTTCAGTCATGCTAATTTGACTGGGCTTACTAATTTTGAAATTGGTTTCAGGATGTGCTTCTGATATCTCCTGAACATACAGTCCTTGTTTCAAAGCTATTTTCTGACCAAGGCCTGGGCAAATTTCTCATTGCCTCCTTGTTGTGTTTCTACCTGCTCGCAAGCTTTGGGCTTGGAAAGTGGCCTTGCTGTCCTGCCACGTAATGTTTCCTGTATCTGTTTAGGAGCTGTTATTGTCTTAATGAAGCTATTATTGCTGGAGTCAAACAAACTAGTTTTAACTGCAGTCCTGTTTTCATATTTTAGCCACCAGCAATTGGCTGGCTGACACTTTCCACAAGGTCTTGCTGTATTCAGCTGCAGTAAAACATAGTTGACTTTCTACTTACTTTTTCTTGAGTAGCAATGCTTTCATTGTCCGCTGTGGTCTTCTACTTGACACAGGGTACTCTGAGCCATCTCTCATATAACCAGAATTTCGGTGCTTTGAATTCTATTCTACAACTGACCAGAAATTTCATGTCTTTAGACAATCATTTTAAGATTTGTTACATGCATCCAAAGAGTTTCTAGTACATACTTGTTTTGGTCTGCCAGTGTCAAAACTTGCAGCACAATGGCAATTTCAAAATCACGGTGGCAATATATGTCTTCAGGTAAAATATTGGAAAGATATTTTTGGTTCTGCATTTTGAACAATTTGATAGCAAGGTGTCATTCACGAATACGACACTTTTGCACAGAAGCACATCCCCCACAGCTGTTAAATGATCAAAACAGACCTATAATCGAGAACTGAAAACTATGACTTTTCTCTTTGCCTCTGGCTACCCCTGAAGTATGATACTTTTGAATACTTGCTCTGCATCTTTACAAGTTTTTTATATCAGTTTCCAAATTTATCAGAAAGATGGAAAAAATTTTAGTAGTATGTGCACTTATACTTTGTATCACAATCCACATTATTTTCTACTCTGGTAAATGTGACTTAAGTAGTTTAACTACCATCTTTCAGCATATGGCTTAAATTAAAATGGTGTTTCCATTATCTCAATACCAATGTTTGTTTTTTAATGGTTGCTGTAGTCACATATTTCTAAGAATGTTTTCTAAAGTTCTGTACTCAGCAATGGAAGTATTTTAAATTATTTACTTCAGATACATTGATAAAAGCTTTCATGCTGAAACATATACATATTTTCTAACCCAGTCTTCTTTATTTCACCACATGAAGAGCACTAAGTAAATGCAAACTGCTTGTTCCATCCTTAGTAATGAATAATTCCTGCAGCAAGAGGAACCTCCAAAGAGGCATCCGGGGAATACTATGGGGTGTGGAGAGAAATCTGTGTTTTACAATTATCCAGGTAAAGGAAGAGTCCTTTCAGGTGCTTTGCTTTAAATTTTGTCCTAGGTGTGGTCAATATAAATCCAGCCTGGATGATCCAAGACTTTTGTTAAATTAGTATGTCAAACATTACTGACTTTTACATTAACACAATTAGCTACAGCTCTGAGTTATGTTGACATAGAAAAGATTTTTATGAAGGTTTTATGGGATGAAAAGATCCCAAAAGAAATACTTTCCCAGGCTCCTTCTTTTGGCATAGTTTTCAAGTTGAGTGTGGATGGGGGAGAAGGTTTCAGTGTGAGTCATCACTCTGAAATAAACTGAGTAAGTATCCTGTACGAAACCCACATCCAATTCATCCTTTGAGGCAGTCTGATTATTGTTCCAATTTTTGAGTGTAATTACTTTATCCTCTTTGTTGTTTTAGTATGTCATACACCTCATGTCTTTTCTCTACTGAAATTACTGTGCATGTAAATCAAAAGAACTCAGGAGACTTTTCAGATATTTCTGTGAAATTTCCTGCAGACTCATTCTCAGTGGAGAGCACAGCATCTTTGTTAAAGTGTATGCCACAACAACCAGTTTCCCTGTTTTTTTCTGTAGCCACTATGTGAATGAAAAAATATGACTGGAACTTTAACAGATCTAGCATGTCTGCCAGCCTCAGTTTAGTTCTTTAACATATCGTGTACTTACCTCTGTTTTTCCAGAAGCATTTACCAGTTGCGCCAGTGGCTACTGAACCATACTGGGGATCTGGTTTGGGAGTGGCAAGGCTCCACGTTTTGGAGAAAGATGAGAACATCTGAGAGCCCCAAAGCTGCAGCCCCACAGCTTATTTCTGATAATAACCATGTTCTTCTAAAAAGAACAGGAAAGTTAGGACCTGTACACCAAAAATTTTCTGCCAATCTCCCATCTAGTAGTGGGGTATCACAGTTGGTCCACCTACTTTCTGCGGGTTCCTGGATAGGTGATGTAGCAAAGTCCAGAGGTCTGGGCACAGCTTCATTGTTCCGAACCGGAATTTGCCCTTGGCACAAAGTACTCTGAGAAAAATGTCACTGGGGCCATCTCGGTAACTTCTGAAATCAATAGCCTTAAGCCTCAAAGAGACTTGTTCTCAGGACTTCTTTTTCTTTTTCTTTTTTTTTCTTTTTTTCCTCCTGTGTGCCCTTTTTGTAAACTTTGAGTCTGCTTTAAATTTATTCTGAAGTCTCTGGATTATGTTTAATGTTGTTGTAAGATTTCATTTAAGCTTAAGAGTGTTTCTCTTGGTTTTGTTTTCTGTTTCTTTGGATCTGGTATTTGATTTTATTGTATAGCTAAATGTTTTTTAATGTTTTGCTATTTATTTAGCAAGAGCTCTCCTAGTCAGAAAGCTAATTTAAATGGAAATATTACAGACTGGAAGTAAAGTGAAAGGACATGTGAAAAGAAAGGCCAACACTTTAAAAAAAGTAATACCAAAATGATTCCAGCTCACCTTATATTCTCCAAACTATTTTCACTGTTACAAGAGGTGTTTAGCCCCCTCACCAATACTCAGTTCTTAATCTTATCTCTGCAACAGCTTGCAGAAATTAACTGCTTAAAAAATGAAATAAAAAGTTGTGAGCCAACTCTCCACCCACTTAGGGTACTGTCTGACTACAAACCAAAAACCAATAAACTTGGCAATTTTCTTCCATTGTTCAAGTGCCAACAAGACAGCTACAACAAAACAAATTTTTATTTCATATTTTTTATTTGTAATTAGTTACTGTTAAAACTTTTTTTAAAGCATTAACATAACGAAGTGCTCCCCGTTTTGTTCCTATGAATTT
>VXAL01019901.1:181797-202145 GCA_013399475.1 Chauna torquata | reverse complement strand
ATATGAGCCAGAGAAAAAGCAGAGTTAAGGAGTGAGACAGGCTGGCTGAGGTCAGTGAAGGCCCTTGGTGCATTTTGGACTGGTCCCTTGGCACTGCACTGAAAGTTCAGCTTGCATGCCTAAGCCGTGGTGCCCACTTTTTGAACATGTGCTCCTTGTAGGAGAGAGAGGAAATGGCCGCTGAAAGTCAAGCCAGGCTCACTTCCTCACCAAAAACAGCATAAGAACACTTCTGCAACTGTGGAGTCCCTTTCTGCACTGTTGCTACTTGTTATGTTTACAGAGGTGTGAGCTTCTTATCTGAAGACTGAGCATGGCCTAATTTAATTAGCCATCCACAGCTTTTATGGTTCCTGTAAGGTAGATTTTGAACCAGTACTGCAAAAGGAGGGCATTTCTAATGAATCACGCACATCCCCACCCAGCTGGTGCACCCAGTCTGGACCAGTGACAGAATTGTGCCATTTGGCCAATGTTGAAGCCTCTTGCAGGACAAGTCTGGCTGTGGAAGAAGGTTCCCATGCATTTCCTTCTTCTTCTAGTACTCATGTAGTAACTGCTGTACACAAACAGTAAGTATCAAAGACAAGATGGAAAAAATATAGAGACAGACATGTCTGACAGCAAAAAAAAGTCCTTACTGTACCTGTGTTTTTGTGTTCTTGAAAGAACAGTGCTACATGTGAATGCACCAGGCCAACCCTTCTTTGGTACAACCAGCTCCAGCCAAGGACTCCAAGGACTGCTCCGTCCCATTATGCAGCTCCCCATTGTCTTTTTCAGCAGGCAACAATATTACAGGTGAGTGAACTCTGAAGAACTGTGAAGTTATGAAATGTTGGATGTGTTTGATTATCCCTCCCTCTGTTTTCATTTTAATCTGCTTTTTTTTTCGTCAGGGTTTATTTTCCCCCAGAACTCTTCCAGCAAAATTATTGCCCAGATTTCTTTGGAAAGATTTTTCTTTCTGTCAAACAAACTCTGTTTCAAAGATTCCTTTAAAAAAACTGTACTAACAGATACAACCATTGTGCAATTTTTGTAGAGATGTGTTTTCTTTAATCAGTGCTTTTACATTCATTGGAAATAAAAAATCTGTTTACTACGCTGAGGGAATTAAGCTCCGAAGAGATTGTTTTAGTTCTCTTTGTTTATGATGATTTGTTAGCTCTTGACTGCAGAAATAATTTTGTTGTTTACATTAATCTATGGTGGCAGTATTAACTTCACATCATACATAAATATAATTATTGATCATTACCAGCTGTAATTCAGTGTTAGAATTACAGATTTACATAATTGTGCTATTAAGTGTAAACTTGAACTTCATATCTGGGGTCACAAATAACTGGAGGCAGTAGAAACAGAAAATTCTGATTATATGTCATTCATATTTTAATACATGCTGTTGCAATTTTGATCAGTGTTAATGTAAATATTTTTATGTACAATGCAGCAATGAGATGCTAATGGCTAGAAATTACAGCAATATTGATCTAGCTAATAAAATGGAATGCATTAGTAAGAGAGGATATTTATTATCTGCCCCAAAAAATTGCTATACATCATCTGCCCAAGGAAAATTTCCTCCATCAAAGTTTGAGATGGCATTCTTGCTAGAAATGGTATAAGGCTCTTCTCAAGTAAAAATCAAACACAGTCACACGCTATCTTGTTTTGCTGCCTCCAGCTTTTCCACTGATAAAGACTCAAAGAGGGGAACAAGCCATATAAAGGAACACACTTCTGTAATATGTGCTCTTTTCCTCCTCATGTAATCTGCACATAAAAAGACACTCCAGAATGATCTGTCAGTACAATGAGCCTTGTCCAAAAGCGTTAGGGGGATGTGTGTGCACATCTACCTACTTAGTCACCTGACTTATTGCCTAATGCAAAATCTGTGAACTCAGTTTTGCTCTTATGCACAATGCAGTGAGAGGTCTTACAGGACACACAGCTGCACTGGCTCTTCAGGTGTACGTGTCACATACATGGCAATATAAAACCACACATTAAAACCATCTGGACTGATAAGTATTGTGGGAAGAATTACCAGATTAAGGAGAAAAGGTGACATAAAAGAAGGATTTCTGTACAACCAGACCAGGTTATCCAAACTCAAAGACCTTCACAGCTTCCCAGAATTTATTATTTGGGAAACAAACCACATACAGGACATTTAGTAACCCAACATTTGCAGCGTTTATGCTAAATAGAATGAGAGAACAAAAAAACCATGCTGAAGTGAACATTCTTTTGCTGGCAAAGGAGATGGACCCAATCCATTGAAATGAGCATGCTTTTTCCATCTGGTAATGCCATGAATTTGTGGTTAAACAAGTGGATCTTCATCCAAAATGCATCATTAATATACAACATAAAACATGTAAAACTACCCAGTGAAACTAATGTGGTAAGCACTCTGATAACTTCTCTGGGAAAGAGAATACATTAAAATGTTGGACACGTCCTTCCTCAATACACTGTGTACTGTTTTATTAAAATATGTAAATAAAATACAAAAAACTGGAATTGCTTGTAATTTTTTTTTATGTGGTTATCTACTCTAATCCATCTGCTTATTAGGTCCTATTTATCCTAGCCAGTGCATCGAGGGAGAGTGCTTAAGACCTGACAATGCTATCAGGCCCTATGTTAGTCTTTTAAACTGAATGGTATAACGAGGATCTGCATGGGTTTAGAAAATGGGTTTGTGGCAGAGCTGAGAGAAAAACAGGTTTGATTTTGAAAGAAACAGGTGATCTTCATGTGTTAAGTCTTCATCATTATAGGTCTGTAGGAAAGAACACCCCAGTGTCAATAAATTGATACGTGAGTCCTGCTACTGTTAGGAATTAATACTGTTTTTTACCAAAAGTATCCTGCAAGCTTGGAGTGCATTAATGTGTAAGTAATTTCAGTACCACTATGGATATGAAATATTTTTTCCATTAAATAGTAAGTACTTTATGACTTTTCAGAGCATTGGGTGAAGATCTCAGACAACAAGTAGTTAACAATTTCTTCTGTTTCATTCTATAGAAGGACTGTTAGTCCTGTGTATATCCTCACTTTCTGATCCATAGGAACCTATGAGG
Organism: Chauna torquata; assembly: GCA_013399475.1. Taxonomy (NCBI): domain Eukaryota; kingdom Metazoa; phylum Chordata; class Aves; order Anseriformes; family Anhimidae; genus Chauna; species Chauna torquata. Next base: position 199,044 of record VXAL01019901.1, on the reverse strand, counting down.
GCTATTACACATTCTGTCATGTGGTTGTATATAATATTAATAATAACTTATTCAAGGCTTTAATTACTCTGAATCTTCTTGGGGCATAATAGAAATTACCCCCATGTAATTTTACATTATCTGAAACATGTGGCTGAAAAACCTGTCATTCATTTCTCTGAAGGCATCTTTCAGCTCCACAAAAGCTCTTTTAGAGCACTAAGACAGTGAAAAAGTTATGCTCATCCTTCATTTAATTTTTGAGCTTAGAGAGTAGATAGGAGAATGAAATATAATATAGAAAAATTAATTTTGAATAAAATTTCCTCTTGCATTATTTCAAGTAACACCAGAAACAAGTTGTGAACACCCTTGGTAGTTCCCACCAGCCACCTAATTGTTTTGGGATCTGAAAAATGCAATTATAAGGAGAACTGAGATAGTACAAGCATTGCAAAACCTGTCTGTCTCCTAGTGAAAGCTGTTTTTGATGACATATGGCTGAGATAATTTCACAATCAAATCCAGTGGTGAAAAATGTCAGGAAAAGTAAAAGAATGGCAACATAAAGCATCCAAAATAGATGTAAGAGGTGATTACTTCAACTGAAATACTATCATTTGTAGGGGAACACCTATGAATGCTTGAAGATAGTACAAAGAGCCATGCTGAACGATAGAGTAGGGAAGCTACAGTCCTCAGACACTGAGATGTATCATTCTTCAGCAGAGCTTTTAGACTGTGTATATAATTAAAGAATGAATGCATATTTCTTTCCAAAGTTGTTTTAGAATTTATTCATGCTTTTAGATAACACACCATTTTGAAAGATATGATGTTGTGGGAAAAACTAAGAGCACATCTGGTTGCCTCACTTGTCCCTCCGTAGATTATTTTGCAAAATCTCTCTACTGTGACACCAAAATTCAATCTCAGTTAATTTTCTGGAAAAAATATTTTGTATAGAATTTTTTACAGCAGCAGAAGCATAGTTCATGACACCATCTTATAAGACAAAATAGTGTGTTCAAACATTTAAAGAATAAATATTGTAAGATTTTACTAAAGACATTTCCTAACATTGGCAGTTTTGGGGTCCATACAGGCTCAAAAAGAGCTGTCAGATGTGCCATGCCTGAAAGACATCAAAGAAAAAAACAAACAGCAAAACCGTGAGTCTTAAATGTTTGATGACAATCCATACTTTTAAATGAGATCAGATCTCTCCAATTTTAAACATCTGTTGTGACTAGGTAATTTAACCTGGAAGATTCAGGTTTGTGAATGGCCCTCTCCAAAAATGATTTTTTCTCTTCTTATCTACTCTGCATTGTAGATATTTATGATGCTTCATAAAATTAACTCAATTTTAGTGCCAGAAAAGCCGCATTTTACAACAAGAGTTTAAGGATAAGAAAACTTTTCTGCTCATTTTTTCCTAGGCTTCTTCATCTTCTCATCTAAGATAATTTCTTTATACTGGTTTTGTTTTCTTCTAGAAACTGGACTGTGAAGAAAACATTATTTTTAAAAATCTTATGAAAAGTGATGTTCCACAATGCACTGACAAGACTCTAACCATTATCCTAAGAGAAATAACTCCATGTCTTATTAAAAAATTCAGTGAATCCCCATGTGAACATAGCATCTGAATTTATGCTTCTGGAAAGAGAAACCACCTTGAAATTATGTAAGTAACATCAAACAACATGAAAAATACGTAACCCTTTACAAATGTCAGCAGGACTGATTTTGATATGATCTATTAAATGATCACAAATAGAGATGACTGTGGTGAAAAAAGGGGTGGAAATCTAGCTTAATGCACCCTACTCATGAACTGTAATGATCTGTAAATGTTTTTAGGGATGTGACTGGGCACTGATAAGGCTGATGTTTCCTTTTTGGTATGGTATGAAATATATATAAATCCATGACTATAGGTGTAATGTTTAACATACATATATATTCATTTAATTAATATTTTCTCCAAAGATCAGAGATCATTTAATAAAATCTGTTTTTAAACCATGACTTTTCACCAGCCTTGCTTGTAATCTGCATGAAACATAACTTGTATATAAATCAGTATTGAATGTAAAATGTATTAAATACCATGTGTTACATGATGCAGCTTTCCTTCTATGTGTATCTTTTAGCCTGTGGCTTTCATTCTGATCTCAGTATCTGGGCTTCTTAGTATAAAGAATTTTATCCTTCACTGATTTCCTGTCTGCAGTCTTGTATACTTAGAAATAATAACTATTTTTTTATTTTATTGAGCATGTAACCCTGCAGAAAATGTAAAAGGAATGCTGTATTTAAATGATTATTTCATGTAATAATCTTTTCAAGATGTTTCCACTGTAGTAATAAGAATGGTGTAGCTTGATGCATTTCTCTTCCTCACAGGTTTATCACCAACTCAAACATATGTCAAATAGCTATCTGCAGTTGTGTCCTATGGGTTGCAGTCTCTCAATACTACAAATGTCCCAAAGCTCCAGCAACCATCTTGTTTCTCCTCCACTGCTTACCCACAAAAAACAGCATTGCTGCATCCTCTTCATTACATTTGCTTCCTCCATACCCACATTTTTTGACAAAGTTTCATGGAGAGAATTCCTTTGGTCCTTCCTCATCAATTTATTTTAAGAAGAAAATATTTGAGATGAATACGAACAGATGATCTAAATGAGATCTAGCCAGAGATATAAATGGCACCACAGGAGTACTAGCAACACATTAAATAGGAAAGATCAGATCTGAGACAGCTTCCTTTGCTCTGAAGACAAGAAAAGAGGAAAAAACAAACAATCAAAAACAAAAAAAAATGATTGTGCTAAAACTTCTCTGTAGTGTCCTTTTGTCCATTTGAGATTAAGAGGTTCCTTGTGTTTTTCTCATATGAAGATATCTCGGAGACTAAAAGCAATTCTTATATATTCCTTCTACAAAGAGCAACGTGCTTCCACAGTACTAACATAAACTGTGACTTTTCTCTAGAAAAACAGCCTCAAGAACTTTATTTCCGTGTATTGATAGTTTCTACCTGACACCTGTTGATTAATAATAGTTTTAAAAGTGCAAATATGTTTTGCACTCTTGCAAAAAAATAGTACTTTCTAGAAGTATGCTAAATATTTTCCATATTTTTGTACAAAATAATATCTGAATATTAATGCTTGACATTTTCCTGTTGTATGAAGATATAAGCATCACTCAATTTCCTTTTTACTTTCTGGTTTTGTTTGTTTGTCAGACTTTGGATAGTGCAGCTTAGAAACCTTAAAAAAAAAAAAAATCCCAGAACATTTGTTCTTGACGTTAATTCTAACATTAGATCAGTATTTTGCACAGCTGTTCACACTTCATAAAAGCAAAGTTTCTCTTCTGATAGGAACAATGCATTTTAAGCCTACATTTTGCTGGAGATTTAGACTTGTGAATCAGTGCTCAGAAGATTTAAAGACGTGAAATCCAACACAACAGCTCAAAGTGAAAGGTGAAAGGTCACACAAAGCTTAAAATGTAGAGAAGAAGAATTAATCTTTAGAAATAGACTCCTAGAAAAGAGCAAAATAGAAATTAGTATTAACAGAAAAACAATGAAAAACAGTTTATACGGAAATATTTGATATAGTTCAGATTTTGAATCCAAGAATTGACTAAAGCATGACTAATTTCTTCATATGTATTGTCCTATCATTCAGCATCCAACTGCATGCTTATTCTTGAGATACCAGAGGAAGGGAAGCCTGTCAGTTTTTGTTTATTTGTTTTGTTTTATTTTGTTTTTGCTATAGAATATATAGACCCACTAAATCTGATAGTAATATTTCCAGACTTAAGCAGAATCAGTATTTTATTTTTATTTTATGGGTTCTTAATAATTATTTTACATAAAATTATGCATTGAAAAAAAAAAAAAAAGAAAAGAAAAAAGTGTTTTGGCTAAAGCAGAACAGTCCAAACAGCTAAAAAAGAAATTTTGCAATACAGAAAACATATTTTTCTTTTATTTTTGTTGCCATAACTGTGTAATTTCTTTCTGAGATTGAAAAGGAAGCATTAAAACACCTTTAAAAATACTGCATTAGTGTTTTCCAGCCTGAAAGGAGGTAGTAATCAGTGGAAAAGTTACAAGAAAAACCTCCAGGATAATACACATTTTGAATATGTTTTACTCACCCACATTCCAGGATTTCTGAATCAAAATGTTCAAGGATTATGCTTACATTTATTTCTTATCATTTGGAATCTTTCCTTTGTTATTTTTTATCGAATTATTCTACTGCTTTCAAGGTAGTAGTGTTACCTGATAGCAGGAATATTGTGAGAATTCATATGTTAATGTTTGAAAAAATCCTTTATTTCTCTAAGCAAATTATAAATGTGAATTTAAAAGTTGTTTAATTAATTATTTTTGGCTAGATGGTCATGATAGTTATCCCAACACAGATGGGTTAGGGCAGATCACACTGCAGTGATACTATGAAGATTACAAAAATGTAGCCTACAGAAATGTACTCTACTTGCAGCTACAACTGCATTTATCTGTAGACCACAGAAAAATTAATGCCGAGTGCGGCAATGTGTCTTTCATGGGAATCCTACTGAGGTAACTTTGTGAACTACTGCAGCCTAAGAAATATGAAAACTAAGGAAAGTGAAATGCAAAAAAAAAATTTTGGCATAGCTTGTTGATAATTTAAAATACAGAGAATTTGAGGTGTGTCACATTTGAGACGTTAGCATGGTTTTCTTACAAAACTGCAGTGCTCTGAACTGTCAGACACTCCTTTTGACTTAAGCAGACAACACAGCATATAATTTGGACCTTACACAACTAAATGAAAACCACATTGCTTTTGTTTTCCACTGCCTCTTTTGTTTTCTCCTCATTAGTTTTGCCTCCATTTTCAATCTGACGGAAATGGCTTTAATCACAGAAGGCCAGTTCCTCAGCTGTACCAGATTTGTGCTGAGCACAGCTGAAGATAATGAGTTTGGAAAAGTACCTTTAATTTCTTTCAGCACTCCTCAGCCCAAGGAAGCCTAGGGTGCGAGCAGCCAAATTAGTACCGGGGTCCTGGATCCACAGACTGGCCACAAACGAGGGTCCCATGTCCACGGTATGCTCCCAGGGAAGGATGCTTTTCTCAGGGCCGTGTTCTGGGGCATGTCTCAGTACCTACTGCAGGAAACCTGCAGTCCAGCTGTAAGTGAAGTGAAGTGAAATTGGGTGGTTATTCAATGCAAGAGTCTTTATTAGGTTTATACATATTTGTGGGTCCTACATGCTGTATTTTTGGCTGTCCCTTGCAAGTATTTGTGAGCTCAAGCACTTTCACTAGTGTCAAGGTGCATGTTAAAATGAATTATGAAAATACAGACAAACAATTTATAATAAAATACTAATTGTTGTACTGACTTAACCCACCTACTTCTTCAGAAGTAAAATTCCTTGCAAAAGTAGTTCCTTAAAAAAGAGGAAATCAAACCTCTTTTAAAACACATTTTCTCCACTGTTTTTTTTTTTCCAAAATAATTTTACCAATACTGCTATGGTTTTATGAATTTGAAATAAGAAGGTAATTTTGAATGGAAAACTGTTATCTTGTCTTTGATTTTTTTATGTGCAAAGAAAGAATAGTCCATCTGAAAAAGAAGGGAAAAGTGCACTGAGCAGAAGGATTGATGTCTCACAAACATTTTTCTGGGGGATTTTTAATGATGTTTTTGGTGCAGCTCCATGACTGTTATTTTCCCTTAAAATATATGAAAATGCTTAATGCGTACAAAAGTACACACCCAAATACTCCATTTGGGATGCCTTTCAACCTCCTCTTGCCCTTGTGAATAGAGACGCAGCCAGGCATTCATGAGAGGTTCCAGCATTGTCTTTTGTCCGGCAGCACGGCAGGGTGCCCCATCTCCCTCACATCAAAGACCAGCCTTTGCCTCCCCAGGGACTCCTCGCTCCGCTCTCTGCTCCATGCCCTCCTCTCCCTCTCCACATCTTTCCACCACGCCCCCCACAGAGCTGCTGCTGCCCTTCCTCCTCCTCCTCCTCCTCATGCCCTGCCTCTGCCACCCTACTGGAAGCTTCCTTTTCCCATTTCAGGTGATTTCAGGTTTCTTAGCAAAAAGTCATAGGTTATAGGGAAATGGCAAGAATTTGTTTTAGTAACGCTAACCCCCCTCTGAGATGGCATCTATTTCATATAAGGACTCTTTTTTAAAAGTCTGTGGTCTCCCATCATTTTCTAATGAGAAGCTTAGAAGAGGGTCACAGTTAAGCAGGAAAAACCATGGCTCAAAACACATTCAGAAAATTTCACGTCCTTTCGCAGGGAAAGACTCTCTTGTGTTATGCTTTGATTTCTGTTTGTGGGGGTTTCCTCTCATTTAAGTGATGACACAGCTATAAAATTATTTTTAGACAGCTCCTGATCCCAGCTGTCTCTAAACCAGAATATTGGTGCACATTGCTTGTAGCAAATGGGGACTTGTCATCAGTTCCAACTGGATGCAGTTGACTTGCGAGACCTAAAAACTACTGGGCCAACATGTGAATACAGCCACTGAAAACAGGCTTCCCAAAGCAAGATACTGTGTGGGTTTAAGGGTAAGAATGCACAGGAAGAAGGAATTTTCTGTGCAACAGATTGCCCCTGAGTCGTGTAGAGATTGGAGAAGTCTGGCTTGCTCCTGTGCCCTCACCCATCCCTGTAATCTTTGAGTCTTTCAGACTCCTGTCCAACAACTGATGTTTTTTCATCCACTTCAAAGTTCTTTGTTTCAGCATCCCTGCCTGTAGGCCCCTCGAGGATACAAGTTGCAACTATAGCCTTGTGAAGACAGCCACACAATAACACTCCACAGGATGAGCAATAAACTGAAGAGGAATGACATCTGAATTGGTCCATTAGATCTCAGTGAATGAAGCTATGTTTAAGTTATTGTTCAATTTTCAGTCCACCAGTGCACTAGTCTGCTCCTCTTGGAATTAGCCACAAGTTAACATTAAGCAAGCAACACAAAAACTAATGGATGGAATATATATTGTAGGTACAAAATGCAAGCATTTTAAGTCCTTTGCTAGACGTAAACTTGCAGTTAACTGAGGTGTCTACCTGCTAGTTGCCCACACTGCCTTAGATCTCAGACTGTTACCCTAAGATATTTTTCAATGTTTTTTTTTTCTAGTCTAATTTTTAAAAATACAACACAATAGTTAATTTCTGATCAGCTAGTTAACTGACTGTTAGAATTTTTCCATAGCATCTTCTGATGAATTGATAAACTTGTATTTGAAGGATTATGGAACTAGCTTTCATCCAGCAAGAATATCATTTTGGAGTACTTCCTACTCTAATCTTGTCCACACAAGGAGAGCCTTATTTTGGTATGAATTGCTTGTATTATGTAGCATAAGCCCTCTCACAAGAACTCACAAGGGCTAAAGCCCTCAAAAACAAGTTTTCTACCAAAGTAAAACTCTACACATGCATTTATATCATTATAACTACATCTGCTTAAATTCTTAAGAGAGCTTTCCTGTGCAGACAAGACTTTTGTACAAAAATTTCAAATGTAAACCTTCTGTCTTACCTCATAAAATACAGCTTTTTTCTTTCAGACTTGTCTTGCTTCTCAAATATATTTCAGTTAGGCATGTTATACTTCATGGTCTTCTGTCTTATATATAGTTTCATCATTAGTGGCCCACCATGTGTTGACTGGTCACCTCTTTAGTCAGTTAAGCAGTACCATGAAACAGATAACATTAAAGACTTTCAGATATTTTCTGCAAGCCAAAGACCAAAAACTGAAAAATGACTAACAAAACTAGTCAGCAAATTGCTGCCTTAAGAGTCTGGAAAAATTGGTCTTAGACTGAAAGAGCAAAACAGTAAACAGACCTACTGTGGTGGATACACATAGATTTTGTGGAGCAAGAATACCAAACATGTAAATTACACTTTCCCAGGTTATTTTCATGCGATATCAGGGCCTGAGCTCAGAATCACTCTCTGGGATGCGTGCAACTTCTCTTAAGTGGTTGTTGCAAATATGTTCCATACGTGTTCGACTGTCATCTTTCCGGATCATTCACACCATCATTCACAAAGCCATCAAGTCCAGAATTGGCTGTTCACATTTGTCGTGTAATTTAAGATAGTGGTTCTAAATGAAGATGAATGAGACCTACCCATAACCAGTAAATACCATGCCATCTCGAGATTCTTTTTCGCATTAATGGAAAATGCACAAATTTCTATTCTTATGTGGGAGCACTTCACTTTTCAGCAGATGGCACTGTATAGTACATCCTACTGTGCTTTGCACTTTGCTTAAAATACCCTTTTGCCAACTTGACTTGGAATACATGTTAAGTGCGACAGAAAATCTTTGGATGATCTGCAAAAACAGGAAACGTTCTGACCGTGCTGAGGAAGAGTAGCACGAGGTTCCCATCTCACCAGAGGCAGGAAATTCCAATCCACAAGAATAACTTATTCTGCCATAAAAATATATTTTATGAATTTGTATTGCTTTGATATTTTACAGACAAGAAGCTCTTACTGTTGGCCAGAATTAAACACACATTAGGCAAGGATCACTTTTTTAATTCTTAAATGTTTTCAAGAAAACTTTACTCTTTTAGGCTCCTAAGCAGATATTGCCACTTACTAGCAGCCATGGGTGTCAGTGACTGGGATTTTCGAGACAGGCAAACATCTACCTGGAAGTAGATTGTAGCTTGCCAAAGTGCATTTCCTAGGCCGTGTCAAGATCACAGTTTGTGCCATAGTTAAGTTCCTGGTCTCAAATGCTGATTTGTAAGTAGTCAGTGAGGGCAGTGCAAAAACCTCCCAACGTGTGCAAGTCACCCAGAACAGTGACAGCACAATAAAGGAAGTTAACTCCAGTAAGGGGACTTTGGATGCTGCTCAGTGTAGGGATCTTGGCACAAGTTGCTAGGAAAGCTCTAATTTATTCAGGCAGTCTTTGGGGCCCTGAAGCAGCCTCCAATCTGAAAAGATCAATGCCAAAAAAGAAACAATACTTTTAAGTCACACTTTGCTTTCTTCTTGGCTGTGCTTCTAGAAGGTGTGTGGAGAACTTCAGACAGCTTTCAGGTAACTACACCAAGCCCTGTCCCTGGCAGCTAAAACTAATTGTGAACTTGAAGAACCACACTCTAGCAGACTTTTTTCTTCCCGTTTTTTTTTTTTTTTTTAATGGTTCAGAGACAACTGGAATGATAAAAAGTGTTCAAAATCCTGGTTGTGAGTAAAAGATTGTTAAAGCAGATTTTGTTTAACTTCCATCCCCTAAAATAACACCAAGTTTCTCTCTATATTTTGTTCTCTTTCGCTCTCCCACATTCTCTTACTATTGAGAAGCTGATGTTAATAAAACATGTTTATAACAGCTTTTGCCATTTCTTAAGTCCCTAGACATCTTGGCTCAATAATTGCAAATGAATTTGAAAAGAAAGGTAAGAGCACCAAATTTTGCCAGAAGTTATGGATCATATCGTGACTCTGAACCTGTGAAATTTTTGAAAGCAAAAGAATGTGTGCTGGCAATAACACTTGATCTGTGTTTCAACAGCAGAAATGAAACCAGCCACCCATGGGCTGCAGGCGGGGATCACAGTAAGGATGGTCGCCACAAGCAGAACGCTGCAGTCCCTCCCTTCCTCTCCTCCCTGTATGAACGTAAAGAAGTGGATTTCAAAATTAGATTCTGCATAGCTAACTTCCAGAGCTCCCATCTAATCTGCAGGTTTGTACAACAGCTTAGGGTCTGGCCTCTACTTTTGTGCAGTCTTTTTTTCTTGAGAGTGGCTTCTGCACTCATGAAAGCGTGAAAATGTATATATACACATACACTTTATATATATACATATACGTAGAGCAGCATACATATATATTAAAAGAATCATTCTTCCTCTTTATATCCACACTACACACAATTGTACACCAGAGGGGGTGTTGAAAGATTATTTTGATAGTAAATGTAGCACATACCAATGTCATTATTCCACTTGGTATTTCTGGAAGAACAGGATACCCATTTCCGATGGAAAGGCAAAAAGTGCTGGATGAAAACAGAAAAACTTTCAGCTCTTCTCCAGTAACTGATCTTTCATTTTGCAAAAAGTAAAATTTTACAGAAAGTAAAATGATAAAATAATATTATTTGCAGCTGTATGGTTAGTAAACCAGAATGCCATAGAATGAAGGCTTATGAATGTTGTACAGAAGGTAATTTATTGGTAACCTACTCTCTTTTAACCCAGTTCTGTGTCGTTGAAATATCATTCTCCAAAGTGGTATTACTGTTACAGATAATTTAAACAAAGAGACTGTTCTTCAAAGGCACTGCTGTTATATGGTGAACAACATGTAATTTTGCACTGTGCACATTGCCTGTCAGTGCTTTGCACAGCAGCAGGTACTATGCAATGTGGCATTGAGAAATAAGTAGCTTCCCTTGGATTCCTCTCCCCATACAATTCAATATTATCAATTATATGTGAACGGGACAGATCTATGAGTAATTAAACATCTGCTTGTATAAACACAGGGAAAATAAATTTAATATGGCACAAAGGTGTTATCTGCAAGCTTTTGTAGGAAGGTGCGTACTTTGGGATTGTTTTGACCTACTTACATATGTAGTTGCTTGATTTTGCAGGTGCACCAATTTCCCCTTTATATAAATACAGTGAGTAAGCACAATTTTAAGACACATCTTTGTATTTGTATTTGAAAACATAATCTAAAATACCAGTGTGTGAGCTTCATATTAAAATGCATATTTACAAGCATTAAAATAAATGCAACAGTGCTCACAAAATACTGATTTATTTTAATCATTAGTAGTTCAAATTCCCTTCCTCTTTCTCATGATCCTCTGTTCGTGTATGAGTAATATAAGATACTTACTTTAAATAATCTATACTTGTTGACCAATATAATTTGATTCTTCTTGATCCTGTAATATTTTTTCAAATAATCACTTTTTGCATATTTTCTAAAACTAGCTTTACATTTTAACTAGACATGGGTTTAAACATCAGGAAGACTCCATGTAGTGTATGCTACCAAGCTGTGCTCTTTTGAATTTCTGAGCATGGCAACTTCCATAGAGAGATTTATCTGACTATGCTGAGCTCTTCTTGACTGGACTTTTTGCAAATAGCCACAGGGGCATTCTCTACTGCTTTTTAGAGCAGTTACAGTAAAATGCAGTATAAGAAATGAAATTAGTTTCATATTAGATAATCCTTTTATAGACAAATAAGACAAGCTTTATTAAACGCTACAAAACAGCTGATAAAAAGTTAATGATATAACGTTTTTACGCCACTGAAGCTACTACAGAAAACTTTCCCTCCTTTTTTAGTAATTATTTGATAGGTCTATGTCACTTGTAGAACCTGTAGGGAGACGACAACTGCAAGCTAGTCTGTAACACAGGACTAGTCTGTGCAATATTGCATTTAATAGGGTGCTTTCATTCCAGCATTCTGGATGGTAATGATGAACCTCTGTATAGAAAACAGCTCTGCATTGCTCATTAACCCCTTCAAGCAGGCAGCTAGCAAGCTGGTTAATATGGTACAGGTCACTTCCAAGCTAAGTCCTGACGCAGGGAAGGTGGTGACAAGTAACCCAGCAATACCCCAGAGCACTCACAGGGTGAAATAAATTGATTTTCAGTAAGCATCAGAATTCTACTTTTGATCAAGATAAACAGGGAATACTGGTTATTTAGTTCACTTCTCAATGTTGCTGGACAAATGGGAAGCCAAAGGTTACTCAGAGTAAGTATGCAATACAGTCACAGTAGAAGTAAGGTAAATTAGCCCGCACAGTAACAGCGATACTGCAATTAGACTTCTTGTATTACCCCAAGCTAGTTTGCCAATTTGAGTACCTCTAGATTATGCTGCAGACACTTCTAACTGCAGTGTGGACATGTCCCTAGAGCTACAGTGTATTAATGCATCCCTGTGCATGACAATGGACTTCACAGTCTCTCTTTGAGTCAGTTAGGCTCTGACTGGAGGTTATTTATTCAGATTAGTTACCAATGCCCTTAATTTAACCCTTATTTTAAATATATGTACCATTAAATATCAACAATTCAAATAACAAATAATACCATAGCAACTGGAAAAAGAAAAAATGCAAAGAAGATCTGAAGCTCCTTCACTATCACTCTCTATTGGATCAAAGGAAAAAATATGCAAATAAAGACCAAGATTGGTCTGCTATAGAGAAAAACAAGCAGTAAAGGAATTGTTTCTAATCACTGAGGAAAATGGCTTGTTTCCTTTCTTAGTTTCATTTTCCATGTGTAACTTTCCTAACAGTTGTTTTGCATCATGATTTAATTTCTACAGGCACAGAATCTTTCACTGAAGGATTATAAATGAACCACGTATAGAAAGCACTGGCTTTCTGTATTTAAATCACTTACCAGCCAACAATGATGAAGAATTAAATTTTCCATTTTAAACAGCTGTGTTTCCAGGCTTTATGACTATAAGGAGACCCTTCCAAACCCAAATAGAAAGTAAAGAGAAGAAATGACCTTTTCTATCAACAGATATAAAGAGAGAACCTGAATTCCCTTTTATGAATAGGCTACTAACTCCGAAGCTTAATGATGAATATTTAAATGTCAAGATTAACTATTTTAGCTGAAATATTCAACTACGTTCTTCTTCACTGCTGCTGAATTTAATAGGAGCCGAAAATTTAATTAGTGCCTGCTGTAGCTAGATCAATTGATGAAAGTGATTATATGGTTTGTTTACTTATGACAAGGGGGAACTGGGATTGGTGATTGAGGAGGTCCCATGTACTTCTGTGTTCCTTAACATCAACAGAAGTGTATGTTTATATGGTGACTGCAACATATTGAGACACCAGTAATAGAGTGGTGTTTCTAACATGCGTCTGATACCTGCAAGACATGAGAGAAGGTGGTTGTTGACAAAGTGAGAATATAATGTCCCCAAATGTTACACTTTTTCTACTTATTCCTGTACAGCCACTGAAAGATGATAGTGTAGCTCTATGCTGGGGCTAAAGACATCAGTCATCTCAGTTTTAAATACCAAACTCTCTTATCTCTTTTTAGTTAGCAGAAGTCTCAACTTTCTCCCACTCTGCTATGACATTTCTGAATCTTCACCCCTAGCAACTCCTATTTTGTAGCCTCACAAGTCTCTGTTGCATAATTCTTTCACTCATTGTCACATTTAAGTTAATGAAAATCTTTAAAAGCTTAATTCATCTGAATTTATTACAGAATTTAGAACTAGTATGACTCAGAAAGCTGTGGGCATTGCTGCACTATTTAAATCTTGCATACAGTAAAGAACATGGTGTTTTGGTTACAGGAAAGCTGTGCAATATTAACTCCTATATAGCTTAATGTCTTGTATAGTACTCTTGATACACAGAAATTCCCTAGCTTGTCATGGCATTTCTTGGTGTGCATCCGCGTTCCAGGAGTTCCTAAATGGTGGTCAAAGTACAGCCAGTGAGAGGTAAGCTGCTTCAAAACAGTAGACGGCCTGGCAGGAGATATTTCTGTCAATGGTCATACTCATGTTGGTGGCTTCTGCTGATGGGAATATATGACAGAAAAAGTAATAAATAAAATAAAATAGTAAATAAAAGTATTTCTGTCATTCATACTATGCTTCCAGTATATTACAAAGTAGTCTGAAGAGACTGCTGAAGCCCTGGTAGGAGAACAGTCCTTAATATCACTCCAAAGTGTACAGTTTCCAGGTAAGGTATGGATTTTATTAGCTCTGTTCACACCTTCCTTGAGAGTTCAAGGGAAGATCCATGGGAGAGGCTGGCCAATGTTAAATGAGGCAAGCTAAAGGAATAGTTTTATTCTTTTTCTCTGAAGCCAGCATATGATGTTACTTATGTTTTAGAATTAAATTATATTAGATGCTTTTGAAAATGCAGTTGTCTTCATAAGTCTTCGCCCATATATCTGGAAGTTCTAAAGAAATGACAATAAACATATAACAATTGTACTAAAGAAGTAAAGATCAGTGGTATCTTCACAATCTCTCTTTTACTGTTTTTATTTCCTCTTGTTTCTTCCAGTTTTATTTTTGACATGTTTTCACATCAAGAATATTTAAATAATTCAAGGAAGAAAATTCTAAATGTCTTAATGAAATTAGCTCTGTTGAATTCAAATCATTACTAAAAAAAATCACCAACAACTGGGAAGACATCAGGCCTAGGGAATTTGAACAGATATAGTTCAGTGAAAACCACAACTAAAAAGAAGTCTGTTCTTAGCAATCCCCCCTTTTTTAGATTCAATCATTCAAAACAAATTTTGCATACTTTTCATGTGTATTTCAGTGCCTCCCATAGACAGAAATAGATAATGGATGAAACTTTCGTCTGATGAATATTGTCCATGGATTATCACAAGCAACTGACTTGAATTAAAATGATGTTTATACATGAGAACTTTTTCATTTCAGAATGTAGTCTGTACAATAAAAAGAGTCTGTGTATTTAATGTTGAGATTCAGAGACAAGCAAGCACAACATGAACAGGGTGTTGAAAGTTCATTGGCCTTGAATTGCTCACCCTATATAACAGAAGTCACACTGGTTCTGCCCAGGATTGTTGTGTCCTCACTGCTTTCTTCATGTGGATGCTCTGCAATTAGTATGTCTATGAGGATCTATTTCTCCCCCGTATAATTTACATAGCCCAACAGGTAAGGTGTGACACCCAGTTGCTAAAATGGTGGCACCTCACATCACCTTCACCACCAGATGATTACTGAATTACACCTTTTCAATAGGGTTGTTTCATACTTATACAGTCTCTGCACCAAGCAGTCTTGGTTGCTACTCTGGGTCACTGAGCCAGCTGAAGGGATTATGTTGATTGGTTGCGCCAAGCAGTTCAAGTTTGGGTGGAAGTCATCTGGAAAGGTGAGGTTTCAGGTTTGCACATGGGCACATGTTGCGGAAAGGAAGTCACAGGGACACTTGATCAAGGTCGTAGGTTGTCAGCCATAGGTTGTAGATTGTCTTCTCCCACAGCTTTCAGCAAACCTTCCCTTGAAAAAGCAAGGGTCAGGGTGGGAAAGCAAGGAGGAGAAGCCTCCTGGGTGGGAAACAGAGAAAGGACCAAGGAGAGTAGGCACTCTCCTGAAGTTGCTGACAAACAGGTCCCTACTACTCTACAGATCTTGGAGCAGTGGTTGTTTCTAGCTATGTGGTCTCCTTCTGTAGACCAGAGTTTGCAGCTCTCATCTCCACCGTCATGTGAAAAGTGGATACCCGTCAACCTCAGCAGATGCTGATCATGTTTGGAATCATCTGGCTGTGGTTGAAGTGTATGGGCATAGCATATAAACAATGTAGAAACACAACAGCAAAACGATGCTGAATGAGGTTATCCCCTACTGTTCCTGAAACTGGGATTTAGTCTCTGTGTTTACTGTCCTGGGAGAATAAAAAGATATGATTTTTTGTAACTAAAAATCAATATTTTTCAAGAGATGCCCAGATTCGATGTGCTTTTCCTCTTACTTAACAAGTTTTTGTTGCTAGAGTCATAAAAAGATCAAGTAAGATTAACATTTAAAATTAGTAATGGCATGCACTCTCTTTTAAACAAGTGCACTTGACAAGTATCTGATTAATTTGGTCTTCTGGCCGCGCCACTAGTTTCTCTGGGTTCTTGTAGGAAGCACAAGAGAAAAAATATCCATTGTTCTTCATGGCAGACACTGAAGGTGAGGATATCAATGTTTATCCTTTTAAACTTTTTAAATTGGTCAGCATAAAATTTTATGTTCACTAAGATATTTGCTTCTGGGTGCTGTTGCTTTAAGAATTAAGTGTTTTGGCTGTTACCAAGATTGCAGATTGAAAAGGTATATAGATTTGATCACATCATGTCAAAAAATGTATGCAGCCCTTTGCTTGAAGGGTGACTTGAAATTTAAAAGGTATCAGGGGTGTGTATCTGCAAATGTTCATGAATGCCCGTGCATATCTTGTCAAATTAAGACAACTTTAAAACTATATTAAAAACATAATGAAAATAAAAAGAACTTAGATGTGATGTAAGCTCAGTACAGATCTGGCAAGTTGGCAGCTAAATTCTCTGAATATTTTATCTGGAACGGGGATGCTGTATTACAAAGAGACATGTTGTTCTGATGATAATGCACATCCAAGCACTCTACAAAGTGTCTGAGTACTGTCACCTGAAAACGATACTTGAATGGATACTTCATTTTTTTCTGGGCCAGAAGATCTGCATGCATGTAATTTTAGTGTCTATTTTGAAGATACATTCATTAACATCTGGGATTCACTCAGAAGCTATTCTGAGATATGCTCCAGAGGACGTTAGCAAATTAACAAGTTAATAACTTCAGAATCGCAGAATCACAGAATGGGCAGGGTTGGAAAGGACCTCTGAAGATCATCTAGTCCAACCCCCCTGCCGAGCAGGTTCACCTAGAGCACGTTGCGCAGGATGGCATCTAGGTGGGCTTTCAATATCTCCAGAGGAGGAGCCTCCACAACTTCTCTGGGCAACCTGTTCCAGTGCTGATTTTCTATCTTCTGCAATAATTAAGGTCTAAGGCAAATAATGAAATGAGAAAAATAAATGAAATATTGAGTAGTTACCCATCCATTGAACACCATCCATTTTATTAACTCAGTGAGGTGAAAGGCTCAGGGAAGATATGACAGGTAAGCTTGACAGACCTGGAGCTGTCTTTAGGAGCTTTCTGAAAACTGCCTCTTCACAGAAGTTTAGTTGCTTGTGCATACACAGAAGGGTTAATTTACTAGCTCACTCCTGCCTGCAAGCACTGGGAGGCTGTGCACTCTTCTCTGCCTCTTTCGGTCATCTAAGACTCTTGGCATGCTGGCCTCCCTGAGCACCTTCACCAGGAGTTTTTTCTCCCACAGGAGAAGTGGTAGTTGAAAGAAGCAGGAGACAGAAAAGGCACAGGCACGTTGTCTCAGGAAAAAAGCAGGTGGATATGGAGACAGAAATGACTCACTCAAATGTGTGCAGACAGAGATAGTCTAAACAAGAAGAGGCTGCCCATGTGTTCATTTCAGAAATGTGAGGGTGGACATAAGGGTGGACTATGACTATTTTGCTACACTGGTGGAGAAAAAAAAAAAGCATACCAAAATACCAAAAAAA
>VXAL01019901.1:87423-181543 GCA_013399475.1 Chauna torquata | reverse complement strand
GAAGAAGAAGAAGAAGAAGAAGAAGAAGAAGAAGAAGAAGAAGAAGAAGAAGAAGAAGAAGAAGAAGAATAGGAGGAGGAGGAGGAAGGGCTTGGAGCCCACGCTGGTGTTAGGACTACCCACGGCTCCACGGCTGTGTGATGGGCTGTCCCTGTCCAGGAACCAGTGCGCAGGTCTGCCTACCCCAGACGCTGCTCCTTGCTCAAAGAAACTCTCACCAAGTAGAAGACAGGGGATTTTTGCATCTCTGGGAGCAAAATCAGGGAAACCACAGCAGGGGTCAGATGTGGAGATAACACTGACATCTGTTGTCAGCAGCAAGGTTGCCTGGGCAATCTGAATTCCAGCATTTACTAAATTTTAAATGTTTGACTTTGCAAGCTTAGCATTCTTTCACTCTTTTTAATGTCATTTTAGTCTCTTTGGCAAGATGCTGAATAGATGTGTGCATATTTGTAGTTAGGATGCAGTTTTAGAGCATACAGTTTCCATGGAGTGTGTAAATAAATCCTATTTTCAGAACTCCATAAACCAAAAGGCTTTCCCATTCATTTCCTTGACAAATAAGCTGGCTGTTCTACTGAGGCTTGGGGTTTTAATATGTTTCTTAGAGTTGTACAGAGTAGTGCTATAAGAAACACCCACAATTTTTCTCAGTCTTAAACAATTATATGCCCACAGAATTACTCGTTTAATACTGCAGAAACGTACGTAAATTAGACTTTAAACTCATATTGTTTTCCCATGTGCAAACAACATCCAAGAGAGCTAAATTTTCTGTTAGAGCTTTGTTCTTGTCCAATTGCTCCAGCTACATATTGTAAAAGGCAAAATAATTTGCAAAAGTAAGGAAATGAAAAAATATTCATGCTTTTTTCTTATTCTCCTATTATTTTAAGAGAGAGAAATGTACTAAATTAAGCATAAAAGTTCTCTAGACGGTATTCAAAGGAAGCCCTGTCCCACAAAAGCTAAACTGCGTGGGGGAATCTGTTTAGACTTCACTAAGCAGAGTTGAAGAGTAAACACAAATGGAGATAGCTGAAGGGGTCAAGAAGCTCCATATGCCCAGTTCTTGTTTTCTCATTAATATTAATACGGTATTTGAGCTCTAGAAGCCTACTCTTAATTCAGATGTGTGGGATCCTGTTTTGGCATAGAGGCCTTTCTGTCTGATGGTGAAGCCATCGTCTGAAATTAGTAACGACACACAGCCAAGATGGTGTATGGTCACAGTTCCTTCTTTCTAAAAGTAGAAATCACTTGGAAGTCATAAATATGTTTGGCACACCTAGTAGCTGCACAACTTTGGTAATTTTCTCCCTGGCTTCAGTCATTATTTAAACTGTATTTCCACCTTTTATGTTTCTAAAAACATAATAGCTATTCTGTACTACAAAGGCCTGTTTTCTGTAGTATGTTGTTCTTCACTGAGAAAATGCAGAGATTAGTCTCTGAGCCATTCAAACTGCACGTCTGACTTCTCACCGGTCTAAACAAGAAAGCCACCTATGCTAGGATGAGAATACAAGAGTGACCATGCCAGAAAGCAAATGTTTGATCAGCCACTGGGAGGAGAGGGAAGGTGGAGGGATGCTGAGAGGAGTGTTCGCAGGAGCTGCAAGAATCAGCCCCTGCTCAGGAGGAAGACCTGGTCCAATGAACAAGGTTGGTGTGGCTATTTGGGTGACTGGTTTGGAGGTAGGTTATAGCAGTTTTAAGTGGTATAGCAGCCATGATACAAGATAAGCATAGATCAAAAAAGGATGAAGGGCAAGGTCAGGGGGCAAAACACTTGCACTGGCCCTATTCTTGGCCTCATCAAGGTAAACACTGACAAAGAAGTGCTCTTGAACCTGTCTTTGAAGTTGGCCACAACATAGTTGAAAAAACTCCACTGGCTGTGAACCTGTTATTCAGACAAGCAATAACTTTGGCACGACAGCATTGAAGAGAATTATCATGCCTATACAAGCTACAAACATGAAAATGTGTGTGTATGTGTGTGTCTAAGTGTGTATGTGTGTGTGCATGCACACCTATGCGTGTATCTGTGCAGGATGCCCTAGCGGCAGAGAGAATATGGACAAATGCTTTAGCTGATATTGGTGCATTTAGTCTTTTGCAGTTTCATATTTATCGGCTACAGCATGCATTTATTTCAAAGTATAAAATGTTGATTCAGGCTCTGTGTGCAGAGGAGCCTTTTATAGGTCATTGGGAACAAGAAAATACCGCCTTCTTCTCATGTCTCATTGCATATCATTCAGTTCTGAAAATGTACTTTTTGATCTGTTTGAGGATACCAGTAATAATATACTTTTGCAAATAGTTCTCAAGATTACATGAGTATCACTATCCATTTTGTCACCTGTCACATCTAAAGATCCACAATACCACAGTAAAATATGCTACAAGGCTGGATTGATGCACTTCGTTTAATCCTGTTGACATACAATACTTTTTGCTTGCTACTGCTGAATGTTAGCTATTTATAGGCATTAAAATCCACCAAGAATCTGCTTTTAAGGCAAACCATGTAGAAAGAAAAATGTATGATTATCTTATTTTTTACATAAATATATATGCAATGCCAATGCTATGTGTACATTCAAGGCAGATATGAAAATTCAAATCAACATTACAGCAGGTCAGTCTGTTCCGTTATTATTTTTAACCCCCTGCCAGCCACATTCCCTGCTCTGAAAAACCCTTGAGTCTTTCAGAACAGTTCCAGGGATTGTCATATTGACTACATAACAGAGCTGCAGCTGGAAACTTGCTGTTGCAAATGTAACCCTAAAAATCAATCTGAAAACATGCTCCCATTTCCATCTGATTTTCAAAGGGCAAAGTGGAAGATAGCAGTAGTAATGATGATGAACTGAACCCGTAATTATTTAGCCACTGGGGGATGACATGCAAAAGTAGATCTTACTGTCAGTTGTAGTCATAACTAGTAACATTTAAGTGCCAAATTTATGAGACATAGCAATCCATCTCCATTACATGTCAGATGCTTTACTTAAGGTGGAAAAAAGGGGATCCCGATTTTTATCCCAGGTGAAGTTTTCTTGTCTGAACCTCATGCATAGCAGCTCTTGCTCTTGATGTGTCTCTTTTCAGTACCATATTTCCATTCCCATACAGCGATCACATGAATTTGAGTCAAGCTTTAAATAGCCTATAGCTGTAGTGTTTTGTATACTTTAGCAAGACTTTTTATATTTGCATCTAATTTGTTGGCACTAATCGTAACTGTTTTAAGATGTCATCACAAAAGAGCTCTTTGCTATTACGGAGTATGTGAGGCAAACAACCAGTCTGGCTTTTGTGGCCAGTTATCAGACTTAGCCTCAGGAAGGAGGAATTTACATCTGCCAGCACTTCAGACCATGGACATCTCAATCCAGCACCTCCCTACTACTACATTAGCATACAGCCCAAATGCCAGAGTTAGTCATAGTGAAGCAACTTCACACTGTGTATAGAGAAAGTAAGTATACATACTTTGCAAAGTAGGTATAATTATAACCATCTCAATTAAGATGGTGAACATATCTACAGATTTTTATTCCTTTGCACAAACTTCCCAAGTTCATTTAATAGTATTACCTATTTTCTCCTTGCACACATGAAACTACATTGTTTGGGAATTTTTTGACAAAAAAAAAAAAAAAAAAAGTTATGGATTTTAATACTTCTGACTGCTAAAACATCTCAGGGTAGGAATTCCTCAGACTTCATGAGCTCCCTCATATGGGTTTTATCAGTACATGGATGGGAAACACTCATGAAAGAACCTCAAATGGTGTCAGTGACTCATTTATTAGTTGCCAAAGTTTCTTTGAATTCAACACCAAATAAGTGTTCTAAAATGGAGTACAGAGATTTAATTACTACCACCATCTATAATAAAGTGAGATCTCTGCAGTTCCAAAAGAGAAATATTCCTAGTGCAAATGCCAGGTAAGAAACATGGAATTACCTCACCAAAATTCGCCTTCTATCTTCAGGTGTATTTGGCAGACTCAGTGCTTTTCCCATATGCTTTCCTAGAACGTGTGTAACTCCAATCATACTAGTGGGCATTATGCAATTTTTGTATAAAACAAATACTAGAAGAAACCATTCTCTGGTGTTGTTTCTTTTTTCACTTCCTCTCTCCTAGGCTTTTCTGGTTTTTGACATTTATTACATCCTGCTCCAGAAGCAGCAAATTTCAGCAGTAAGTGCAGTGATTATCCTATATTCATGAGATTTGTGAAGCACTGCAGAATAAGAACTTCTGCACAAACTTCAAAAATATAACCCATGGTGTTATTTACACATGTATAAACAGAATCCTAAATTAAAACCTAAAAGAGCTGAGAGATGAGCTGAGCACTAGATATTTGCTTGTATGTCTTTGTAGGCCAGTTACTGAATTTTTGCTACATAATGTTTTTCTAAGCAAATATTCATTGAGCTAGCAAAAGTATTAGAGCTAATCACCATAGTTTTCCTTTAACATGGTATTTTTACATGACACCTACTCCCAGGATTACATTTTTGTTTTGACATGCACAATAATATTTAACTGCCGGATGGAATGAGATTATCACCTCGAATGCTTCAGCACAGATGTATACCAGAAACTCTACTCTCTTCCCATCCTTTATGGACAAGTCCAAGAAGAGCTTCGAAGTCCTGTCACTGATGGTGGAGAATAATTTAATAAAGATATAATTTTAAATATTCACCTTCATCCAGAAAAATACTTGAGCTTATCCTTAATTTTAAGTGTAGGTGTATTGGCTCCGACAGGGCTATTCACGTGCCTTGACTCTTTGCTGGTCTGGGTCTAATTGGCAAAACAAGTTATAATCAAATTAAAGGCTAGGTTGCCACTTCAGGCACAGCCTTAAGCAAGAGCTGATGTTTAAGCAGCCCCATCTAACAATCCAAACTGGAAATATTCTTATTCACAAACATATACAGACCTTTTCAGTTATAACCCCTGGCACTGGCACAGCTACTCAAGTGAAAAAAATACCCCTGATGCAAGGGAATGGGAATCAATTCTCACAGTCATAATTCCTTCGTAGTGTCTCCTTTGTGAGGCAAAGGCTGACATCTATGTTGGATAAAACCATTTCTAGATGCTTCTCTTTCTGTTATTCACTTACACATTTGTTCCCTCGTAAAGGCCAGTGGGCTTT
Source organism: Chauna torquata (assembly GCA_013399475.1). Lineage (NCBI taxonomy): Eukaryota > Metazoa > Chordata > Aves > Anseriformes > Anhimidae > Chauna > Chauna torquata. Next base: position 176,342 of record VXAL01019901.1, on the reverse strand, counting down.
ACTGTATTAAATACAAGCAGTATTTGTTCCCTTCCCCCCACCCTTCCTCAGACCTCAAGATCAGGATACCTTCTGTAAGACGCCCAGGAATTGTGGAGGCTTCCTTTACTAGGGCATGTATATACAGATGGCCATGGTGGAGTAGCATAAAGAGCATGAGGAAAACTCAGCCATACAGTTTTACTTCCCTACAGTATCATCCCCTAGTGTGATTATCAATATCTGAATCCTGCTATAGCCCAGGTCTGAATATTCGTCTCTCCTGGAGCAACTCAAATACAAATTTTTATTCAGTGGTACGATTTACCAGTTATTTTCAGTCACTTCTTTCTCTGTCCAGGCATGCAGAGCTCAATTAATAAAATCAGGAAGTGGATATATAAGTATTTCCAGAAGAATCCAGTTACAGGTTTAATGCCCCACAATAATAGGTTATCAAGATATTCTTGCTAAGATTCACAGGGTGCAACCAATAAAAGAGCAGATTAAAAAAAGGAAAAGAAAAGGAAAAAAAAGAAAATTCTAGTGACTTTTCCCTCGATACCTAGTTCTGTATCTATCTACAACTCGATAGTTGTAGGACAGGATGTTTCCCTATTATCCAAAAGTGATGTAAAATTCTTTTGAAGAAATGTTTTTGTTGGCTTTTTTATACTGTTGCTTTCTCTCTTCTGACATGTCTCTGTAGCTTGTGAGAGCTAGCTTGTGAACTAATTTAAACCAAGAAAGACAAATGTATTTTAAAAAATTGTCCCACTCTGACAAGCAGACTGATCATTTTGCATTCTAGCTTTTGTGAGGGGGGATAAAATTGCTATATAACATTTTAGATTAAAAAAAGAAATATTCAGCATTAAATATTCAAGTTCCTCGAATTTAAAAATAAATCTACAGTCTTTCTTCTAAAAATGCTGCTGTCAAGTACTGCTGATTCTCATTCAGGAAACTCACTATGTAAGAATACTGTATTTATCAAGCTAAAGAAGAAAATGCTTTGAAAAATTAGAGACCTCTGGTATAGCCTATGAGAGTTTTCTTTATTGAGCAAATGTGTTAGGGAATACCGTCCATTTGTGGCCTGTCCTACCATTTTCTAGTTTGGGGAACTGTGATGCTGACGTATGTCAGTGGCATTCCCTAACAAGTTTAACTTCAGAGACTTAGTGTTTTTAAAGCACTTTCTCAGGAACTTTCTCCTTGTGACCAATGACCCTATAAAATATGCAAGATTAGCTGCATACATACATGATTTACAAGGTGAAGTCATAGTGTCACTGGACAGAGGATAATCAGTTTATATTCCTCCACAGAAACACAACTGGGAAGTTTTTTGCTTTTTCTTGTTAGTCCTTAATCTGTTTCTCATGCTAAAGTCTTCCTGTAATGTTAATTAATTAATTCCTGGAAATATTAGCATGCTATTGAACAAATTACAGGAACCAAGAACATTTGGTTGAATATTGTCTAAGCACCTAAGGAGAAAGGTGGGACATGGAAACCTGCTTCAATGCTGTGTCTTCTTTCAGCAGGTGACCATGAACCACACAGTGCTTGTCTTTATCCAAAGCTTACTCCATAACCCTGCCTTCAGAGAAAGCAAAGGCTCTGCAGGTGCTGTGCTGATGGTGTGCTGGGATACAATGAGGATAAGATCAGGGTATATTTCAGTGCAGGCCATACATAGCAGGAAAACAGCCCAGTCTCCATGGCTTCATGGTAAGTTTTTTAAAGTATGGGATACTAGTCTTATTCAAATATTCATTCTCAGTAGGTTCAGAAAATAAATGTCATAGTACTCTTACAAGGTGGCATACACTGAATGGTTATTAGTACTTAGGTAATGACAGGAAGGATATTTTCTCTGGAGATGTAAAAGCTAAAATTTATTTGTCCTACAGCTGGATAAACTGAAGTTCTTTCCATCTAGCAAGCCAGTCAACAGCCTTCAGCCACTGTTCAATCTAGTTTGTGGCTTTTACAGACTAAAATACATAAAAATGTTAAATGGACTGTTGTAATGCTTTTAAAAGATCCTAAATGACCTTCTCCCTTCTGTGGCTACAAGTGCCGAGCCCTCTTGATGGAGATTTCAGTTCCAACATCTGATATGACAGATGATATCTCAGCACCTTATGACATCTAACATCACATTCATGATCTTCTCCCAGCTAGTGGAAGAAATACTGATGTTTAAAGCTGATTGTACCATCTGGTATTACCAGCCCTCTGGAAAGAAGGTGGACGATAAATCATCCTACAGTGGAAAAAAATGAGTAAGTTTTTCAATAAAAATATAATCAAACCCATGTATTTTTGAACCAAAGGAATGGATAATGTCACCATTTTTAAAAACATGATGAGCTACATTTTTTCTAATGATGTATTCCACAATTATGAAACTAAAGGACATTCCACCTCAAGAGCAGTGGTCATAATATTGTGCAAATCTGTACTAATCAGAAGTTTTTAAGTGATGTGTATTCAACTGCTTACACAGAATTAGGTCATTGTTTCTATTATAGTTTCATGTCCTCGCTACCAAAACTATTAGTAGTTGGTAGTAATTGCAGACATTTTAATATAATGACTGTGGCTTGAGTGGATGCAGAGATTGAATCACTTAGCCCTGACTCTTCAGGACTAAGCACAGTAAGAGAGGGGCAATAGGCTGCGAGGCTGTTCAGGCTGTATTTTGTGTGAAATGCTGAATTTGGCCTGGAGCAATGAAGAGCAGTATGTCCTTACAGGGACTCCTGCCACCCACAGCAGCTTTCAAAGTGTGAGGCACCATGTCCCAGCTGATTACCCAGCCTTCTCCGGTAGTGAGAAAGGAGAGCAAAGCACACTAACAAAAATATTCATCCCCATTGATACCATGATTGTAAGACAGTCATTTAGTACAAACCCCCTCAAAGTGCTGGCATTGAGTGGCCATTGACTTCAGCATGGTAAGGCCAACAGAGGGACACAGAAATACATTTTCTTGGTTAGCTTTTCAATGCAGTTTTGTTCCTCCTAGCACTTTAGAAACACAGGTGGCTGTATCCACACACATTCAAAACATTCATCGACCTGCAAGTGGCTCACATGTGGTTGCATGTCTGCTTGTGTGAGCAAATTTAAAAAAAAAAGGAGACTTTTAACAAATGTATGCATAACCTCTCATTGTCATGAAGATTGCTTTGAAGGTCTTCTGTGGGAAGGCCCTCTTTATTGCTGGTTAGAGTGAATCTTTCACATTTGCTGCAGCTTGAAAAGGCCTGTTTAGGGTGTGGAAGATGAAATGAGACCAGAAGTGAGATAGAAGTTTGGTTTTCCTGGGTATAATATGGAGGCAAGAAAGCCATTTTCAAAGAAATCCTATTTACTTTCCTCTTGAGCAAATGACATGATTAAATATTTGTCTTCATAATTATAGTCAGATGTTGGATATAGAAAGAAGTACACATAAAAAGGTAAGCTTGCCTCAAAAAATGCTGATGCTGTAGATTTAAGCAATAAATGCATTAAAGCCTCTGCAGATCCTACAACATATTCAGTGCATAAAGTTACTCAGCAAATTTATTTGATGAGTTAAGTGAGAGTATACCTTCTAATTTGTTTTCATCCTTAATTATCCATTTATTCTTTTGATTCATACACGGTAATTTCATACCGTTGATTCCCTCTTGACCTTGTGCTTGTAACTGAATCCTGAGATCTGGCTTGTGGCCCAGGAATATGTAGAAAATTGTTTATATTAGCAGCAAGCTGCCTTGAGCTGCAGTGCTTTGATTTAACGTTATAACTGTACTAAAAGTAGCATAGCTTTCCCATGTACTCTCTATTCTGTTCAAATCCCTTGTCATTATAACAGATGTTTGGATTATTGTTCTGTAAACTATGTCAGAATTTCAATCTCTAGTATCTGTTTATTATTCTCCAAGGGTGATATTACAAATGTTCTCATGCACAGTTAATACTTATAATACAGCCTGTCTTTTTCCCATAAAAGCTCTAAGCAGAAAGTTTTTGTTAATCAGAGTAAATATGACTAATTTTAGAAGCAGAAATTTTTTGTTTAAAGTGTGTTTGAGAAAGTTTTTGCAACTGAAGGTGGTAGGTATCATTCCTTTCCATGGTACCTATCAAAGGAGTAGAGGATATTATTTGGGTTACATGTTCTAATAAGACAATCTGGGGAAAAAAAAAAAAAAAAGTTTTAGGTACTTGCATAAACAATTAAAATTGAAATACAGTCATTTAATTATTTTGTCCTGAAGCCATAATAGCCCTTCTGTAATTTTACGTTAATAATCTAATTGCACACCAAGTTATGAAAGGCATGTTTGCTGGAAGAACACATTTAACCTTGCTGCTATGGACTGTGAAATACTAATACTATAAGCTGATTATTAGAATGAGAGAGCATAAGAGAGTGAGATTTTTTTTTTTTTAAGATTTTAAAGATTTAGAGGGAAGAAGCTACTCCTGTTCTAAGGAAGATGAACTTTTGTACAAATCCTCGTTAGCTCCAAAAATAATACCCATTTTTATGGAAAAGGTTTTTTTAATAATATTTTTAAAGCTTGAAATATTACTTTCCATCTGCGTTTTGAATACTTACAGTAGATCTCTCTGAAATGTGATTTCCTGAGGTGGTTTGATCCAGTTTGAAGTTGCCTGGCAAAAATATTCCCTGTTATACTTTCAGTTCTTTCTCTGTTAATACACACACATGTACAGAGGATGCACTTGCGCACACATGTTACATAGACACACACATTTATTGTTTTATAAATAGAAAATCAGCATGAAGAAAAGACAATTAAATATTTTCTGTTTGATAATAGTGCAGTGTACTTTTCATGTTTCTAGTTCCATAAAACTAAGCTAACGACCTCCAGAGTAATTCCATTTTCATACACACAGAGGTTCTCTACGAAAAAGTATACTTCTGACTTCTATTTAGCATGCTTTCTTTTTCTCTTCTTTGATTTTTTTTGCTCTCATCTGCTTATCATTAGGCTGTGTTATCATTGCTTATTTATTATAGAGTACTTTTCTAAGTGTGGTGTGCATCTATGGATACTGATCTCCTCTGAAAATGCTATAGGAATCTCTATTCCTGAAATGAAAACTGCCTCAGGCTTAAAGGACAGTCTTCATATCTTGCACGAAATCAGCTGTAGATGCAAATTTCAGGGTGCTGGGGCAATTAGCAACAAACTGAATGGACTGAAAAAAAGTGTTGGTGCTGCTCTTAATTACTTTTGCCTAAAAAAGGGAATTTAGCCACAGTCTACTTCAAAGACTTTGCTGGAATCCCTACACGTATTATGTTTGCATTTGGGATGAAAAAAACAAGGTCAGCTTCGGAAATGATGAATGCCTTTTTGCTGAAAGCTGTACCGAACGTCCTTGAGTTTAATCAAAACTATTTGTTTTTAGTCAGCTTTGCTGTTGTCTCTTTTACTCTTGTCCACTGATAGCTTGACATTAATGACATCATAAATCATGTGAAGTGGCGGCTAGGGTTTGGTAGCATTTCAAGTGTTTGTTGAGATGTCCTGGGCTATCTGAGAAACTGGTGTGAGGAGGGATATTGGGCTGGTCTAAACCTCCAGCCTGCTGCATTGTTCTGTTGTTAAAAACATGCAATGTGCATATTAAAAACTTGGGCTTTTACCAAAGGGCAGTCTATGTATTCTTTCTTATATGCTCGGCTGGTAGGAAGTTACTGTGTCATTATTTCAGATGCTTTCCCCTAGGATGTCAACATGTTAGAAACCTTATGAAAGAGACACATGTATCACACAAAGAAATATATGAGTTTGGTTTGTAGATTCCTTTTACAGGAAAGCATGGGTATAAACTTGTGCTCTTCCAATATCTACAGGCTGCAGTCAGTCAGTATCTGAGGAATAAGCCCAATTTGCACAAATCTGTCATTTAGTGGTTTTGCTGCTTTCTTTCTTTCTCTAAATAGCAAAACATAAAACATCAGCACTTTGAAAATGTTTTCTTTGAAAAATGTTTAGCTGTTATCAGTTATGTGTTTCAGAAAGATTTCACTGGATCATTGTATGTTTTATAGCTTGTTATCTGCATGGCTATATTCTTAGAACATGCTTTCTGTTATCTCTGTACTGTACAGCGAGGAGAATGGAGAGCTCGTCCTTTGAATGTTATTTATTCAGCTGGATTCTGTTACATTACAACATGTAATTTGCAGACCACTACACAGAGCATTTGTTCTATTATCATCCCTAACCCTCATGAGGTTTATTCATCGTGAGGAATATCACATCTATGTGGAAAAGGGCCTCCAAAACGTTGGAGGGTGTCTTTTGTTCAGTGACTTAGAAGAATATGTGCTCGAAAACAGCACCTATCATGTGCTACAGGGAGGAAAAAAAAAAACAAACACACAGCATACAGCATATCGCGGTTTCAATTAAACAGTTCATCCTTGTTTAGCAAATCTGTTAAAGAATGTGTTCAGGTCCAACCAACTTAAACATTACAGCTGCACATGTGACTAATAAATAGTACTGGTAGCATGGCTGAGACGTCAACATGAAGTTTCTGAGGTCCACACGCATTGAAACGTGGATATCGACTCTTCCCCTCCTGGTAAGTTCAGAAAAAAACTGACCTGGAGAATATGTACATTACACATGATCTTGGAGAAAATAGTCATTGTATCTGCATCACTGAATACATGATATCCTTACTGGCAGGGGAGCACTACTGAGACATCCATAAGAGTTCTTACTCCAGGAAATGAAACAAAATGAGAATGGCCTCTCTTTACACATATATAATATGTGTAATACACACTTGCAAAAATATACTCATGTTCTTTTCAGTGGCCCAGGGGTGGAAAAAGGCTTTCATTGAATTAACAGTACTATTTGAAGCAGCCTGGGAAGTCACCTGGGGGTCCCAGCTGAGTGGACATCGCCTGTCACCCCATGTTTTTCTTGTCCTGTCTCACATTTTTTTGCCTGGAAGCGGGCGAAGGTCTTTAAGTGCTTCCGAGTCTATGCAGCGCAAGCCACACTGCAGATCCTGTATGTACAGTAAATGATGGTAATTACAGCGGAGGGTCTGGGGTATTATTTATTTCTCACTAGCAGACGGCACCTGACAGTCTTTGTATATCGAGTAGTTATTAAAATCCTATGTCTGGATGTTAAGCTGACTTATTTTACAACTAATCTTCTTTTACAACTAATCATGAACTGTATATAAAGTTTGGTAAGTAAATTAATCTAATTTGACAGGAGAAATATTAAAATGAAATAATTTATGTCATAAAATACACACTAGTAACTTGTTTTTGTGATTGCCAAATGCAGTTTCGTTACTACATTGGTGTAAACATCTTCTGAGTAATTTCAGTCTTGTATTAAGACTGGATTTGCATGACAACACATCATTTTGTTACTTATAGAATGCATTTTCTGAGGATTTTGCGTACAAATCTCTTCTGAATTATCTAGCCACATTGAGGCTGGCAACAGCCTCAGACAGAAATCTTTGCTGATGACTCCCATCCACGGAGCGTGTCACCCACCCTTTTGTTCTGTGCTGTGATGCTGGAAATGGGTAGAGCTCCTGTGGAGCTTGGGGCTGGGAAAGAGACCTCCTCCAGTTTCCTTCACTGAACAGCGTCTGTTTTCCAGTTTGTATTTTGGGCAAACTTTGATTTCCTGAAGTATGGCTGTTGATATAGGACAACTGACAACACAGCCTCAAGAAAACAGTGTGAGCAGAATTTCATTAAAACACAAAAAACCACTGTTGTGTTGGGTTTTATCTAACTGAATAAACACAAAGCAAGACAGAAAATGTGGGAGGGAGGCACATGTTTAAAAACAGACTACCCAGAAACAATTACGCAAAATTGGGTGCTTAAATCTCAATATGACAATGGGAACTGAAGATCTTCAGAATCCTTCAGTACTTGAAGGGATCCAATCTATCACCGAGGAACTGAGAAAATGTTGAGGTAGCACCTTTGTCCTTTGGGTGTCTTCTCGTTTTAATTTTTTTTAAAAAAAAGAAGGTACCCTTTTTTTTTTCCTGTCCACATCCTGCTATCAAACCATTAAAAATAAGACCCACTCTGCAGGGCACAGAAAATCCTTACCCACAGAATCTGGATTTCAATGCGAACACATATATAAGTTCAGTTTTCACAAGTGTGTATGTCAGGTCCAAAGAAGAGTGCAAGCTGCTCACTGAGTCTGTGTGCAATGTCACCGGGCTGTGTGTAAATTTTTTTGTAGTTGATTACTTTCTAACTTCCTACCTCACCCTTTGCACAGCAGGTTCACTGGGAATAAATTGCAAATCCATCTGACGTGTGAAAGGAGGCCAGAAATCACCAAACTGGGTGAGTAGTGATGAGTTGAGGATGTTTAGTGTGCTTAGGGCATGACAACAAAGCTCCTCAGGATCCTTTTTTTTTAAATGGTGAGACTGCTTACGCATCCATAATTACGAGTATATTAGATAAAAAGAAGGACAAAATCTCCATAACCATGCAGTAAAAAGTAGCAACACATAATTTGCTATTTTGTTAACACAGCCTATTTGAAGAAGTAATTTAAAGTATTTAAAGAAATAAATTATTATAAAATACAGAAGCCCACTTAAAAGTATGTATTTTGAGATACAAATAGCCATTATAGTTCTATTTAGCACAAGAGCACTGACCAGCGTAAAGAAATCACAGGAGGTATAAGATGTATATACTCTACAGTAGTATTTTACTATAAAAGCATGGACCCCTGCTGGCATATGTAATTTAATGTGCAGCATGCCTCTCCTAATTCAATCAGGTCTCTACATCCCTTCTTTTATATTCCAATTGGATTCCATGTGCTAAAGCCATCAAGATTTTCAGGATGAAATGAATGCTTGTATTAATCCAGCAATTTCCATTTAAAACACAACATCGATTTGATTAATAAGGTTTGATGCTGAATAATTATATGGCAAATACGTAGGATATAGAAAAACCACAGATGTGACCACCAGCAAAAGCCTTGTGGGAGAAGGGGGTCAAAGGGAAGCAATGGCCATGACTGAGGTGATGAATTCTTGGCTTTCCTCTTATGCAATTAACAAGCAATGCTTCTATTAATTTGCCACCCCCAGAGTCTTCACTGGTCAGATGTGTCAGGGTCAAGGGGCATAGGGGCAGAGCAGGGGTCAGCATCACAGCAGCCCTGAAAAGAAATGGGAAAATGAAAGAAATCCAAATTAAATGGNTGCTTTAATGTTAAGTCTCCTGTTTTAGAATAATAAAAATGTTCTCTGCACGTTTAATTCAAAGTAATCAATCTGAGGTGCAGCACTTGAGCATCCAATAAAAGAAAATCAATGTGGTCTCTACAAGAGAAGACAAACAATGCCAGCTTTTACTAAAGGGATTATAGGTTAACATTTATTCAGTGTATTGTAATCTGATGTCAAGTGGTATAAAATCAAGCCAACAATCCATTACCACCCGTTATAGGCTAGGTGCTGATCTCATGCAAATTGACTTTTCATAGAACTTATTAAATCATTTCTGTGCTCTAGCTATGGAACATTTTTCTACAGCTGCTGAACTTCAATAAATTCTATTTCATACTTGTACTGAGGAATATCAAAAAGACAAATATTTGTCATTTCAAAGTAAGGTTTAAACTTTTTCCTGGTTTCCTTGTGCTTCCCATCATTAATTAATCAAAAGGAATGTATTTTGTCTTAGATTAGTAACAGGCGAAAAAGAAAAAAAAAAAACATTAATTTCGGAGATAACATAAAGCTGTAGTTCTCTGACTCTCCAATTTGGTCCTGCATGCCTCCCACAAGTGTTACTAATTTTTAAGCATTAATTATAATAAATTGACTATAAAAAGAAAAAAAAAAGGTTTTAAAAGATGTCTGTGCTGTTTAGACATAATCACAGTAATTTGTAATACAAATGCTTTGCAGGGCAGAAGGATTCAATGCAAACATCAGCTCTCAAAAGAAATCTTTGACAGTGAAAGGCCCAATCCTGTTCCTGAGCAAAATCAATGGGAATTTGCCATTGATGGTGGTCAGGGTGGAACTGGCCCTCATGCCTGCATTTAATAAGCCTAGTAAAAGGAGTAAAGCCCTTTAAATGATGTATCGTAAAAAAAGGATTTGTATCAATCACATGCATTTTCTAGGTGTTAATTCATAAGTTTAGGCATGTGGCTCAGAACCCTAATTTGTCCTGTTGGCTACTGGCTGTAGCGATAGCCACTTGTTCCTATCAGCTGGAATAAGGACAAGTGTGGTGCTCTTTTCAAGTCTCAGGAAAAGGTAGTAATCCTGAGTTTAACGTAGTACAAAATAGCTACAGGAGCTGTCAAAGTTAACATTATTTTTGAAACAGTCTGGTTCCTTGTTAGGGTTGGGTCACTTTTATGTGTGTGGAAAAACATTACCACATGTTTGAAAATATGGCTGATATTCTGCAGATTGTATTGCACTGCAGCCCTTTGCCACTTCAAAACACTCCAGAGTTAGAGGGAGGTGGGAAGGGAAATTGGACATGACACTATTTTTATTATAAAACCTAAGTTTGGTTTTACCACCCTTGACAAAACAGAACATTTCAGCCAGGAAGTCTTGTCTTTTTCTTTTCTTTTTTTTTTTTTTTTTCTTTTTCCCCCTTTTTTACAGGTAACCTTGTGGTTCTAAAAGGAAATCAAAACCCTGAGGCTCTCAATGTCACAGTGTCACTTCTCTACCACACTAAACAGCAAGGGCAGTGAGAACTTTGATTATTTGAGTAATGGAAGATAAGGGAGGAAAATGATTCTGTGGATTTGGCCAAGAGAAAAAATTGAAGTGGTATCATACCTTCCCTTTGCTCAGCTGATTATGTGATCATTTTTACAAGTCAGTGCACAAATTTCTGCCTTAGTTTCCCCTCTCTAAAACAGGTAAGCTTCCTTTTTCTTCATAACAACCTTTCAGCTGTTGGACAGATGGACACATCTACATGACTACTACAGAGAGGATCCCCTTTTCAGGGACTGATGCTAAAAGGCTACTTGAGCCTCAGAATTCACCTATCTGTTGCGAAGAACAAAAATTTCTTCTAGAATTTTGTTTTATCTCCTAGAAGAAAGTAGATGAGACCACAGGGTTTTTGGATCCAGGCAAGTGCAGGCTGAAATAAATATCAATCAGTTCCCAGATCAGGGTCAGGACCAAGGCCCACTAGGATATCCCCCATCCCATCTCCACAAAAGGGACATGCCTGGGAGGGAGCCATGAGAAGGAAAGAGGGGATCAGGCTGAGAAAGAGGGGAGCAGTCCTGGCAGAGCTGAGATCTCCTGGGGTGAGGGGAAGTGGGGACATTTTGAACTAACAGCAGTTTTCCCTTGTTCTCCTCATTTTCCACAGGCAACACTTCACTTTTCCTGCCAGTGGCAGCCAAGCCAGAGGGCTTTTTCCATGGCAGCTGAAGCAGCACTGTCAAGGTGGAGGCTGCCCTGCAGAACTGATAGGTCGCCAGACTCAACACTTGATGCCACCAGCTTTGCTATGGAAGCCGTCCGGAATTTAAAAGGCTGGTGATGAGAATTTAAAATTAAAATGTCAGAGTGAAGTGCGTAGTTTATGTCAGGTTCTTTTCATTTTCCCTTTCTGAACAGAGAAACTTGCTGTAGAAGTTCCAAAGTGCATAGAGAAATACCACAAGAAGGTGGTCAGACACAAGTGGCTGATGTAAGTGTAAAAGACCCTCCAGCTGGAAAACACTGCATTTACAGTTCCTGAATGCCTTGTGCTAGGCTTTCAACAAAAAGGGGAAATATTTTGGCTTGCAGAGGAAGGACATCATAGACTGCATGGCTCCAAAACACATTCAGCTTTTGCACTGCTCAGCAGAGGGCACAGAAGGTCTTCAGTGGGTCACCATGTAACTGTGGGCTTTAGATAGATACCAACAGTTAAAGGTGATTAAATATTAAGGGCTGAGCAGCATTTGTTGTGCCCGCTGTTGTGAGACTTCAATTCATTATTGTAACAGAATGAAACAACGCCACGGCTGCACAGGACGCGGTTGTAGTATTGATTGGGCTCCTCAAAAGTCTTCTGTTAGGATGCAGAAGAGTGCAGTCAAACATGCACAAACATTGTTCAGTTCCCCTGATTCTGTCATGTGTTCCCTGTACCTCACACTAAAGCAGCCTCCAGACACAGGAAAATGCCTCTTTAGTTGAAGGCAGACAGGGCTCTAAGCCTGACTAGAGGGGGTTATGCAGATGTGGTGACCTTTCTTCCAGAGACCAGATTTTACACTCAAATTGCCATTAAAGCTCTGCATTCCCTCGAGGCCCACAGTCAACTTGTGTGTTTTCTCCTTTGGGGTTAAAAGTCAGTGTGGCACTGTGCCCACGCTGCATACTAAACAGAGCAGAGCACAAGCAGGCGGCCTTCCATCCAAGCGAAATTGCATCTTTCTTTAATTTTATTTTTAATACAGGCTATTTTTATGGTGATAAATGCAATATCTAACTGGGCTAGTGAGAGATCACTTGCTGCAAGCAGCAGATATAGAAGAAATGCTGCACTTCTCTCCCTCTCTAAATTAACCATAAAATTCAGTGCCAATAAAAGCAGCCTCTGCCTGCACCGGATATCAGCAAACACACTTTTAAAGTTCTGAATTGGAAGTGAAGAGTGTTTCCTCTTCTTTTGGGCACCTGCTCCTCCCAGATCCCCATCAGAATATTTCTATGAGCAACCTGCACATTCAGCTGGATGCCAGCCGGCCAACTTTGTTGACGGCACGTGGCACCTCTGCAGTCCTCCCCTGTGACCTGCTGGAGGTCCTGGGCCAGAAAAAAGGCTTTGGTGCCTGTGCACACGCTACACAGGGTTCTGCGGTCAATGGAGGTAAAATTCTGTTCCTGTTGAAGATCAGTAAAGTTATGCCATTGACTTCAGTGCAATCATGGTTTCGTCCAGGACTTTTTCCATATTGGACCCTCTAGTCATTCTGCCCCATCTTTCCCTCAGCACTACGGGCATGCACACTCACAAGTATAAGTTACCAGATTTCACCTTTCAGAGCAACCTGCCAGAAGTAGGGGTGTAGAAAATACAATGGCTTTGGGGAGGGGGCGTGTTTACGAATTCCACATCCTTTTGCAAAACAGGGCCAGAGTCTTCTTCCTGTGCTATTAAATGCCCATCATGAATTGTGCAGACCTGGCAAAAATGAACTTTAAACATAATGGGCATATGTGAGAGCTCTATCTTGCTTCACAAAGGGTGAATATCCATCAGTCTGTAAAAGGAACAGACGGTCCGGACAGTTTCAAAAGTAGCATTTGAGGAAATAAAGAAAAAGCTGCACGCTTCAGGGAATTAAAGTTGAACTTTACATTTCCATATGTGAAATTATATTCCTACAGCTGCAAGTGGAAATGATCAAACATTTTTTATTAAAAATTACTTGAAAAAAGACCTAGAAAATTTTCTTAAAAATAGAAAGAACAGAGTATTAGTTATGAAGGTCTAATGACACATCAGACAAAAGCCTTATCCCTGCAGTTTAGTGTAGACTTCTGAAAATTCATATGATGAGACACGTTTCTTGACAGAGGCTTTGGATAAAACATCTAATCAAGAGTTTGAGAGAAATCGGATGTTTTTACCCATAAGTTTATGAACCATATGTGCATAAACCATTCAGAATCACTTCCCAGTGCTAAAGCAAATTTGCTACACAGGCAATACAGGAAACTGCAAGCATGGCTGCTAGCAGCAGGTGACTCACATTGGCTTATCTTTAAAAAATAATATGATTTTCAAGGGAAGGTGATGATTTTCAATTGATTAGAGGATTTTTTTCTCTCTGCTGCCCCAAAATTATTACCTCTTTTATGCAGAGTTATGCAGAGCATCAGAACACAATTCCAAGTTATTAAAGCATCAGTTTTATCATTAAAAACAATAAATACACAGAACCCTTATGCCTCATCCCAGCTTATGGCAGCAGCAATCTGTAGCTTGTATCACAGATATTTCCTATGGTTGCTGAACAACATATTAAACACAATATTTTCAAGACAGAGAAAAATAGGAACCTTAAATGTCACCATGGCTGATGGTTAACAGAAACAGGTGGGCAAAAACTTCAGTGGGAAGCTGGGCCTGTGAAGGACATATTCTGTGTGTAGTCACTGTTGGAATCTGAGTTAATTAAAGTATGAATGATATCAACTCTAACCCCCTCATAAACCTGTATTATCAACAGCTATTTGATATAAGGCTGCTTGATCATGTCTCAAAGCTAAAAGAATCTCCATTTTAATATTTCTTCCAGCACTTGAATTGTTTGGGTCTCAAGGAAGGTGTCTGGTTAAAAAAAAAAAAAAGTCAGATACGTGGCTTTTTGCTGCATTTCAAAAAACAAAACAAAACAAAACAAAAATGAACAACACCACTATGGGATAGCACAGAAAAAAATGAGTAGCATTCTGATTATATTTTGCAGCTGGTTATTCAACAGGACTAAAAAGACAGTAGCTCTTTTGGAGATGACATAAATTCATTCTATAAACAATTTCATTACATGTGTGCCAGATATATTTGCTTTCCTTTACAATGAAGTAAAAAAGTATTTCAGATGCAAGCTACCACGTTTCTTTGAACTTTGTCATCCTCTTTCTCCAAGAAGCTGTGTACACTGCACACTACTTCCTTCCCTAGGCAAAACCTAGTATACATTGTATTTTGCAAGTTGTTGAGAAAAGTGAAATTCTTCTACACGCCTCACCATATTTGCAATGTTATTCTGAATCACTCATGAAGTGACAGACTCTGAAAAAAAAAATTCAGATCAGCCAGAGCAAGAGAAGTGTTTGTAGCTGCACGCAAGCAGAGATCTTTTGTCCTTTCCCACTTGACCCTTAGGTCTGGTGTCTCGAAGTCCATCATGATTACACGATGAGCTGCTTCAGTCATTCTGGAAGGTATTTTCTTGCTTTTTATTTGTTATATATCTCAGTGATATCTTTCTCTAGTCGTTCTTCAGGCCATTGCCATGACAGTTCAGTTCAACTTCATTTACTTATCACAAAGGGATCTCAGTGGGATTCTCTGGCAAGTGAGAACTATTAATAATAGGTTTCCTGTCATATTAAAAAGTCAGTAGGCTATGACTTAATACTGAAATGAAATGTCAAACTTTATGTTGACTGTCTTGTATCTGTTTGTTTCAGAAGCTCAGTTTGCAGCTGTAGTAGTGAGTTTTCTTAAAAAGAAAGCTCACAGTTTGCACAAGAAACACACTACTTTAAATAAATGTTGATTGATTTTTATTTGCCTGAAAACAAACGCTTCAAAAGGTGACCCAAAATGTTCTTTAGAAAATAAATATTTACTAAACAGTTCATTAGAGCTTTGAAAAATATATATCTGATAAACAGTAGAATAGACCCAAAGAACTTATTCTGGCTAGTAGGCAGGTACTGCAAATATTTATTTGTCCATTCTTTTATAACGCGTTGCATTCATCCCACTGAGCAGCTCTGAAGGGGTTGTTCTGGTCTATTAGATTAATATAGAATGGCACGAACCAAGGTCATTCCAGTCCCAGGAAGCTACTCACATTTCAATGGCCATGTCCTTTGAGTTTCCCTCCTGTCAATGTTTGGGTAATTAGCCAAATTTTACAGGGTATATTATAGTTCCGCAAAGGCCAGAAATTTTACTGAAATTTAGTAGCCAAACACTGGATGAAATCAGCTGGACTGGCAGAAGATAATGGTGCATTGTCCTCTTAGACTTTGTGGAGGCAAAGGCTTTTAGTTTTCTAATTCCCAATGTATATCACAGGATACAACATTTTTCCTAGCTACACTCAATATAAGGTAAACAAGCTCAGCTTAAAAACACCAGAAATATTTATCCCTATATTTCTCTGGAGCTGGTAAACAACCGAGTAAAAGAGAACAAAATGCAATCCAGTGTTACCAATGAGATTTCTGTCCCAAATGTAGTTGCAGCAACCATATTTCTACCTACATTCATCTGTCCAAGGGCTGTTTCATGAGCTAAAAGGGAGATAGGTCAAAAATAACACCACTGCTTCTTTGGTCACTGCCCCTGTGTGACAGACCCCACCCCACAAACGTTCAGCTTGCTTTGGCAGAAGCAACCACCTGATGTGACGCTCCACAGCTGCTCCCAGCCACCTTCTCCTCCCTTCCACCCCTCGCTGCCTCCTCGGCTCCTGCAGTATTTCCACTCCATCCCGTGGGTTCATTCCCCAGCCCTCGAGACCATTAGGAGTCAGCTCAGGTGTGCGTGAACAGCAACGCTCCCGCTCACTGCACAGGAGCCATTTTTGCAGTTGGTGAAAATGAAAGGGATGAAGGGACTCTGGTCAAACCTCCGGCTGGTCAGGCATCAGAGCACCAGAGCCACCATCCAGCGCCAGGCTTGCTCTGCCGCTTATGCCTGTGATCAGGGTCCCGCAATTGACTAAGTAAAAAGCAGCATTATAACATGAGAGCAGAATCATCTAGGGATGATGAAAATGTACCTTCTATTCTAATTAATGGGATTAAGCACTTCACAGTTTCTCATACTGAGTGTTAAAACCTATTGCGTAAACTTCTTTTTAGTTTCCTGTTGATCCACCGTATGATAATGAATATTGTTATATCTGTATAAGAAGCTATATGAAAAATGATTGCAAAGCTGTCCCAGCGTTCTCAGAACACTTAATGCTCAACAGCTGAAAAATAAAAGAGAGGGCACCAGCACGGTGTGAGTCATGACACAGCAGATCAATCATATTCTGCTTTGTAACACAACTGGTATTGGTTGTTTGTTAGATCATACAGGGTGCAATCCTTATCTTTTGAAAAAAGGAAAACAAACAACCTGATTTTAATATGTTAATATCATGCAATAAACACAAGGAAGGCTCCTTTGAGTGCCTGCCGCCTCGTGCCGAGCTTCCAGAGTGTGTTATTACAGCGGCATTAAAAGCTTGTGAGGACAAGGGGCTTATATATTACAAAAGTACTAGTCCACCCTAAATATGCCATTATAATCGATATGGGTAACATCAAAGAAAAATATAATACAGACGATGAAGAGACTTCTGCACACTTGCCAACAGTTTAACCCTGACAGATACCCAGAGATGAAGAGGCTGAGTAACACTTCATGGTAGTATGATAATTAAGGATTTGTAAGCAGTAATAAGCGTCCCTGTAGATGAAACAATAACCTTTAACCCACCTGAGACCAGCTCAGAAAATACCACTGACATCACATGTACCTGGAGCATATTATGGCTGTTCCTGCTGTGTGGCTTTTTAGGACTAGCGGGTTGATTTTGGCAACCTTAAATCCATAAGAAATACTAGTTTTATTATACCTTTTACAAACATTAGACTTCAGCTATCAGAGCTTTGAAAGCTTATTTATAACAGCCCCACCTACAGCCACTAACCCTCACTCCTTACCTAGGACATAATTAAACTTCTCCAGATCCCCATTAACCTGTTCCTTTGATCTCCACAGTGATGATATGCAAAGCCATCCTATAAGGCCTCATCTCTTGCTATTGGTTAGGATTTTTGATAACTGTATGCAGAGTTCTGAGGAAGCAAAATCTATTGAAGATTTTCTCGAGCTATGGACAAATCCCGCTCAAAAGACCAATTTAAAAAAATCCACGTATCGAGTGAAGTGTCTTCATTAGGGTCTAAGGCCTAAAAGAAAATACCAGTCCAGGGAAATGCTGAAGGTCTGTGACTGACCTTTCTTTGGTTTTAATCACTGAAACTCCCGACAGCTTAATAAGTTGAAGGTGCTGGATCACAGTCTAACTTAATAAGGCCCACAGCAGAGCCTTGGCCACCTTTGATTGCTCCCATAAGTCTTAGCACATCTGGTACTCTGTCCTTGGGTGAGAAATGTTTTCCATAACTTTCCTCATGTTCACTACCCTGCATATAAATTGTTTTTATTAAACCGAGAATGATACAGCACTGTATATTTGTGTGAGCTTTTGCAGTTTTCAGCCATCATCCTACCGAGAGAGATGATTGTTTCCTCCAAAATAGAATTAAACACGGTTTATCACAAGAATCTCCTTTGCTTTTTCCCCCCAACACTTGCTTTACTGTGAATCACATGGGTCACCCTAACCTTCAGCTCTGACACAAGATTAAAGAACTAAAGATTGCAACAAGTCGGGTAGGAATCATCTGCAATCTGCTGTATTTGTTCTTTTTTAAAAAAATACAGTGCAGGAGGGCAAGCACAGAGCCAGCCGGGAAGCTTGCTGTTTTTAAAACCCATGATAATTTAACAGAAAAATGTATATATTTTTGTATGCATAGTTTAGATATAATATAAATAAATATAATATGTGACCTTATGCATATAAACTGAGGTAAAAGATGAGTTAAATGTCAACATTTTACGAGGACTGTGTGTACAAGTGATTTTTACTATACGTATATATACACATGTACACACGCATGTATAGGTGAGAAATGATACAAAAAGCAGGAACTGTTTTGCCTAGGTCTGGTGTTCCTGCCAGATCTAATCTTACACAACCTTTCAATCCTTAATGTTTGTCTGTTTATTCGTTTTCTACTTTATTCAGATCTTTTCCAGTTTACAGGACTAGGATATCTGAGCAACTTTCATCAGTGCTTAAAGCAATGTGAGCAGTATTCGTGATCTATTTTCTCTCTCATCCTCCTACTCCTGGAAATGAGCATGCAAAGTAGGTTTTGCTTTTAATAGGGTTTGGGCTGCTGTTGTTCTTTAATATACACTCTTATATTTATCTTGGAAAACCAAGAGGATGAGATGCATCTTGACCTGGAATCACAGGCTGGTGATCTTTGCAAAGGTCTTTGTGCTGGTTTTCTAGGATTTGGTTCTAAGGTTTTGTATCAGCCCTAGAGAATTACATTTTGTGCACAGGAAAGCTTTAACAGTTAGATTTATGGATTTAGATACATATAAGCCAAAAGTATATTAATTTGAAGGGATATCAAGTTAAGAAAGGCATAGAATTATTCACCTATCTTTTTGATTCTTTGCTGCAATACTACATTTCAAAAGTAGAATGCTAAACAGTTAAGGAAATGTGCATTTCTACCTGGGGAACTGTAAGAAATGTTGATATTTTCTGGGCTTTTCTGGAAAAGAAATACTCTGAATTCAGGTTCTATGTGGAGTTTGTAGTTCTTTTTATAAGGCAGAACTAGTTAAATAATAATAACTAGTCTCTCCTCATATTTTTACAATTACTGTCAGAAAAATGTATTTTAGAAATGACAAAGTAATGTATTCACAAACACCTGGTCTGAAAATAGGGGAATATATAATTCAGAGGATCTGCGTTACTGTAGTTGTTAATTGATTATGTTGTTGCCTGCATAGAGTCAATGAGTGCTGTTATAATATAATCCCTTTCTACAAATCATTTGAAGAGACAAACAGAAGTGACTTCTCACTAAATTTTGCCACTTCCCTTCAAAGCCTTAAGCTATTTGTCATTAATTATGTTTTTACATGAGTAGCCATATTCTTCTACAGAAGGGCTTCTCATTCATTAATGACATTACCATAAAATGAAGATACCACTGTAATCGGTACACATTTTACGGCCATACTGGGGATGAGCAATGGCCATTGTCCACTTAGCAGTGACTATAATGGATACCCAAGCAAGAGTAAGAACAGAGCACATATATGTGTTAGTGCCCCCAGTATGCTTCCAGACTTTACTTACTTCCAACTCAGAGACTTCCAGACTTGGATGGGATTTTTATGCAAATGCTATGTAAATTCTACATAACCCTCAACAGATTCATCTTCTATAAAATCAATCAGTCCCACCTGAGCTAAACTAAATGTACAGCTTCCCTGGTGTTCTCTAGCAGAAGAGGCCTATTTCCAAATATAACTTATTTTGTTTTCTCCAGCTCTTGCTCCTGTTGCTTCTTTGATGCCTCCATTGCCACATTAGTTCTCCATGCCACTCATGACCTGGAGAACTCTACCAAATCTCCCCCACCCCAAGCCCTCACTTTTCCAGAGTTCTACTTATTCATACTTCATATGTAAGCTATTCTGTACTTTTGAACATCCATTTGGTTTTTATTAGCACCATTTGTTTTGCTACATATTTTTGGGAGAAAGAAACCAGAACTGTAAACAGTATTCAAGAGGTGAATGAGCCATGGTCTTGTACTGTGACATAATCGTAGTCTTTGTTTTTTCCTCCATTTCGTAGCATTCCTAGCATTTGCAATGCTTTTCTGATTGCCATTAAGCTCTAAGCTCATATATTCATGGAAATATCTTGGGAATGCATCCCAAAGACATCAATCCTGAGAGGTAATATTCTGGTCAGAGTCCACCCATTCATAAGCAAAGCTAGCATTCTTTTGCATTTGCATCACTGTAAGTTTTTCCCCATTCAGTTTCATTTACGCTTTTATTGTTCAGTCACACAACCTTACAGGGTCTTTCAGTAGTTCTTCAGTCAACTTACCATCCTTACTGCAATGGATAATTTCAAATCATCATTTATTTCCATAAGCTCAGCATTTCCCTTGGGTAATAATAATTAGATGCATATGTTTTTGCATCATCATAGAAACATAGAAGCATTCAGGTTAGGAGGAACCTTGGCTAGTCATCTATTCCATCCTTCAGCTCAAAGCACAGTAAACAGTGAACTCAGACAGGGTCTTCCAGGACTTTCCCGAGTCAGGTCTTAAAAACCGTCAGTGGTGGAGGTTCCACAGCATCTTTGGGAAACCAAGCCCAGAGATCACAGTTTAGTTATACCTGTAGTGAAAATTTTCAACTTATATACAGTCACTGCACCATCACTTCAATTTATGACTGTTGCCTCTCATTCTCCCACTATGCACCTCACTAAGGAGACTGACTTTATCTTCTTGGTAGCCCTGTTGTGACTAGAAGGATATTAGTTCTCTGGGCTTCTTTTCCCCACACAAAACAAGCCCAGCTCCACCAACCTCTCCTCACAGGGTAAGTGCTCCAGCCCTCTGACCAGCTTGGTCTTCCTCTACTGGACTTTCTCAGGTTTATCAACATCTTTATTCTAATGAGAGTCTAAAGCTGAATAAGGTATCCTAGATATGGTCTAATGAGTCTGAGAAAAGGGAGATAATCACCTTCTTCAGTGTACTGTCTACAATCCTGTTGGCATAGTTTCGTTAGCCTTCACCTCTGCCAGGATGCTGAGTCACATCAAAGATCTCAGGTCACTTCTGGCAGAGCAGCTACCCAGCCAGTCAGTTCCCAGCCTGAATCCTTGCAAAAAAATTAGTTTGTCTCAGGCTACAGGACTTTGCATTTTTCCTTGTTGACTCCTGTCAGTCCATTCCTGTAGCTGGGTGGCAGCCCTGCCATTGAGTGTATTGACTGTGCACTACAGGTTGTTGTCATCCAAGCCCAGTGAGGGTGCATTTGTCTTCTCCTCACCATCACATTGTTAAAGATATTAAAAAATGGTAGGTCAGGACACACTTGGCTTCCAAATTAAGTATATGCTGTTAACTACTGCTCTCTAAGCCTGACCATCCAACCACTGTTCCAGCCATCCAATAGTCTACCCATCCAAACTGTGTGGACTTTTAGGTGCTCCAGTGATTCTCTGGGATGCCACTCCAAACACCTTGCAAAAGTTGATGGAGAAGGCATCTGCTGCTCTCCCCTTGGCCACCGAACCAGTCAGTACACTGTAAGAAGCAATCAGCTTTCTCAAGCATGTTTTCAACTGGGTAAATCAATGCCAGCTGTTCACAATCATTTTCTTCTTCATGTGCGAAGCCAAAGCTTTCAGGAGACTTTGTTCCATGATTTTCACAGTGACTGAAGCAAGACTTCGCAGCCTTGGATAAAACTTCTTTCCCTTTCTGAAGATAGGTACAACATTTGCCTTCTGTTCCCTATGAAGACCCTCCCCCCAGTCTTCATTTCCTTTCAAAGATGGTAAAAAGTGCCCTCACAATGCCTTCAGCTGTCTCAACACCCTTGAACTTATCATATCTGGTCCCACGGACCTGAATGGTTTGAGAGTCTCAGGAGAACCCTGACTCAATGCTCTTCTCCTAACAGCACATCCTCTCATTTTACACCCTGTCTCCAGGCACAAAGGTCTGAGAGGTAAATATCAAGACAAAGAAGACATTGGAGTACTTCAGCCTTAACTGTGTCTACTGTCACTAAATTACTTGCCCCACTCAGCAGCCTGAATTGCCCACTAATGTAGCTGCAGAGGCTCTTCTTCTTGCTCTTGGGATCCCTTGCTAGCTTCAAATCTAGTTGAGATTTTGCTTCCTCCTGCCACCACCTCCTTTCTGTGTCCTCTTTGTATTGGAACTCAGTTGTGAGTTCCTTGTGTAGCCAAGCCAGTCTCCTGATAAATCTACTCATTTTCATGAGTATCTTTCTGTTTCACGAGTATCATTCTGCTGTTTGGAGGAGGTTGACCTGCCAGCCCTCCTGAGCAACTTTACCCCTTAGAGATACCTTTCACAGAATCCCACCCACCAGTCTTCTGATCAAGCTGAAGTCTGCTGAGGTCTGTACTTCCTTGTCCTTCTCATTCGCCTCAGGATCATGAACATGGCTACATCATGGTCATTACAGCAAAAGTTGTTGTTGATCAGCACATCCCCAACCAGTTCTTCCTTGCTTGTGAACAGCAGGTCCAGGCAACAACACCTCTGGTTGGGTTAACACAACATCTGCATGAAGATATTATCCTGGATGTCTTGCGTGGCACGGTGTTGTTTTTCCAGCAGATGGTTGTCTCAGATTTGGAAAAGTCTTCAGTGCTTGCCTCAGATCTCAGAGCTCACATTTGTCTCCCAGCTTTGAGGTGCTGTAAATCTCCTTCCAAAATTCAGAGTGCCTTGTGTACTAAACTGTGGCACTGCAGCTGACTGAGGCTGACCAGGGCCTCTTCTGCCCGATCAGAAGATGTATGGCCTCCTGGCCATTGTAGTACAGACCTTCCCCTTTTTCCATCACTCTTACGCAAGAGCTTGTGCATGGATCCCATTAAAGACCCCTTTCCACCTACGATCTGCAATGCTTCATCAACAAGGATTTTCCAAATGCTTTGTGCCCCTGTAGCTCATCTGTGTGGTAGAATGAGGCCAGAGCAAAAAGCGGGGGTCTCATATAGGAACTCTCCTCTACAGAGGTCAAGTTTTTGATCCCCATTCCATTTTGCTGTTAACTTAACTATCACCCAGCTGAAGTGGTAAACGAGTGAGCCTAAGGTCAACCAGCTCTACTCCATACTCATTTTCAAAAAGGAACCTTTTTCTGTCATTGAACAGAGCAATCTTGTCTTTTTATAACATGCTGCATTTAGGGGTAAGGATAACAGGCAGTTTTCATCAGACTCTCAGAAAAGTATTCCACTAGTTTCAAGGTTTCAAAGATCTTTTTTTGCTGGGTCCAGGCATCAGAAAATTATAAGTACACCCTGCTTTGGCTGACCCAGCAGCTCTTGCAAGGAAAAAAATCACTGTCTTTTGTGTTATTGGACATTATGCTGCCAGATATAAAACTTCAATGAGAGCTTTTCCTCACTAGTTTAGTGTTACTAACAACCTCAATGTTATCATTTTCAATGCAGATTTAATATTTTCCTGTCCCACTAGAAATGAACAAGGTGAAAACCTAATGCATACAGTTTCTGATCATTTATTTCATAATTGTTACCTTACAAAGGAATTATTCTTATAGCTGCTTGACTGATTTTCTTTCTGTTCTTCTTGGTGATGCCTGTCACCATTAGAAAATTCATAGTTCCTTTAGACTGCAGTTTCTTAATTCCCTAATAAAGGTAAGAGCATTTCAAATAATAATAAAAAAGATTAAAATTACTTTAGTTTTAGTTTAACTAACTGTTTCCTGAGGCTTCTATGATTGAAGCCTGTGTAATTCAGCAGCAGACTTTAAAGGGATATATATGAAATCATGTTATTTGTAATCAAGAAATGGACTAGGACTTGCTCGCAGCCACATGCTTTGTCTCGTGTTCATTGGACAGTCGTTTAGTTTCTTTGGTCTGATTTACCCCAGCCTGACTTCAGGGATATAGCAGAAACATCTAATTAAGATCTTAATTGCTTTAGGTTCTCTTGCTAGTCAGTGAAGAGATACGGATCTCTGAGAGTCAATTCAGATTTAGAATATAGGTTTATTTGCCCTTTGATATGCCTGTCTTTCTCCAGTGACTAGCTGGGAAGATGAGGAAGACTGCAATTCTAATTAAGTGCTTCTGTTACATACCTAAAATTAGCCATGATGAATCTGGATTTTTGTGCCTTAATTTCCTTTTGCAAAACAAATTTAAAACTTCTGTCTCCTTTTGTGTGTACATGTAGCACCTGGCATCACTATGATATGAATTTTGGTTATCATCATGATGGCAATTACTATCAACAATAGATTCACCTAACAGTTATCTTTGCTCAGAAAACCTGAATCACTAAAATTTGAAAAAGCTGTAAAGATGTTTTTTATAATTCCATACATTGTCGATTTTGCCTAGCCAGGAAGGCAATTCGTTTGATGATTTCAGAGATGCACCCCTTGTGAAGCCCCTTAGAAACATTAAAAAATCATGTGATCTGCAGCTGAATTTTGAAGAACCCTGAAGACTATATTAGAAGCTTACTTACTCCAACTTCTTGCATTACCTACTCAGACCACAAAACCAAAAAACGTCAATTGTTTTCCCAGTTACAGCACTGCTGCTATTACTCAGAGCCACAATACCGCCACACACGGCCACAACAGCACTGCTACTCATGCATACCACATCCTGGTGTGCTTTGCTGGACCCTGTGACAATAGTGGTATTACCATGACTGTTTATGGTAGCATGAAATTATGAGTGCATATGGGCAACGAAGGGCTCAAGCTAATTCCTCCTACATCCTGCACTACTTAAAGCAAAACTCTCCCTCTCTCCCTCCCGCCTTTTGCTCTGTATTAGCAGCTGCAAGATTAATATTTTTTTTTAAGTCAGGGGAGTTAGGTTGGAGGATCTCCCCCGAGCAGCTGCAGATATGAGACAGGTTTTAGCGGCTGAAGTACAAAGGAGGGGAAAAAGCTGTTTGAAAAAATATCACCTGGCTTCCTGCCATAAGAGAACTTTCCTCCTTTTGTTGGAGGGTTCAAGGCTCTCTTCCTTTTGTTCTTTTGGGTTTAATAAAACCTTTTGTACCCCTTCCACTCCCTCTCCCCCGGGTGGTCTACATGGCTGCTGATTGAGGTCAGCTGCAAGAGATGTAACGTCCTGAGTACAGTGCAGCAGCCTTAATCCTGATGTTAGAGTTACAGCACTCAGGAGGCTGGAGACATTATTGTTTTCCTGGCTGGCTGACCTCAGCCAACAGTTGTTCTGGTCACCCAGTGTGAGCCCACCTACTGAAGGCATTAGAAGAATGTCCTGCACAGGCTTTCAGAGCAGAAAGAGTTTTGCTTGTGTAAGGGAGGGGCAAGATTGGTAGCCAGGGTGTTGCTGGCAGGCAGGGGAAGCCCACCAGCCTGCAAGGCTAGGGGTAGATCTTTGTCCTACCAGAGAGACGGAGCCTCCAGCATCCAGAGAGCTTCTGCGAGCAGCAGTCCACGGGGCAGAGCTATGGCTGCGCAGGACCCTGCGGTACCTGAAGGGGGAAAGAAAGGATATTGCAGATCTGAAGCAGCAGATTTCTTCCTTCTCTCCCCCCAGCCCCAAAGAAATTTGTCCTTGAGCACATGTATTGATGTCTAGTCTGCTGTAGATGCAGCTCTCTTGTCTCCATTTTTTAAACTTACAAAATGGGGAAGGAGATGATCTATTTGCAAATCTAATCTATCATATACATATCTGCTTTTCTCTCTTATTGTTTAACATCCAGACTGGGGAATAAAACAGCTCATCTTCCTTTCAGGTTCCCATTGGTCCCTGGGACCGGGAACACAGCAGTATGTCCCACCCTGGACTCTTGACTAACGACCATGCTCAAGGCACACACTTTCAGTAGTTGGAAGGCAGGTACTAGATAACGAATGGCTCCATACTGCAGATCAGCTTCCTGTCATGGCTCTCTCTTAGCTAACAATGAGAAAATCAAATCATGCCACCATTTTAGTCCAATGAAAACTAAATATAGAGGTGTGCCAGCTATGCAATAATAACACCAAAGCCAGAGTACCATGGGAATGTGTGGTGATAAGTGGAAAATCAATATACTTCTTGCCCATTTCATTGCATCCATGAAGTATGTAATATATAATGGAAAGAAAAAAAAAAAAAAAAAGATAGGTTGGGGGTGTTTTGCAGATGTAGCAAGGATTTACCATGCTGGTAATCACCTGAGTCAATTAGCTGGGTAGATCCCTGTGGTGGAAGTATACATTTGCTTTCTTTCACCCATAGGGAAGGTACAGCATTCAGAGAAATGAAGTTTAACCTTACACAACGCAACATCATCAGAGACAGCCAAAGAATTGGACAGTTCAGCAGGAGAGAAACATCACTGTGATATTTTCCATCCTCTGTTGTTGTGTTTTGGCAACACAGTGGCCTAAATCATGAACTGCAAAGTCATGAAACGTTGTAAGGGTACTGGTGAGAGAGAGGGAAGGAAAAGCAGATTTTTACCGTACTTATGACTGTAGGAAGAGGAAGATAGAGCTCTGTTCTTCTGCTGCCCTCCTGCAGACATGTAACTTGGTACAACTCATCACTCTCCCTGATAGACATTGCCATGCTTCCTATGATCTCTCACATATTTGGAGTAACACGTGCGTGTCCACATTTTGCAGTGGATTGGTTTTCAAGACCATATTAAAATATAAACCTGGGAGAGACACAGAATTGCTCCAACTTGCAATTGAGTTGGAAGTGCTTTCCCCCAGAAAGGACTCTTTACATCCACATCCCAGTTTACCAGTTGGTTTGCAATGATCAAATCACCAGAAACCTGATCTTTCACCCTATGCAGTGTGTACCCCAGCTAAATGTGGGACTACCAAGATGCTGGAGAGCAAGGCTGTGGTTATGAAGCCATCTATCTGACAGGTGAGTTGCCCCTTTTCTCAGATGTTTGTACATAAGCTCCCCTCGAGCATATATTTCCCACATGCAGCAGCTGCTTCCTTGTGCCACTATAAATATACAAACAAGAATTTCATGCTTCCAGTTTACTTGCAGCTCCTACCCTGAACTCGTTAATGTTCCTTACTGTTGAGACAGGAAAGTTGTGAAATGCCTTCCAACTTGGAGTCACAGGTTTAAATGTTTTTAAAGCCAATGATTTAATTGGAGTATTAACCTCAATGCTGGGCTAGTACAGCATTTTTTTCCCCCTTGGTTTCAGCATGCCAGAAAATCCAGCACATGATAAATATACATAGCTCTGAGGTCATTGTTGCTCAGATTTTGATGTGTCTGCTGTTCAGCTGTTGACTCCAGATAGATCAAATCCTGATATTTAATAAACACTGCTGCTGATTTAACTGGGAGACTTTTAACATAGTTTGGGGAATTGTGAGTCTTACAATACTTAAGCAGTAAAGTAGCACAGCTACTTGGATCAGTTGTAAATACTGTATACTTTTGACAGGGATGAGAAGGGCGGATTCTTTTCAGTGGATTCTTGATGTTTTGAGTGCAACATCTGAGAGTGCTGTGAAGGTGATACAGCACTTACAGGTGCTGGACTATAAGAAAAAGAAGGAAGCTTTATGGGGAGAAAAGCTCATGATGAAGTATCCCCTCAAGAGTTCTTATTTCTTAATTACTGCTCTGTACTGTTCCTGTCCTGACACCTTCCCAACTGACTCAGCAAGCTCACTGCCATGCTTGTGGCAAGCATGCAGTGAGAAGAAGAACTGACCTGCTCTCAAAAAAGATGGAGTCCCAGCACCACAGTTACAAAACACAGTGGATACATCCTATTTAGTCTATCCCCTCATTCTCTGGCTGGGAAGTCAGGTGAAGTGTGATCCTCGTGACCAATATTTCCAGAGCTATAGTCCCAGCTCTGAAAATTACTCCTCCTGTGGCTTTTGGACAAATTACTTTTCCTCTCTAGCCTGGCTTCAATGTTTTTTTAGAAGTGGTAATAATACTTACTTGACACAGACATTGGCTCAGAAGCTGGAAAGTACTTCTCACACAACACGTTCATTCTTGTAGTTCTCCAGTAATCTGCTTCTTTAAACAATTTCCCCAAGTAATTAATGCTATGCAGTGTTACTGAAAAACTTAAAGAATGGGGAGATCAATACAAGACTGAATCTCCACACCATCTGTACACAAGGATATTTTAGGGTGAAGATCAACATAGTGATAGGATGTCACTGAGTTGTGTTATTCACTATTGCTGTACTGTTAGCACCTAAAAGCCCCAGCCAGCTGTGAAGTCACCATTCAGTTTGACACTATCTAAAGCCAAAAAAAAAAAAAAAAAAGGAAAGGTGCTTCAAAAATTTTTCAGCCTAAGTACAATTTGGAAGGCATTGCAATATAACAATTTTCTGGAATACTGAATTTCCTGGGCTGACACCTATTTTCAGATGAAGGAGCATCAGGTAGTTTAGCCTGTGAATCCGCATAAAAGTTTGGTCTGTCCCAGGTGTTTACTATTCAGAAAAAAAGATACTTTGTCTGCAACCCTTAGCAGTGAGAGATAGCCAAGCCCTTGTCAGGATCGTGCGTGAGAGTTTGGTCCACATGTGGCACGTTATGAGGAATGTCAGAAGACAATCTGAATACTGAGTTTGTTCTTGAGTAAGGAAAAATCGAAACCACCATGTTGTGTTTTCAAAGGAACTCTTTGAAGCCCAGCTTTTAATCTTGTGGTGTTTTGAGTGCAAACATGTGGTGTATTTGTACTTATTCATTCAAATGTTTTGTAAGATAGATTTTTTTGGACGCTTCTACTGCTGGCATTGGGTTTTGCTGCAGAGGCCTTGGTAATTCTGAAATAATTTTGCAGCTGTTTCATAATCAATATTAATTAGCTATTTAATAATAAATAAGCAGATAAACAGATAGTAATGTTTGGAGCCATTTCAGAATTTGTTTTGAGCAGGTTTCCTGTGAGATTGTACTTTGGATGAAGGAACTGGCAGCAGCCACCTTCTACACAGACATCTGCAAAGCCCAGATATGTGTTTTTTGAGGGTATAATTAGCATATTTTTTTATAGCTACTATAAGAAGATACTCTCCCTTACTCCTGGCTATCCAATATTCTCCTGCTCATTTCTCATTGAAAATTCTATGGTTTTTATTTTCTTTTTAAGTAATAATATCATTCTGAACATTTCTGTGTAGGTAACCTTGGATGAGAAAAGTATCAGTTGACAACAAGAGGGAGAGAAAACTGAAAAACCAGGAAGGCAAACATGCTTACTCAAATTCAGTAATGTTTAAAAGCTCCTGCACTTTCAGTGAGGTCCCTCCCTGTAGTAAAGTTCTTATTTCTCCTTGGTAGTAGACTTTTCTGTCATCCCACACCCACAGCAATATTGTCCTTCCTTCCCTAGCTATTCTTTCTGAATCTGTTCTTTAAGTAACCTTACCTTTCTATCTCTAAACATTAAATATTTAAGTTTTCAACTGCATCTACTCCTTCTGTAAGAGAACTGCACTGGAGTACTGGTCTTGTCCCATAGAATGATAGCTCCTGCTCTCTCATTGATTTCCTTCAGATGAGATGATTTCCTACCACTATATGAGAACATGTGAGAGCTTGTTTTCTGTTAGAAGGAGGCAAAAATAAGCATTTGCTTTACTATGTCATATAAAGGAGAAGCTGATTCATAAACTTCAGTTTGTGCCATCTGACAGTTTAGGGAATCTTACTCTTCCTCTTTTGTAGATGCGCCTATGACAAAATTACCTGGGGCTATGCAATATCACAGAGACAGCTCAGTATCTGCCTTGTGGGATCATATCCCTGCTGCCCTAAGGAAGCAGTATATTCTGTATCCCAATATGATATCAGTTGTTAAGCATGAGCCAAGATTGACCTTATGAAACACGAACAGCTTTTGATAGCAGTAGTATATTTCTTCTTTACTGGTTAGAAAATGCCCCTGTAGAAAGAGGACTGAACTGGAATTAGTAGTGACTTGAAAGAAAGCCTAAAAAGTCCTGTAATTCACTTTCAACACTGTAGTTTTATTACTGAAAACTTGTGGAACAAACTCATGGAATGTAATGGCTAGACACCAACACAGTAAGCTGGAGGAAAAAAAACAGAGGGGATCTATAACAGAAGCAGACATTTTTATGGTAAATCATACAAGATAAAAATTTACTGTATTTAATTATGAGCCAAGTAAGCTTCTACAAGCCCAACTACAGTTAGCAAGATTACCAGAGGTGATTATTTTTTTCTGGGAGACTGGCAACCCAGGCCTTATTTATAAATCGCAAAATGACAGAACAGTTGAGGTGGGAAGGGATCTCTGGTTCAACCCCTGGCTCAAGCAGGACTACCTATAGCAGGCTACCAAGTCTGCAGTCAGGCTTTGAATACCTCCAAGGATGGAGACTCCACAACCTCTCTGGGCAACCTGGTCTACAGTTTGACCACCTTCACGATATTAAAGTGTTGTATTGGGTTCAGATGGAATTTCATCTGTTTTAATTTGTGCGCTTTGCCTCTTGTCCTCATTTATTTGAGAAGACTTATTTGATGGGAAACATTAATCATTTGCTTACATAGCCTTTTTCCAAGAAGAGAATATTTTGTAAATAAATTGATGCAAAATGTTTAATTTTGTAGAATTCATTTAGCAAATATGTGCTATTGTTAAGCAAAACAAAGAAAAAGTGAGTTTGGCCAGCTAAATATGTGCCAGATCTATCCATCTTACCAGTACAATACTCTTGCTACTGTCCTTATCATTCTTCTGGGTAGATGAGGAAGAGAAAAAAGGAAGTTTATCTTCTATTAATTTATATTTTATAGAGGAACCAAAGCCTAAACTGTTTGCAGGGGATCATAAGTGAAGTTTATATAACAATCACAAGGGAAAATGCTGCTCTAATATTATGTTGATAGTAGAACTAAACACACTGCTGTCAAGTACAAGGAAATCCCATCATTTATGTTTGAATTGTCACCTGTCTACCATATTTTTCTTGTGAATTTCAAGGACATTCAGGTCACAAGACCTGATCCTTCTCTTTTTTATGCCCTTAACATCTTATATTGCCTCTAATGTATAGTGTTTTTTGTTGGCAGAAAATACACCTACTTATATGGAAAATTTGTATGCCTTATTCCAGTAGGACAATCTGGAGCATGATGGAAAAGTAGAAACAGGAGATGACAGAAAAACGACAAAAGTGCAAAATAAGCAAGCTAGTTATAGGGTGGCATAGTAAATGAAAAAATAATTGCAAAGGAAATGAAAAAATAATCAACTTTCAAAACTGAGGCTATAATGTTATGTTAGGCTTAAGGTAAGATATAAATTAATTCATACCTTCTTGTGATTTATGATATCACTGTTAAACCCTTAAATAGCATTAAAACCATGCAATTCAAAGTTGCATAGATTTTTTTTCTGCATACTGTATATAACAACTGTGTAGATATTCCTCTGTTGCATACACAGTCACAAATGTGATTTTTAAAAAAAACAGTGCATCACAGTGGCCACTTACTGAGCAAGTGAAAAGCAAAAATACATGATCTGAATGGAAATGAGGTGAGAATCAAACAACTCTGTAGTATTCTATAAGTATTAGTTTTGTCAAGAGACATTATCTAACAGCAAGGTGCACCTGCGGAAAATACAATGTTCCTAACTATTCTAGCTATTTATTTTTAAGCATTGAAGGACAAAGTATTTGTAAGGTCAGCCAGAAGCCATCATTGACGGGAAATATGTGAGATCACACAGAGATTAAGGAGGAAATACATCCAATTCATCCAAACATTACAATAATAGGATTAGAAAATAATAGGATTATAAATACTAAACCTTTGAGGATAAATTCTACTGTTGAGATCTGTGACTGGATCTCTTGATTGTCTGCAGATCTCTTTACACCAGCAGAGGAATAGAAATCATTTGGAGTATTCCTGACTTAATTTGGGTGGTGTTTCAAACGTGATTATTTTTGACCAACTCTGACATATGATGTAGCCTCTCCAAAGCCTTTTCCAGGCACATTTTTCTATAATTCTATGATCTCTTAAGTGTGAATTATTAGTGTACAGAGCTTTGTTCATCATGTCACACACACAAAGAAGAGTTGCATAAAATAAAAGCTGCTACTTAACTTCTTTTTATGAACAAAGACCAAGGTCAAAGTACAAAAATAATTGTTTCATGATGGATTATCTCAGACGAGATGTAATTCTCTACTGCTCTTCAGTCTGTGTTGTCACAGACACAGTTGTATTTTGTATGATTCTGTTATGAATTGGTTTGGAATAAATACTTCCACTAGTTACAGGGCAAAATATAGTGAGGTTCCTTTAAAACAACAACAAAGACAAAAGAAAAAAACAAATATAAAATTATACTTCTGTCATTTTACAAAGTGGTAGGTTCCAAAGATCTCCTCCAGGCAGGCTACTGGCAGACTGCTACAAGGCAGACTGCATGAGAGGAACACGTTATGGACCACAATCACAGGATCGATACTGAAATCATACTCATTTTACTTTCTCATTGAATGCCGCACTGGTGCAAGTTGCACTCCTTAACCACGTATATTTATTTTGGGATCAATTTTAAACGGAAGTCAAGTGTGTGTCATGGCAATCCTCTGCTGAATTTGATCTATGCATTCCAATTAAGCTGATATACTCTGAACTGAAATATATAAAAAGTTTTAAGAACAAAGGATTAAGATTTACTTCAGGACACTAGATTAGCTTATGAAGTTGTTCATCCATTTCTTTAGGCATGCACAGTTTGAGTTCTTGCTGTGTATCACCTATTCTTCTGAAAGGAAGAGAAGTTAAGCTAGATATATAACAGGAGGAATACCAAAACCTGAAGAAAAGTGAACTAGTGTGGAGCAGTAAGGAAGTATCCCAGGGACAGTGTGATGGTGGAAGCTCTCGCACCCCTGTTATGAAAGCAGTATGACTGGGGGATGGGTCCTGTGTATGTACAAGAGTGCACACAGCAAGGGAAAAAACAGAGATGGAAAAATCCCATATACAATTGCGTAGCTATTTTGTTCATACTACAGACAAATGATGGGGTATGTCACACAACTGAAACACAGCAAGAGATGGATACAGACTCTTTAGACAAGACAAATCAAGAGAGCAGGGAGATGGGATTGGAGCCTAGGCAATTTCAGTGGCTCAAACACACAGACCTTTGCTTTCAAATGGGTGGAAGTCAGTCAAGAGCTTATGTAGAAGAGCAGTGGGGTGACCCAGATGTACAGAGCAATTGCCTAAGCATGGAGGGAAGGCAATAGAGCGTTCAGCTGGAGCTGAAGCTAATGAGGAATGCAAAAGGCAACAAGCAGGGCTTTTAGCTGTGAACTGAGCATCAAAAGGAAGGCTAAGGAAAATGTCTGCCCATTGCTCAATGGGGCAAGAGACTTTGGCGACAAAAGACTTGGAAAAGGCCAAGGTACTCAACCCTCTTTTTTCCCTCAGTTTCTTCTGGAAAGGTCTACCTCATCCTCCCCAGAGACAGCTTGTGCTCAGTGGCTTCTGCAAGCAGTATGTTATCACTCCGTGTTGTAACAAAGGGCTGTCTCTCAGCTGACATGGTTTTCATTGTCTGATCTCTTAAAAGAGGAGGCCCATGAGAAAAAATATATATTAAAAACTGCAGAACCAGAGAGTTATCCATTCCAGTAATAGCTGTGCACTGGGATCTCTTATCTACAGGGGACTATACATCAGTTTGAATATATCTGTTTCTAACAGGAGGGATACCAATCCTGATGTATGACCAAGAGGAAACATCATTCTAAGTGGTGTGAGTGGTTAATAATGACCATGCACAGTGTTGTACTGGTTTGGGGTTTCTCTCTACAACAGTGTGAATAAAATATAACATTTATATTACGTATTTGTATATCTAGTAGAAAGTTGCAGACTGTACTAGAAGGCATGAGAAAGAGAAATTAGGGATTTCTGAAACCTGTACAGAAATGTTCATATTAAAAAATAATAATAATTTTAAAAAAGGTAAATCCATATAAAATCTGTATTTTTGTAGGCAATATTTCCAGAAAATTGGTAGAAACTTTGAACAAATTTAGGGCAATAAAGAGCTTTTTTCTTTGGCATTCAGTGAGCATCAGGGAATTAGAAAGGTACTGGTCATGCTAGCAGAGGTTTTCTAAATTATCCTTGAGCAAAAGCTGTCTTTCAGCAGTAAAGTTGTCCTCTTGTATGCAGTGGATTAAAGAAAACATTTCTATTGTTTAAATAAATCTAGGCAGAATTTGTGACATCATTTATTCACAAATCAATTTAACCAAAATTTACAAAATAGTTTTAAAGGACAAAAATAACAAATGCATGGGAAAGGGGGAATGTTTTTTTACTGGTGTTTCCAAAATGAAAATCTTCATTTTCATTTTTCAAAGCTAGAGAGGGACTCTTTATCAGGGTGTGTAGTGATAGGACAAGGGGTAATGGTTTTAAACTGAAAGAGGGTAGATTTAGATTAGATATAAGAAATTGTTTACTATGAGGTTGGTGAGGAACTGGAACAGGTAGCCCAGAGAACTTGTGGATGCCCCATCCCCGGAGGTGTTCAAGGCCAGGCTGGATGGGACTTTGGGCAACCTCATCTAGTGAGAGGTGTCCCTGCCCATGGCAGAGGTGGTTGGAACTGCATGATCCTTAAAGGTCCCTTCCAACCCAAACCGTTCTATGATTCTATGATCCTATGATTCTATGATTCTATGATTTGACATGCTAGACTCGCAAGGAGCATTATCTACCAACCACAAAACTAAGGAGAAGTGGGATGTACCAGTCCTCCTTCACTTCCCCATGTACTGTGGCCTAATGTGTAAGGAACTTACATAGAAAATCAAAAATTGCAGTTCACATCCAAGGATATATGACCTGGGCCAGGAATTTGGCTTCTTACTTTTCCTGTGGGGAAAAAAAAAAAGTCTCTAGTCTGTAGGAGAGTCCTAGGTTTGTGATTCTCAGTTTCTCTTATTCATGAAAGGCTCGGCTACTGCTCCAGCTAATAAGCAAAACTATGTGGAAATTAGAACATATCATTCTTAAAATATTTTGTACCCCTGTGTTGGAGGTAGTCCCTGAGAGGCTTGAGGCTTGGGTTACACCTCTGTTAGACACAGAAAAAGCCCATGTCTCATTTTTACCATGTAAACGTGCTAATCACTAGGCTGCAGAGAAGCATTTGTCATCTTATTCTCTTCAGTTTGGTAAATGACATCTAAGCTCACTTTTATTAATGTTGCCCATCAACTTCTTGCTTTTATTAAAAATGTCTGAATTTGTACTGTAACTTTATCTTCATTTCTCCCCAAAGATTCTGTTTTGTTATGTGAGAGTTTTTGTTTATTTTTAAATTATTTTTACCTTAGGAAAAAATATGAGTTGTTTACACATGTCTGTTTAGTATGCAATCCAGAGGAAGAACTCTCATATTGCATTATTAATTGGTTAATGCACTGGAGACAGAAAATGCATCAAAAAAAATGCTCTAAGTTCTTGAAAAAGTTTATTTGCTCTGATATAAACATAAATGGCCTACAAAAGTGTGAATGTTAATTCTTATGCTTTTCCCTATTTTTCTGACCAGCTGTCAGTTCCTGGGCCATGCACACATATATGTTAGCTTGTGTGCAACATCATTTAGAAAGTATCATCATCATATGTATATGTTGTGGACACACATTGCAAGGAATGCTGACAATTTCTGTCCCTACACAAGCAGTGATGCTCATCATGTCTGTCTCCACAGATCTCCTTTCTCTACCACTTCCTTGCTGCCTAATTCGAAATGTATGGGGAATTCCAGAGCAGGGAAAGGCTTGCTGCCTGATGATGATGTGCCAGCTGCACTTCTCCTCCATCCACCTCATGGCAGAGAGCTGGTGCACTACATGTGGCCAAAGAGACTTTTTTCCTTTCTTTGCCACCTCAGCGACAGATTGTAGCAGGGACGGCTGGAGAGAATATTAGTGATCCACGGGGTGCATACCAAAGGAGGAGGTGGAAAACAGAGGCATATGTGAATGTTAGCTGTGTGTGAAACTACGTAGGCACACGGACTTAAAAAATGTAAAGGCTTCAGCAAGGTTTCCTCCAATAATATGTATTTTGAGAAAGAAATAATGTTGTTTTTGTTATCCTCTATCTTGTTAGCTGGCAGTGTGGTCACAACTTCACAGTTAAAACTGACAAGGAAGTCAATCTGTTTGCCATATAAACTCAGAATGTGTCATCTAGCCACTAGTACCATACAGAGTCCTGAGGCGGGTGATGGGAATCCTGGCTGCAGGTAAAATGAGCGCTCTGCTTCCCAGGGCTGGGAGCAAGGACAACAGTTCCGCTACCAACAGTACTTAAGATGAAGCCTCTTTGTGCAGGAGAAATGGGCTCCAAAATGAGGTAATGGAATAATAAAAAATTCTGGCAAGAACGGAAGATGACCAATTTCTTGCTTTCCTCACATACCTATGAATATTTGAGGTCAATCTTCTGTGTATTGACTTTCTACTTCTGCATCATTCATCACCACTCTTAGAATGTGTTGCAATAAATTCAATATTCCTGACAGTATGCCCCACTCATCCATCTCTAGAACATTTTGTAAACTGAGCAATAATGTTGGACAAGATGTAAAACTAGGTATATAATATCTCCTAGACATCAGTATAATTAAAAATAATTATTGAGCCTGAAAGCCAGCAGAAAGCTTAGTATTAAGTAGGCCTTGCTTTTTTCCTGTTTTGAGACAGTGGGCTTTCATGGTGCAATGCTGTCCTTCCCAACCAATAACAGAAGTGAAGTCCAGTACAAATGGGAGCCACAGCAGTTAGCAGGGGTGGATCAAGATTTTTGGGTGCCTTATTTGTCTTAAGCCATTCTTCAAATCTCCGGTTGATTGTAAGAGATGACACACATGAAGGATTTAGTCCAAGAAAAAGAAAAGAATTGTGAGAATGGATAGAGAAAAACAAGTTGCTTTTTCCTTAAAATTTCCAGAAATGAACATTAACTTTTCAAAAGTTCTGAAATGTTTATTTTAAGCTGCACTTTATCATTCTTAACTTTTTAGCCCTGTATTACTATGCTCTGAGTAAAATGCAAAGAATAAATACCTTGGAAAGAAGCTGATCCTTCATTTCTCCAAGTCTAGTCAGAAATAAAAAAAAAAAAAAAAAAAAAGAATTAAAAAGGAATTAGTTTGTTCTACAGGATATTCAATAGTTTTTGTTGTTGTTGCTGTTGTTGTTGTTTTTGTTTTCCTGCAACTTGATATATGTGAAATGAATCCCTGGATTTCCAAACAGGAACATTACCAAGTGTATACCTTTTTAGATTTGAAGCAGGTCTTTGATTCTTTGCATTTAGTACAGTCATTGGTTCCAAACAAGAAATTCTGCCTATTCATATGCATCATAGCCAAGCATCAGATCTTCCAAAGCTTATTCATCCATTTAAGGCTTCTTCTGTAGTATTGTGTGTGGTCAGACAGATAATGAGATATTCAAAGAGAGTGCAAAGATAAAGCAAGTGAATCTTTCAAATAAACATATACTTTAGCTTGTACAAGATGCATATTTTGGAGAATATCCACATTTTGATAACAGACTTATTGTTTGAAGATAATAAGAATAATTTCTTCCTATGCACATCCTTCTGAAGGAATGAAAACAAACATCCTTCATACTAACAGAGAGGAAGACTTTGATTCCCTGAGTGGGAAGTTCCAGAAATAGGAGTGTATTGGAATTTTTATGATTCAGACTCCCAGTACAAATTAAAGAATTTTTAAAATCAAACAATCTAGAGAACGCTTCTGAAATGGGCGATGAGTTCTTCCAGGAAAAAAAAAAAGTCAGTGCTGATTGACAATGAACTATAGAATGCTTCCACACTTTCACAGCAAATTGAAGAGCACCAGTGTTTTAAGGGACAGTGTGTATTCCAATTTAAACAGGGGATAAAATAAATCCTTGAAATGTTTTCGTAATGTAGGCTGTGCTAAACATCCACCCTTTTGAGGCTTTGCGAAGGGGAGCTTGTTTACAAAGTCTGAAGCTGATGAGAAGCAGAAGAAAATTAAGAAATGTTAGCTAGGTAAGTCAGGAGGAACAGTCAGCTGGTCTCCTTCAGACATTTACAGAGAGCTCAGATAAAAGGACAGAATGTTTAAAATTGGGCTGCACTTAATGAAAGTGCCTTGTTATAAGTATTAAACACCCAAAGACAACACAAAGCTCTTCAGACAAGTACTGAAGTCTGAATAGCAGCTCTGCATTGAAAAACTAGGATTGTAAACCAGCAGGGAACCAGAGCAGAATTTCATATGACTTACTCAGCACCCCAGCCAGGGCAGTTTTTATGTGTGTGCATTGAAGTTAAATTGAAAGGAAAGGAATGTATAGGTAAATATCTATTTAACGTAGTCATTACCATTGTTTTGAATTTAATTTCTATCTTCTGTAGGTTGTTTTCTGTATTCGACTAAAAAAAATTTAAGTATCTTCCAGATATTCATTTATATTCTTATAAATAAAAACATATATAGTAATATAGATGTAAGCATGCGTGTATGCATGCTTGCATGTCATTGTAAAAGGACGACAAGGTTGAAGTGCCATAATTCATCTGGGAGTGAACACACTGTGAGGTGGTATATTGTTATGATGGTTTACACAGAAGCATCAAGTAAGACACATGGATTTTTCTTTGTGAGTTCAAAAAAGCCTATCCATCTTTACTTAACCTTTGACACAGAATGTAAAGTATAGGTTAAAAAAGACCTTTTAAAATGATAAATTGTTAATGAAATATTTGGTCGCTTCCTGAAAAATACTACACGTTATCCAAAGAGAATTCAACCCATTCGTTTCTAATAGTAATGAGAAAGGATACTACTGGCATGACACTAATACGTCAGAGACCCAACAAAAGGAAGTAGGTTTTTTGTTGTTGTTGGATTTTTTTTTTTTTGTGGTGTTGTTTGTTTGTATTTNTTTTTGGTTTTTTTTTTTTTTTTTTTTTTTTTTTTTTTTTTTTTTTTTTTTTTTTTTTTGCTTTGCTTGCTTTTTTTCCTCATGAAAACAAAATGATTTGGATTTTACAATATCCCTTTCTGGAGCATGAGATTTTGTGTATGATATTCTGTACAGTCCAAGTAATCTATTCATTCCTGCCTCTCCTTTATGCTGCCCTGAAAAAAAAACAAATTTTCCACAAACTTTTCACCAGGCAAGTCCTTAAAAATTAATTGTTCTGTTTGCTTTTGCAGGTTCTTTATTCCAGCAGAGAACTCCACAGGTTTTGGAGTAGATGACAGCCAAGATACATAAACTTTATTGTTGTTATTGCCCATTTGATGAGCCTGTGTCCCTAATGGCTGTCTACTGGATATTCACATGGAAAACAAAAAAGTGGCAAAATATACCAAAATATGAAATAAGACTCCCAAGGGAAAACTCACTCTTATTTCTTTTTCTCACCCAAAACATAAACCTCTTATGAACTGAGCATGTCCAAGTGTTCAAATGTTTACCACAGAGAATGATATCCGACTGTCAACATGTCCTCCCTGCATTGCTCACTGGTTGCCAGATGTATAATCATCATACCGGAGGGAAAAAGTTTCCTCACATTTTTAAGCTTCTTTTTATCTTTATTCTTTACTTTAGGAACAAGATAATGACCACGAGAACACTGCCAAGATATTTCTTAAAACATACCTGATGGGAAGCAAAACTGCAGGGACAGATCATGCTGGGGGTTGATGACAAGATACAGGTCTTTCACAGCTAGGCTGCCATTTCCAGTTTGGTCTAAGGCTATCTGTTGAGAAGTTGCTACCATCTAATAGCTGTTTAGCAACTACAGAAAATGATGAGCTTGATGGTCTAAGACTGTTCCAGTGGCTGGATATATTGACATGCAATAATTGTAATGAAATTGTAAGCTGATTTCAAGGCCATTAATTTTGTTGGGGGGTGGGGGTGGGGATGGCACGGGGAGAGAGAGAGAGAATGTGTTATGGTTTTGGCTGAACATGGTTTTGGCAGCTGTGTGGCACTTAGCTGCCTGCCAGGGCTAAGCCACGACAGTGTAACTGCCCAGGGAAGTCTTCCAAGAGACCTCCACCAGCACTAACTTTACACCAGAAGTGGAAAAACTATCAGTAATAGATATCAAAAATGTTTATTTCTTGTTGATGTCCTCACTCCAGTTATCCACATTTTGTGGATCCACTCCCTAGGAGAGCTAATGGTGTGGTGCTCTCATTTAATTTCACAAACCACTTTCACTATTATTCATGTGAGGACAAAAACATCTTCCTGGAAAAGACTGGCTTGGTGTTCCCAATTAAAATTCACCCAGAAATGAAGATTGGTTAAATCTAGTCCTGAATTTGGTCCTCAAACTTAAATAAAAATAACTTACTTTCTCATTAATATCATATTCCTAAAATAAAAAATTTGGAAACATTAGGAAACTCAATTCTGAACAATTAGAAACTGAGACAACAAATGACCTTGTTCCACATGAGGAGGAATGTTGTTACCTGTTGAAACATACATCTAAATGAGAGTAACCTGCTTCAGCCGAACAGGGCACTTCAGCTCTCCCTTGGTCTTGGTGGTGTCTCCGATAGTTCTTGTTTAACCTATCTGCCATCCAGGTATCCCTGAAGCTCAGCAGTTTTGCCTCTTTATTAACTTTTTTCTTTCTTTCTTTCTTTTTTTTTTTTTGGAGGAGGAGGGTCATTTATTCATCTGTCACAGCTCACAGCCTTCCCTCTCTTTGTATGAATCTCCTATTGTCTTTCGTGTCTTTTATTCTAGCATTGGGATTCATTTTATGGATAATCACTGTTTTCGTCTATGGATACCTTACTACTTGCTTCCTGGACTTCCGCTCCTTGCCACACAGACGATACACAGCAAGTATCAAAACAGGGAAAGATTTCTTACGTGCTTTGATAATAAATATTAACCAATCACTCATCCCCCATTTTAATAGTATAGAGTAGATAATTTCCTGTTTATTAGAAAATCACATCTAAGAGTTC
Organism: Chauna torquata; assembly: GCA_013399475.1. Taxonomy (NCBI): domain Eukaryota; kingdom Metazoa; phylum Chordata; class Aves; order Anseriformes; family Anhimidae; genus Chauna; species Chauna torquata. Next base: position 135,011 of record VXAL01019901.1, on the reverse strand, counting down.
TGTTTTACAGATTTTATAAATCTGTTTCACTGTTTTGGGGGGAAAAAAAAAAAAACTCTTGACATGTTTCTTGTTACATCAAAGTAACAGAGGTAATTGTGTATCTTCCTGTCAAACTGGAGTGTAAGCATCAGTTTAATAGAGCTATGTTATCATTACTTTCAACCAAGGTACCAGATGCTGTAAAAGATATTCAGCACATGTTTATTCTTTGTTGGAAGCACAGATTGAAAGTAAAATCTAGGTGTGGTGCTTTCACAGCAAAATCAAACTTCCCTTTCAATGATGCCTCTAAACAAATATCTGTACATGTATCTTCTACAATCAGGAATTAAATTTACAAAAGGGTATTCAAAACTTTTGTTTTTCTTTATCTACTCTTCCTCATTAGGTAACTAAAATAATAATCATTTTAATCATTTGCCATGATTTTATTACATGCTTATCATCACTTCGGCCATTAAAGCAGAAAAGCTCTCAAATTGTTATTTCCCACCAACAACCAAAATGTAACCGTACCAAGAAACTTCATTTTTGCAGATGTAGTTTACAGTGCTACGTACTCCCAAGTTCCATCTGTCTTTATCCATGCTCTTTTTNGCTTTTTTTTTTTCTTTTTTTTTTGGTAGCCCATTGAAAAATTGGTACTCAAAAAAATTTTTTTATCAGAGCCATATTCCCATGCTGGGCTGATCCCATGAGATCTTGAATTGCTTGTGAGATATACAGACTTTTTTCAGCTCCAGTTATGGTCAATAAAAAAGGAGGAATTCTGCAAATCTTGAGTTGCATTCTCTAGTCCAAAAGGAAATCTATATCACTTCTGTGTCCAGAAATAGTTTTTTCCCTCTGATATTCAGTCTTTTATGGCTTTGACCTTTGACTTTCCTTTCGTAAGTCTACTTAGACACAAGCATGGGACTGACCTATCAAATGCATCAAGGCATTCGGGGAAGGTACAGCATATGCTTTAGGAAGTAAGGGATGATATATACAATACAATTATTAATAGGAGTTGTTACATGAAGGTATTTGGGAGCCTAGCTGTCACTGATTACCTTTGTGCATCAGGGCCTCTGTCTCTATCTCTTGGGAAGCTGAGTTTTTATAGACAGGAGAGACCGGTCTAGTCTTAGAGATGTAAAACTACGTACACGTGCTCCATATATCCCGGAAACAGATGTTTCAAAGATTGACTGGGTATTTCTTCCACTCTCCAGAGATTAAGCATAACTTGTAAAATACTCTGCTCAGCAGAAGTAAGTTAAAGCTTCTTGTAGCCTCGGAAGCTCTAATCCTGTTCTGAAGGTTATTAGACAGTAAGTCTTGAAGAAACTGAGGGAACTGGTTTGGCATGGATGATGAATGTGCCTACAGCAATCAGGAAGCAACACCAAAACAGGAAATACATCTTGATTACCAACTATATTCCCAGGTCAAAGGCAAAGGAAAGAAGCCTACTTATATCCAGAGATTTTTCTCAGACTTTCTCCCCAGACAGGATCTCAGGAGATCTATCCCCTTTCTAACTCTCAGAATAACATCTTCTCAAATGTTTCCCGTATGCCTTAAATCAGCTTGCGTAGTGTCAGGTTGCATTCCTATTCCTGTAGTGAAACAGTCAATTCCTGGAGCTGTTAATATCCTTTCAATGCACTAGAAAGTGCAGACAAAAGTTAAAAGGTATGAGGCAAGCCTGCTGAAGTGTTCCTATTGGTTATCCAAACTGAGATTTCTTTTCTTGTTCCCCATACATTTCCCATCACTCCTGGAAGAAAAAAAAAAAAAAAATCAATAAATCCCATAGGATTAAGATACTTCAGCAGAAATCTCTTACAACTGCATGTTTATCATTCGGATACCCATGCAGAAGGGGTAAAATTTCAAGAGCATACAATATACTTTTGCAGTCAGGATTGAAAACAATATACGTATATCACCACAACTGTGGTTAGAAGGACTTTGATTTGAAAGCAAGCAAGGCCAGTTGAAACTTCTCAGAGTTTAGATCCCCAGTGAACTCCTTGAAAAAAGAATAAGTGATAAAAATCCACTAAACCACTTAAGGCCTATGGTTTTCATCTCTATTCTTACATCTATAGCAAAAGTTCAGTAATCTGGCAAGTTCAAGCAGGACTAACTACCTAGGAGTCAAAATTTGGTTCATTTTGATTTATAGGCTACACATCCATTTTGCTTTAGAGGTTGGTGGCCATATTTCCAGCCTCTTTGAGACCGTGCAGAGATCTAGAAAGTTTCTTGAGGTTAGAGACAGCAATGGTGAATCAGTGTGCACATTCTGTACAAGACGAGGCATTAACAACTCCGTAAAGTACAATTGGTTACATGCAGATTAACAGCTCTGTGTATTATGTCTCTGCTACCACAGATGTGTATGCTTGCATCAGAGTATACCACAGCTCTGTGCCTCCAAAGATTTTAGGAACATTACTTCATCCCTTCAGAGGATGAATGAAGTCTCTGTTGAGGAGGGGAGGACTCCATGCTTTTTGCTCTGTGGGAAACACCAGCAGCAACACCACTCCCAGGTTCCCTTTACCAAAAAAATCCTGGGAAAATAAGCAGCTTTAAACACCTGAGCAGAAATTTACATCATCCCATTTTAGCCATGAACACAGGCAGCAAATTCAGTCTATAAATGCTAAAAGTTCCATCTCTGTACATTTAAGTTGCATTCTGTCTTCATTGAACTGGGAGAGAAAGTCTCTGTTGAAAGGCCATTTCAAATTAGATTTTGTTACTTGAGCCATTGAGAAAGCCCATCTAATGACTGAAGAGGGAGCCAAGGAATTCTGGGCAGCCAATTTAGGTAACCAACTTGCATGCTTAAGTTGGAAGGTACAGTAATGTGGCAAAATACTATATTATTTGGCATCCTGTAAACGTCAAGACTGGAACAGAAGAGGCAGAGCTTCTTTTGCCTTCACAGAACTTGTAGCAAGTTTATTCATTGCATTTCTTTCCATGTGGTTATTCACAAAGGCTTGAGCCCAGTTAACATTTATGCTTTCTTCATCTAGTAATTTCTCATGTATTTCTTTCTCCTGAAATCCATAATGGTTGCTACCTTCAGCAAGCATTCCATTATTTCAAAGCCAATCACAAAGGGAAGATAAATACTGAAAAGGGAAAACAACAGCCACAGCTCTTATCTTAGTTGGTCCCATACTGTTAATAAAGGGCCTGGAAAAACATCATGTCTTTTAGAGAGAAAGTTCTTGAAATTCAAAAATTATATTTGTGTGTTTGCATTGGAAATCTTGGTCCATTTTCTTCTTTATTCTCCAGAACCTTCTAACATGACTTCTGGAGAGTGCACCTTACAGTTATGCGTAATAGCCCAGCTGTCCTGACAGAACTTGTTCCTGAACAACTTGCATAACACCACAAGGCTGTCTCTAGAAAAGCCCCTTCTCCATGCCTTCCACACAACAAAGCCCTCAAAAAGTGTTTGCAAGTCATTGCACCTATCCGGCAAGATTAGACACTGGTTTTATAAATATTTGTTATTGCAGGTTGTTTTTGTTACTGTTGTTGTTTTTTAAAGGGATTCTTCATAATAAGGCAGCATTTGTACACTTAGCATTTGTACATCCACAGGTGTATAGTGACATCAACACAGACAATGAAGGAAAGGTGTGAATTTCAGCAGCAGGTCCCTGCTGTTTGGACCAATGGAGCAAAGCTCTTGCACAGTTCTTGTCCCCTTCCCTGAAAACACTAGCTTTTTTCCAGAGGGCAATTAGATTATGCAAACATATAAATAACTTTCTCTAAAATCTTATCTATAAGTATCCTCTTTTTTGTAGGTGTTTACTGGTTACTGGTGAAGTCTGGAACTTCTAAATATCATCTCTGTCAGCTAAAGAAACCTCTCCCTTCTATCTAGGAAAAAAAAAAGGAGGGGGCGGGGGGGAGCCTGCAAATTAACTTCCTCCTGTTTTTCTTGTTGCATTTCAGTTACACACACCCCTCCATTTCTTCATTCCTCTCTAAAGATTCATAATGTACAGTAACACGTGCTGGGGTGGTAACAGCAGTTTGAGCTTTCCCATAATGTTGCTCTGCTGATGTTCCGAGTGACACAGATGAGTGTCTCAGCCCCTCTCACTGCCCAGTTTGCAGATACCTCCTCCCTCTCAGAGACAACCGCGCTCCAGAGCAGCCCTCATGCCTAGTGGGGCATGGACTTAGGAACTTGGTCCTGTCTGCTGTCGTGGACCCTAGCAGACCCACAGAGCTGAGGATAAATCATTTTCTCCCTAGTGCAGATGGTAAACAGGCTTAAGTGAGCTAATGCTTTGAGCACAGGCCAGACCTACTTTAATTACTAAAAACTCTGTCACTCCAGGGTCTCCTTGTCATGAGCTGTCGGTCAGCTCAGGTAGTCCTCCTTAGTACATAAACCAGGCAGTTAAATGTCTGCCAACTTAAAATGCATTATTTAAATAACCTTAAAATCTTCGCTGCTTTAGCTTTTTGAACCTTTCTCAGGAAAACCTGTGCATCATTTGTATGGATTTATGGAGATGTAAAAGCCTAACGTAATGTTTCAGCACTAACAAATGTGGGTAGATGTGACTTAAAAACAAGCTGATTGTGCATTGGAACAACAAAGACTGGAGGATTAAGGCAGTCAGTGAAGATGAAAGTGTAGGCAAATCTGCAGGAGAAAAAATCAGCTTGTGAGGAGATCCTAAACAAGTTGAACATGCAGGAAATGTTTAAAGATTGGCCTTCATGGGTGTGGGTTTTTTTACAACAACCAACAGGTAGATAACAATGTCATGCATACATGTTTTTCTAGCTTTAGGCATGTCTGGCCTGTATCTGATTTCCTTAAAGGAGAACAGTTTTCTGACCCCTGTTGTCTTAAGGCATCATTTAATGCCAGCATGCTTAGAAAAGTTTTTAATGAGTTCAGTTGGGAAGATTTCACAGAGCACTATACTCGTAAGGGAAAAATCTGTACAGATCTACCAGCTTCCTCGGCTGTTTCAGAGTGCCTGAGCACAGTCCCTCATAAAGCACTCCTTCAATATTTCCTTGTTAAGCGCGCACACTTTTTCTCCTATTTGAACAATGCCGAAAAGTGATAACTCAGACTCTGAGAATTGTGCTGACAGTCAGCTGTCATTCATTGTCCTTTCTTCTGACAACCTCAGGCATTCAGCCATAGATTCATGAGTTTTCCCCTTTCTCTTTATTTTTAAAGGAGGTGGGGGATGGGGGAGTATATCAGAGGATTCAGCCCTGTGAATAGACTTTTGTTTTGCTCTTTCTTTTGCCTCCTGACTGTGTCAAATGCAGTGTGTCTCTCATGCAGTTTCACTCTTTAGAGAGCCTTGACTAGGCTAGCTAGTTAGTATTCAGAAACAAGCCAAAGAGGATAAAATTCTTCTTTCTGGCTTGCTGAGACTGCAAATAAGCAATTAGACTAAAAGCTCAGTATTGGGAAAAAGAAGATTTTTGCAGCCTTACTTGTTGACTGAGACCTGCCAATATGCTTTATATCTTGGAGAATTGCATAAAAGAGAAAAATTCTAGGCTCTGTGAAGGATATTTGCTGGTTAATACACTTGTACTCTATGTTCTTAAAGACAGCTCAGCAGTGTACCGTACTCTGTGAACAGTAGGATTTGCTGTTTAATGTTGTTTACTTACTGTAATGAGGAAGAAGTGGAAAAGGTTAGCAGTGGAAATGGAAGATTCATCTTTTCCTCATAAGTAATTGAGATGTTTCAAAGACAGACAGACATGGTAGCATGTAGACTCCCATCCCGTTTCAGTCTGTGCTCCACACAGGTTTCTTTACTGCAGAACTCTTTTCCGTGAGGTGTATACTCCACCCTCTTATCACTACTTACATGTCTGTGCCCATTTTTTAGCTATCTAGTGTCCTCTCAGAGTGCTTCATCCTCCATTCTTCTAGTTAGTGCCTTTTGCCATACCCAGCCCTTCACAGAGTGCCCTCCCCCATCTGAATGAGAGGATTGCAAAACCATTCTCCAAGTTCCTTTTTCAGACCCACACTTTCTACTATACTTCTGAAAACTGGTAATTTAGTGGGAAATATTCTGAATGTTTGAGGGGTGTAGGGGATGATTATATATATTATAAAATAATGTATAAAATTATGCTGTAACTGACATACCAAAAAAGGGGACATGTCCAAATCTATCACCTAATTTCTACATACTGCTATTGTACGCTCTTGCGCACACACGAAAAAACAGAAATTGAGCCTATTGCTAGCTTAAGTTCAGTGCCTCATTTTTCACATCCTTTGTTAAAACTAAGCAAAACAAAACAATTCCACACTAGGAAAAGCACCTACAAGACATTGCAGCTGCAGCCACCATCCCAGATACATAAACATGGACGGATTTCTCCTGCCTCTTCCCTTTCTCAAGATGCACTCTTGCCTCCAGGTCTGTCCTTGTTGTTTCAGTTTTCTTTTTGAATTACTAAAAAGTTTTTGCCCACTTTCAAGGGTCAACGTTTCTTCAGCACAGTGGGCCCTAGGGATGTGACTTTTACTTCTATCTCGCTGTGGTCTGTTAGGTCTCATTGCCCTTTATGACTTCTGGAATTCAAAGTAGTCCTCTTGTTTCTTGTTTTTTCAGGTTCCTTTCTGGCAATAGGCTACATATTTAGCTCTTGACTATGTGCTTTTACTCTTCCTTTGGTCTGTAGCAGGCTGCCAAGATGGGCAAACAGAGTCTTCTTCATGGTCTGTCACTGCTTGGTCTCAGTGTTCTCTTTTCTTGGTGATGGCTCCTACAGTCAAGGTGTTTAGCAACTGATCCCACATGACACTGGACACCTTTGGGGTTAGGCTGTGCCCACAGATGTATGCTGCCCAGCAGCATTTACAAACACAGGGATGTTTCTGTGGATAGCTCATCTACCTCAGTACGCCAGGGCTCATTCTTGACACCACCAGTAATAATATAATGTACTAGCGTAGAGTGTCAGTATAGCTTGTGCCTATACTGCAGGCATACCCACTCCTACAGCCAAGCTTGAAGGTGAATATGCCATATATCTACAAGACCCTCACCAGCAGTAGTATGCAGAGGTTGGCTCTGACGCAAGCCACCCCTGGGTGGTGGTAGTGCTGGGGTGCACAAGGGTGCAGGCACTATCCCATCTACTGGCCTGCTCCATCCATCTTCTCTTCTTGTCACATCCCATGACTGACACTGGGAAGAGAAGACCTAGGTTATTCTTTGAAAAGGTCTTGATGCTGACCATTTTGAGAGCAGTGAGGCTTTACAGTCATTCTATTAAACTGCTTCATTTCTGAATTTTTAAATGTCTAGTCTGGCTGTTCCTGTACACTGACAGCTAAGCCATACTCAGATACTTCATCTCTAGAGATCTGTAATGCCTGATGTAACTCCTGATTTAAAGTCTGATTGACATGCTAGAGCCTGATTTAAACAGGCAGGTGGCCCTGAAGTCAACAGGAGTTGGCCTTTAAGAGCGAGCGTTTGTGCTAAACCCTGACATGTTACCAAAGCCCACTTTTCCTAACAGAAGACAAGGCTTCTAGGTAGAAGTAATATGATTTAGTAGACTAATTGATACAGCTGAAAAATCAAACAGGTCTGGGGGCTCTCCAGTCTTTCTTTAGATCTGCAGAAGCTACAGCTTTCAAAGCTGAATACCACCTGGGAGTCATTGCTTAGAAATAAGTTAGATATATACCAATTAGACTACCTGTGCATGAAAAGAGCATTGATATCTGTCGCATTGAGATGACATCAGGGAGGCTGAGGAGAAAGTCCTGTCTTGGTCAAGAAGAAAAAACAGAAAGCCTTAATGTGTGGAAGGAGGTTATAAGCTATCATAAAACTAGTAACTCTTGAATTCATGTTCTCTTTGTATCCAATAGAATTATGAATTTTAGTTCCTTGCCATATGCTTATAAAGAAAAAAGTTGTAAGCAAGTAAATATTTTTTCCTCAGACCAGATGATTTCCTGTAGGTTTCCTACAAAAGGGCTCCCATTATGTGCGACAAAAGGAGTTGCCCTTACCTACCAGTCTGTCCTGTTTATGTTCATCCTTCACAACCTTGGCAAAATGCTTCAACATTTTTCCTAACATCATGAAAATTCCTGCTTCTAGTAAGCCCAAAGTCCTGATTTTCAGTTGCCTCCGGACTACCAGAAGAGAACAGTTATTATTAAAGATCTTGGAATCATAAATAAATAGGACTGGGATTCTAAAGAAACAGTACATGTCCAAGTTTCTCTTGCTATTGATGTTCTGTTGAAATAGGAATTGACTTAAGTTAGTGGAAGATTTACTAATCATCATAGTTCCACTGAAAACAATTTGTCTGCAGATAGTAAGCTGATAAATACCACCCAAATGCTAAAATGAAAAACTCCTTTGCTGTGATAGTTACTTATGACTCTACATTATATATTACATTTTTATATATGCAGTATTACTTTTTTACTATAAAGAATCATTGCAACTTTGGTGGCAGCTGAGACACTCTGAACTGTCTCCTAGGAGCAAGAAGACATTGCAGTATAACAACTTTAAAAAAAAATTGCATTGCAAATCAGAATTTAAGATTGTCAGAAATGGTTGATCCAGGCAAGTCATCTTTCAAGACTATTTTAAGCCAGACAGGACTTTTTTTAAAAACTCTCTTGAAGCACAGACATATGGTACTCTATTCAGGTGAATACATTTAGTGCTTCTTTCCCTAGTAATAATAAAATTCCATATTTCTTAGGAATCCATCAATAAAATTAAAAAATGTATTTTCAAGAAGATGTAGGTTTAAATGTGATCATTATTATGTTTAATTGTTTACTGTCACATGAAATTAGATATATGCATCTGTATTTATATTTCTCTTTTTGCATCTCCTGTATACATTCATGCTTTTCCAAACATTTAGGATTATTCATCTATTTACATGATAGAGATATAATCTACAAGATGTATAAAACCACATTCATAATCATGACGTTTTAATTTGTATATGAAGGATCTGATTGAGAAAATTGTTGCAGCATCTTGCCTAGTTTTGCAGTGTGATTGGCACAGATAAAGTTCTTCCCATATGTGAAACCCAAATGACTTCAACAATATTCTGCAGAGGCCCAGCAGATTTATTTATGCTGTAAGATCTAGGCCTTAAAGATCAAATAAAATAAACAACATAGGCACATAAGCTTATGAAAATCAAAACAGAAAGCAGCAGTTGCTGCTCCAATAATTTTATGTTATTTTTAAGTAATATATCTTAAAATGTACCTTAAAAATAGAAACAACAGAATGTGTTGCAGACCAAGAAACATATTATAAACAAAAGTAGAGGGGAGGTACAGCCATTATAGNAAAAAAAATCATAATAAATCCAGTCTTATAAATCAAAAGGGGAAAAGATATAATTTACTTGTCAGAATGAAACCCAAAGCACATACAGGCACTGAAGGTCTGTGCTAGTCATACCAGCTGTTTAAACAGGATATGAGGATATAATTTCTATAGGTGCAAACCATCAGAAGTAATGTTTACAAGAAAAATAGATACATCCTCATCTGTAGTTCACTTTAGAAGCCAACTTATTAGTTTGTCTTTGTCATAGGATTTGCAGAATCTTCACACTGTACTAAAGACATACATATGGACCGAATTTCTCTTTTTATCTGATCAGATATTTTCCATGTAACTTTTGCATTATATAAATGTTTTCTAACATACTATTGCTTTTCTTTAAACAGAGTCCACATTTTTCTTGGTCCTGAATGGTAGTATGAAATCCATGCAATCAAACTGTGAAAGTGAAGGTCTTTTTTTTGTGTGTGTGTGTGCATTTTCACAAGGGCATTCTACAGTAGGCGGTGAAGCATTTCAGCCATTCCAGAGTCATGTAAACTATCCTAAAAATGCACTGGGAAGAAGAAGAAGAGGCTGTAATTCATTATTTTTTGCAATGAACTGACATGAAAGACTACATTTTAAAGGATCCAATGACTTCATTTTCTTTGCTCGCTGAATATCAATGGTTCCATACCAGGGATGTTTTGCCTAGTTAATGTAGAATGAATTCTTTGATAAACAATGGGTTGATTTGGGGTCATAAAGAAAACTGGTTTGGGGGGATTTTTTTTTTTTCTGGTCTGTCTTCTGCTGATAGTAAATAGTAGTGGGTTTCAGCTGCTCTGTTGTAAAATCTGATGGTTTTTAAGGATAGCTCTTGAAGTCCCATCAGAATCTACTGTTGTTATAATTTCTGAAGAGTGGAGCAGTAAAGTAAGCTGGGAAATACCTTATTGCCAAGACACTGTACTGCTCACAGAGTCATAACGTGTTACCTCTTCTCGCATGGATTAGTATGTAAAGCCTTGATTCAGAAAGGTGTACATGCAAGTACATAATGCTTAGCCCAAGCAGTAGTCCCACTGACTTTGATGGGTCTACATATGTGCCTGTGCTTAACTGCCTTGTCACCTGGGGACATAAAATGCTGCTTCATGTAAACGACAATGGCATAACCTGGTCCGCTGATACACAGGATTCACTCAACAATTTCCAATATTGATCTAACTTAATTTCAGAATCAGGTTCTAGAACTGTGAAGGAATTAGGAACTAACTGGAAGAATGGGTGGGAGCTATACAAGCAATGTCACTCATGCTGTCAAATTCCACTGCCTTGGTGTGAGACCATGGCAAATGTAATACCTTGCAGTTGCCAGATAATCTATCAACGTGTAATTTTTTCTTTTATTTTCATAGCAGTGTTGCTTATCATAGCAGGGTACAAGATTCTTTCTTTTTTGCATGGTGTATCCGTGACGTTTTTGCCATTCAGAAGCAATGCTGACACATGCAGGAAATGACAGATAGCATTAGTGTAATAAAAGAGTTAAATCAAAACCAAAGCACAGATGTATTTCTACTTGTTTTGAAAGCACTGACCTAAGCACCTCTGCAGGATTTTATTAGTAAAGTCTAAAAATATTTGGAGGTGAGCAGTGCTCTCTTGTAATAGCCTAAAAGAGCTGACTTGTCATCAAGTGTGTTTGAGATGCCTTTATCTAGAGCTAGTTTCATGCCTGTTTGTGAAGGAGGAATTTTTTTAGGCCTTTGTCCATGACTGCTGAGAGGTTATTGGATGCCAAGTGTCAGGGTTCAGGCCAGCCTGCCATAGATGCAAAATGGTGGAAAAGAAGGAAAAGGGAAAGGAAAAAGGGAAAAGGGGAAAGGAAGAAGAGAAAAGGAAGAAGTGAAAAGGAAGAAGAAAAGAAAGAGAAACAGCTAGAGAGCTAAAAAGCAAAAGCTGTACATGAAAAGCTTTTAAGCAGCCCTTCTATCCTAAACCTGAAGATCAGCACATAACTGGACTAGTGCAGGCTGTGAGGGGATGCGATCACTGCCTGCAAGTCGTTCTGTATTAAATTAAAATGAAAAATGAGAAGAGCCATTTGTAGAATTACACTCAGATTCAAGAATGGGTTTTGATCCTGGGGTTTGATTCTAGCATGACTTTTCTTCTGCTGATTAAGTGGTTTTCATGTTCCTCATTTTCTTTTATGAATCAAAAGACATGCTAGGAACTTTATTGAACGAACAGCCTCTGCCCCACAGACCTTGCAATCAAAAGTTTCATGCCCATGATCTTTAGCTCCTGGACTTTGTCCAAGTCCAGTCTCCAGGTACTCCCACTACAAGGGGGAGAGCTTAGAAAGCCATGTGTATAGCAGCCAAGAGGGGTATAAAGAGGTTTTGCCACTTTTTTCTCGTTTGTCAGGATGAACTAGGAATTCTTACATTTTGTTGCTGTTACACAGAAGCTGGTATGTTGTTGTTTTTCTTAACATGTACTTCTACATGTTGTATTACCGCTTACCTCAGAATGAAGTGGATGTTTTTCACATCAAGCAATGAAAAAAATAAAATAAATATCCCTGTATCGTGCTATATTAGGACCACTTTCAGAGCACATGCAACTAGGCAGAGAACCATTCAGTTAGGCTTTGCAGTTACTTTTAATGAGGGTTGTTATGGGATAATTGAAAACATATGTTGTCCATGCAGCACCAAAGTGACTAGAGGAAGAGAGAGGGGAGATGTCCTTTTGCTGTTCATTAGGACTGATCCTCCCAGAACTGAGCAGCAGCGGGATTTAGAGGGCTCTTGATTTCTCTCCCTCTTAATTGTTCTTGAAGGTCTGCACTGCAATTCTTTGGACATTATTGTATGTTTTTCAATATGCTTGTCTGTACCTAATTAATAATTGTCCTACAGTACATTGCCCTCTTCCACCAGCTACAGCTTGAATTCATTGATATCATCTCCTTAAAAGTTTGAAACCCCCCAGTGACAGGAATATTAATGTGCCAACATTGTCATATCTATTTCAGCTCATACATATGCAATGTCTTTGTTTTCAAAGATTTATGTCAGACTTTGCTGAAGTGAGGTATTCTACCATTTTAGATAATAGCATGCCAAAATGATGTTATCAGGCACATTCAGCACTCACTCAAGCAAACGGGAAGGAGCATTCATTCCTTCGCAGCTTGAACACAGAGAAACTGTTATTTATCCTTATTTGATGAAGAAATCTTTCAGGGGGAAATGGTGTATTTTTAGAAGAAGATTATGGTCATCCTGTGGATTATCTTTTAATTAAGAATGGATGATTTGTGCCCACTCTGCTGTAGCAAACGTCTTGTTGCTAATGAAGTTTAAACAGACTTACTTTATTTAATTATAGCTAATCACTAGGGTAAAATGTGGAATTGTCTTTGATCCGCATGTAGAGTGGTAATCCTTGTGGCAGATAGCATCTCTTATTCCCTCAAACTCTTTTCAGTTTCTCCAGGAGGTCCCAGCTTAACTAAGGGTTAATTGAGATAGCTGGACTGGTGTGATTGATGTATTTTTGCTCAGGGATGCCATCCTGCTTTTCCAAGGACTTTCTTTCTCTCTCCTCGTCCCCCCCTCCCTGTGCAGTCACCTTCAGGCCGTGTAATGCAGTAGATGCCTGCTTGTTTGACATGAGGGACCTGAGGGGGCCAAGGTCCTGCTGGATCAGTGAGTGAAAGAACAGAAACTGCTAGAGGGAGAGCAGAGGTTAGAGGAGGGCAGCAGAGACCCGTGTAAAGCAGAAGAGGGCACTAGTAAACTGACCTATTTCAACCACAACTCACACTCTGAGCTGGTTACAGAACAAAATAATTGATTGAATATTGAAGGCAATAACACTGTTTGACAAGGCAATAGCACCAAAGGTATTTTATTTAATTTCATTCTGTTTTATTCTATCTTATTTTAATATTTGATTTTTTTTTATTTTCTTCCAGCTTTTTAAAACGTGGCATGTAAAAGCCATGGTAGTGAAAAGTTGGAAACAGAAGTGGGAATTTATACTTGCTATAGAGAATTTGCAGTCCTAGCATTTTGCCTTGTGCTTGCAGCCTTTCCCTAACAAGTTTCCTTGTTTCCCCACGCTCAGAAGTTTCTGAGACTGACGAAAAATGTGTAAGGAGCCATCCAGAGAAATTATGCTCAGCAGGTAAAATTAATGACAAGGGCTAGAGTTTGTACAACTGGTTTCTTTCTGTGTTTGTTTCTGTATTATTTCACAATAATGTTGATTTCAAATTGCTTGACTCAACTTTTATCTTCTAAACTCATTTTGTTACTTTGTCTTTTTATTTTGTTTTTCTTCCTGATCTACATTGTGAAAATATGTCCCCATTGTCTGAATGTACTCTAGTTTCTTGTTACTTCTCTGTTAAAATAGAATAGCATTGTTTATTTCCTTCTTTGAAAGCAGGATGTCTGGTTTTTTCTTTTTGTTTGTTTGTTTATTTCTTTCAAAGAGTAATTTGAAATGGAAACATTTCTCTATCAGCCTGTTCAGAAATATTAACAGCTTTAATTAGCCTGGTGAAAAAGTTGTTTGCTTTTATTTACAGGAACTGTTAACTTGCACTCTGGCAATAAAGGCTGAAGAGATAGAATATCTCTTATGTGTAAAATTTAAATAATTAAAATAGAATAGTTTGCAGTTAGTTTCCACGATAATGCGTTAAACATCTGCAGTTTTGTCTCTCCATCGGGATGCATAGCTGTGCTGAAGTCACATCCTGATAACATCTGCATGTTAGTGATAGCTTTTGCTTTACTCTTTATGGTCTGCTGATGAGAAATTCTTCAGCAGCCCCTCAGTCATCATTTTCAACAGAACCACTGTTGAAAATTTTGCTTGTGACATCCTGAAGGTGGCTTGATTTACATTTGCCAAATGTCATACCGCATGAAGATGCTCTTCGTTAAACTTCTCATCCTGACTCTTTCACTTTGCTGCTTTGGTCTGGGGTTGCATTTTGGTATTTTTTGTTTTTCTTTCAGAGGAAATTGGTTTTCACTTTTTCTAGTGACTGTGGACCAAAACTAAATTTTTCAATGCGATTAATTTTGTTCCAAATTATTTCAACACCACAGATGAAGAAAAAAAACGTTTAAAAAGTTTGTGAGGAGGAACAGCACCTTCATTCCTGCTTGTATGGCAACAACAGCTGCATTCACATGAAAAGGCCAGCTTGTTAAACATCATGTAACACTGAATGTACTGAATATTTTAAAGGTCAGGTATTGACAGGCACCGAGCTGCTTATGTTTCCCTAATGACCCCAATTACATCCAAGCTGAGTAAGTAGTCAATAAACAATGACATTAACATATGTAGAAAAACTGTTTATTTTACATTTCCAAGACAATTGTCAATCTCCTGCTTGTCATCCAAATGTAGAAGCTAGACCATGGGCTCTGTGATGAATGAGAACAAGCGAGAGGTTGTGGGTCTTAGAGACCTCAGGCCTGTCTGAGAGATTTCAGGTAGGCTGTCTCACACACAGGCACAAAGTGGATTTCTCGCTCTGATTTTGCATACGTAAAGAATCTTATTGGGAAAAGATAAATGCTTTTACTTACGCTGCCCCTCATGCAAGGTAATGTGCAGTTTCTCATATATGTAACAGGAATGCATTCAAAGGATCTTTAAAGATTCAGTTAAGCCTTAAATTAAAGTAAGATACTGATTATTTGTATTGCTTACATAATCTCAGTGCTGCTGTAGAAATCAATCATCCTTCTTATATTTGAGCTTTTTTTCTCACTCTGTGGAAAAGAAACAAACAAACAAAAAAAAAAATTAACCATGTTTGGAAAAGTGTAACAACTTCACAATCCATTGTTTGAAGCATGCATAGACCTGTCAAATAATAAATGAGGCAGCAGAAGGCTCCATGCAACACAGCATAAAGGGAAAAGGGATTTATCAAAAGAAATTGTAAAATATTAACAAATAAGACAAAAGATTGCAGATTCATTCAGTTTCCTTCCCAAGCTGTAGGCCAAAGCATCAGCGTAGGTACATTAGTCTGCCAGCTGCCTCACACTGCAGCAATTATCACTGGCTGCTGAAGGAGCAGCTTGACTCCTCTCCCAGCTAGAAATGGCAGGACAGCAGCCAGGCAGAGAGGGGCATTCGAGCCACAAGGATGCAAGCTAGGAGAGGCTGGTAAATGCTCCCTTCCCCCTCCCCATGAAGTCTCGGTGCAAATGGTGTTTTCATAGCAGTGTGTTGCTTCCAGAGGATGCGAAGAAGCTAATTCATTGACTATCATTGCTTTGCAACATAATAATTTTTGCAGGCTCCAGCTGACATCAGTTGGTCTCAGTGTGGCACAGACCAGAAAAAGAAAGTTTTTACACCAGAACATTTTCTGTAAAAATAAACTATGGCAGAATATATGTATCATACCCATTTTACAGCTAGAGAAATGAGCTCAGACAGGCTAAATCTCCCATTCAGCAAAGACTTAAGTCTGTGCTTAATTTTCATGGGACTACTTCAGGGTTTTAAATTAAACACTAATTTAAGTGCATTGCTGGATCACAACCAAGATCACAAAATAAGTCTGTAGCAGATCCAGGGCTTGAAATGTGAGTCTCTGAGTCCCAGTCCAATTTTTTAACTCACAGGAACATCCTTCTTCAATTTAGGTCTTAATCTGATGACTTTTCAATAAGAAAGAAACTTTCAAAAGATTTAGAAAATCACAGAGATCAATGACATACATGCAAGTTTTCAGAACCTGCAAGAAGGGCATTGTTTTTAGAATTGAGGGGAAAAGTAAGCTCATATTTTATATTGCATCTCTCTCTCTCTTTCTACAGAAGAAAAAGAATGAAAGACTGCAGATTAATACTCATCCACTTTCAATGTCTGGCAAAGCTTGTCTTAGTTCAGAATATTTTCTCATTTTGTTCAATTTTTTTCCAACAAGTAGATAAGTAGGATAACATGACTTAGTGATGCTTTGTCAACATCAATTTATTTGAAGACAATCATAAAGTGTTTCAAGATAAGAAAGCAGTGTCTCAGCCTGGCTCACTGAGCAGAATAAAGACCAACATCCTCCCTTGTGCCACCGATATAGCTAGTATTCACATATGAGTGGTTTCAGATCAACAATCTCTTCAGTCTGTTAGAAACCCAGACACAGGGGTGAACTGCTGGAGATGTATGAGTTATCTGTCCCGTACTCAAGAAAAAGGTTGTAATTATCATATTGCTTTCCCCTGGCTTCTGCAAAACTGTAGGCATAGTTTGTGTTTGTAGGACTTGCTATGAGTACTATCACTCTGCTCTGAACACCAAATGTTAAATGATCTTGTGTCACTTGTATGATATTTGCATGACCAATGCATCTTCAGAGATTCAGATATATCAGCCACAGACAGGCTGACTTCTTTTAGGCACAAGTGGAGATAACTATGGGACAGACATGAGTGGACAGAAAGGTAAGGGGGAATGTCAAGCAAGTAACCTTTCATGTGAAAGGTTAACTTTGATTATTGGCCAGTTTGAATGAATGGCAAATTGATTAAAGGCTTGAAAGAAGGAGAAGGTACAATGGAGATCTGAATGTTGAAGCAAGGTCAACACAGGAAATCCACACTCTTGGGGTGCTTCTGCCTAATATGCCATTCCAAGTGCTACTTCTAACAGCAAACGCGAAGCTAGCTCTGAAATGGATAATGTCCAGTGAGTCACCTTTTATTTAGTTTTACTGTAAACTGAGCAATTGTCCCAGCTGGGGATTTATGCCACAAAGAATAATAAAGCTGGTCATTTTCAAAGTTCACAATTTTCATTACCATAATTGCCTTTCAGTTTTGCTGCCAATGATACATATCCCTGCATTATTGTGTGAGTGTGCTCTTCTATTGTTGTTCCTAGTGTTCTGGGAACAGATGGCCTTTTACAGCAGATACATTATGAACGCCAGGAGAAGAAATGACTCCTCTAAAGAACATTTAGTCTAATACTAAAATAATTACAGGACCAATATCAGGAAAGAAGTTTTAGATGGATGTTATTCTATATGGACTTAAAGGGTATATCCAAGAGGTGAAGCTTGGAAAGTGATTAAAAAAACACAGGATTGATGTATGACAGATACAGCTTGATATCTTGCATTAAGCACAAGTGGCAGCATGAAAGGGGAGAGAAAATGAGGAGGAATACTGCATTTGGAAGAGGGGTGCTGCTGGAAGCATGGCAGGAAACAATCTCAGGAAGGAGAGAGTGATAATATAAGGGTTGAGAAAAGGAAGGATAAGAAGTATGATGTTTGTGCAGAGAACATGGAAGTGAGAGTTTAAGCAGTAAGAAGTGTATCTGAACAATGGGAAAGGAGGAGATTATTCCATTTATTTTCAATGAAGCCTATTCTCTCCTGCCTGTCCTGCTTGTGGTATTTTCTTTTGACTTCTGATCTTATACAAGACATTTCTATTCCACTCCTCTGTTCTGGCAACCCAAAGATATTCCTTTAACATCAGGCCCTGCATTGCAAGACAGTGGTGAAGTTATTGCCTGTGAAAATCAGCCACCTGGCCTTTTTGTTGTCACCCTTCTTCCCTCTGAAGTTCTTTCTTGGCTCACAGTAAAAGTCGGGTGTACCTGAGTACCATGGGTGTGGAAGTGAGAAGGTATAAACAAGCCATCATTCAGCTTCTCTCGGTAGCCACAGGATAGGTATTTCTGGTAAATGCTAAAGCCTCAGCAAGCTCACTTCCACGGAAAGTCTCATTCGAATCTTCACTGCTCTTTTTGGGTTGCCTTCCCCCCCCCACCCCCTGCCCCACAGGATTCCTGCAACATTTCTTTGCAATGGCCATTTTCATTTCTGATGTCACTTCGAGTGTCTCTAGCATTTTGTTCCCTGTGAAACTTTTCACCCGATTAGAATCTTTTTGGAAAGAGGTGTTGTACAGGGCTGAGGCTAATAGCTCCGGTTCACGTTTCTGAGCATGATGGTGGAGGGGCATATGTGCAGCTGCAGTTTGTGAAAGTATATAAGTGGTGGCAAATTTAGCCATCACACTGCCCATATGGCTGCCACCGGAGCACCAGGGTATGAAGGTCATGAGCAAAGTCACGCTCTGCCGTGCCTTTGTTTATAAAACTCCCTGGGCTTACAATACATGACCATGCAACTGCCGAGGTGCTGCAGCCCAGGGTGTCAGGGAAATACCAGTTTCATTAACGCTCTTGAAGCCTATCATGTTACACTTCAGAAGTAGTGACCAGCTTATTTAAAACAAAGAAGCTTTGACCTTTCTCCCCTTTTGAAACCAAAAACATATGAAGTTAAAGTGACTCATTTCCGGCTTTAAACAAGCTCTAAGAAACGTTTTTTTCTAAGTACAGTTTGTGCACTTTCTCTTCTTCCTCTCTTTTCCTTCTCTTCCCCCCTTCCTGCCTTTTGCATAAATATCTCATTCCCTTCTAGTCAAGGTCAACGTATTTATTACTTATATTCACTGTGTAGTTCTTTTTACTTCTAGCTTTCTTTCTTTTTCCTTCCTTTCTTTCCTTTTATCTGTGTTGTTTATAACCATGACCCTTGATCCTCCAAGTCTTAAAACAGCTTGGCTTTCAGCAGCTAAATCTGACAAGGTCAGCATTTTTCTGTTTATTCTGAGAATACTATTTACCCTCTGGGGTTTTTAAAAGCAATTCTGTAAAACATCACTTGGAAAAAGTTTGTAGCATTCAAAGACTTCCACAAACCTAGTGCCCGGCAAAGAGGAACTTAATTCTGATTGCAGAACTCAGAACAATTGAGTTTGATTTTCACCCTCCCCCTGCAAAAGATATCTACACAAATATGTTTTCCAAAAATATCGCTTAGTATTTCACTCTAAACACACTAACAACCTAGTGGTTAGCATAATCTTCTTCAGCAGTTTCAGATTCAAACATAATGAAATCAGACATACTGTATGATCAATTAGTTCCTAGAATAACCTTAGTGTTACATAGCTATAACAGAGCTATATTTCTTTCTTTTTCATTCGGAAGAAATGTATATTGTGTCGGCTTTCTGTCAAAATAGCAAACAATCCTGTAATCTTTAGAAAGTCATAAAATGACAGAACCAATGATAGAAAAGCAAGGTGTCCTTGGGCTAATACCCAGACTCTTTGTAAGTGATGTTAAATTTATACCCATTTAAAACAAGCCAATTTAAACAACCTGACTGTCTCAAAGATTTTCAGGAAGAAGGTGATTGCTCAAATGCAAGTGTCCCCAAGGCCATGAAAAAAAATGACACTGCTGTTAGTGCCTGTTGGGGACTGCAGAAAATTGCAGATTTTCCCTCTACAATTTCCTTCCCTTGCCTTGCATCTTTCCTTGCCTTTTCCCTTTCCTTTCCCCGTTCCTCCAAAATTCTGTAGAATAAGCAGAAAGTGGGGATGCAAAGAAGTGGCAGGAAAACATCCGCTTCAAAACTGGAGGATTTCTGTGAGTGAGTGAAAAATGCTGCTGTGTGAGAGCCTGCTTTATGGGCCTTCTGTGTGCCGCTGGTGAGGGCACAGCAGAGAAACCTGCCAGCAGCAGCCAGGTTACTGGGAAGTAAAAAATGTCTTCTCAGAGTAGTCTGTTAAAGAAAGAGATGGGTGGACAGAGAGGTAGAGAGACAGGCATACAAATTCAGAAAGTATCTCCTCAAAATCTGTGGGTATAAATAAAGTGCAAGCTTCAAAATCCATAGCCTCTGGAGGAAAAGGTTTCAAAAATATTTTTGCAGTGAACTTGAGAGTTTTACCCAACTCAGTACTACTCAGTACCTCCGCCATGAACGTTCCTCAAGAGACTAAGATCTCCTCCACTGTGAGAGCACAGTGCTCATCTATCTTTCATTGCCCCCTCTGTGCTTTCCACAGGGAGGTGTGATCAGTAAGAGTAAACATTTGAAGAAATGCCCTGAATTTTTCTTGCTTGTTCCCATCCTGAAGGTAAATTCTTCTGGAAAGTTTGGTAAGATTCTGTTTGGCTGATTTTGAATTAGCCATGCATGTAATAAAATGTTTTTCATATTTTAAGATGTTTTTCATGTTTNTTTTTTTTTTTTTTGGCTTAAATAATGGTAAGGCTGGCTTATTTTAGATGAGATTGCTTTCTAGAAGGAATACATGCTTTGTTCAATTTGAAAAAGAGAGAAAGGAATCTGAAACCAAGTTAAAATTGCATAGAAAATATTAAAAACATATCATTTTCCTTGTTGAGGGTCTGAATTTCAGCTGACATAGAACATGCTGGTGATGGAGTATTTAAAATATGCTGAAAGGAAGGAGAAAATCAGGATTATGTTTTAGAAATACTCTTCCATCAATGACTTGCTATGAGTTCTGGATAAATTACTGCTGTTCTCTGGCTCATATTCCTTGTCTGCAAAACAGCATTACAATGCTCACCTACTTCACCATAGTGCTGTAAGGAACCATTAGACAGCTATGCAAGATGTTTTAAAAGTCTTTTTTGTTACAATCATCATGATTAATGCTACTGAAAAAAAACAGTTACATGTTTAGTTGCCAACTAATATGAAATCAAACGACTGCATAAGCAAAGAAATTCCCCTTGGTAACAAGGGTTAACCCAGAGCCAGTTTGGGTTAACCAGTACAGTTTGTAGATGCTTGAGAGAATGGCTTAGTCAAACATATGGCACACCAGCAAAATCTAGTGTCACCATAATCAGGCTACACTGAACATGCACAAAACCTGTATGCTGGTGGGAAAAAACATAGGCCAATACACAAGAAAATGCTGCCTGCATGGTGAAGAGCTGAACTGCTGGAAAAGGCATGAATTTGACCTTAAAAAAAACCACTTTTCTGCATGAAAATTTTATGTTTGAAGAGTTGCAATAACAAGGTTTTAATCATGCTCTCTTCATGGTCTTTCCTGAAATGAATGCATTCCACTGTTTTAACATTTTGTACGAAAACATGGTCTAGACATGTACATGTACCGGTGGAATGAAATCATCAATAATCACTATCTAAAATGAATTACATTCCAAAAGCACAGGCTAATGATTTATCTTTTTTTCATGGGACCGATCTCTATCAGATTGATTTATGTAGCAGCCAATCATGTTTCAGTAAACTCCAGCATGCACATGCATCTTTAAGTGATGATAAGCTGTGACTGTCAATTTATTTGTACACCAGAAGCCAAAAAAATAAAAGAACCAACCTGCAATAACAGTGGTGTGCTTTCCCAACAGAAAAGCATACAGAAGAGCTAACTTCTGTTATTATTCCTTACCTTCCAAGTGAAATATATGGACAAATTAACTTAATGAAATGCAAAAAGACATATTCTGAGGGAGAGGGCTAAAAAATATATACTTTCCTATGCCAGCTGATAAACAAGCTTATTTTTGACTTGCATGTCCACTTTATTTGCTTTGATAGAATGTCTTGTACGTTTACATTATTTGCTTTGACAGTGGATGCTTTTGTTGGTAGTTGGACTGATTGGCAGCTTCAAGCTGTTCTGTTTAATTGCCTTTCCGCTATGCAAAATTCTGTTTAGAAGACACCGCTTCACAAATAAATCAAGTGTGTAGATGTGTGTGTGTGTGTGTGTGTGTGTGTGTGTGTGTGTATGAGAGAATTGTGGAAGGAGAGAGAATTTACTATCCATTCTGCTACATACTTATCTGCATTTGATTTGACCATGCATTGGTTTGTTTGTCTGTTTTGCAGTCCCTCTCCAAAGGATCAGCATGGTATTGGTTTGGATTAGGGCAATCTATAGCGCCCTGTTCGTTTCACAGGAAGCAAGTGATATGATGGAGTCTGAAAAAAAAAAAAAAAAAAAAAAAAGAACAGGCTAGAGTACATCCAAAGTTCATCATTTGTTTTTGCATAAAAAGAAAACAAAAGACACACATGGAGAGGAAAAATGTTGTCTCCATTGTATTCTTTGTTTTTCTGTACCTTATCCTTTGGACTGGTTCACAGAAGATATTTTTTAGATTTTATTTTGAGTCCTAATTAAATTAATTGTTTTATTTCCTTATTTCAGACCAGAGGATATGGAGCCTTTGGAAAGTTTATTTTTGTTTTGTGTTTTACTGGCAAAGGAAAGTGAGTTCTATTTTACTGATTTACAACAGTTTGGAAGCAGGAGAAACAGTGTTTATAGCATGAGTGACTGCTGCTTGAGTCTGAAAAGAGTTGCTGCAAACAAGTAACTTGAAAACCTAATGTCTGGTGATATCTTCACATTACAAATTAGCCAGGACAGCACTGGATTTACTATTTCTTTCATTTTCTGAAATTATAACTGGATGTTCAGAATGTGCTTATTTCAGTAGTAACTTTTTTCTTTTCTTGTTTAAGTCACAAACTCAAACAGTTCTAGGAGTTTCATGAATTAACAGGCATATGCTTTAAACAGAAACATATCTAAAAATTATGTAAAAAGAAATATTTTTCCTTACACAAATGTACAGAAGTTCTGCGAAATGAAGTGTGATGGTAAAATGAAAGTTAGTCTATTCTATGTTATGAAATGTAATAAAAAGCATTGAATAGTAAGGGCATAAGACCTTTAAGCAATCAACAATTTCAGAAACTGTTGTTTCCCTGTCTCAGGTTAAATTGTACCAGATATTAATCATTCAGCCTAAGAGTCAGCAGTTTCTTTTCTTTTCAACATCTTAATAAAAGCTGTCACTTTTTTTTAAGTAAAGCCCTTTCCTTTAATTTTTCAGCAGAAAAAGACATAAAGAAAGGTAAAGAAACTCAGAAAAAATTCAATCAGTAAACTGCATGAATAAGACCCAGAAGAGATGGGGTATTTTCACTTAAAGTCTTCTCTTGATTTGTGAAAATACATATGGTACTGTGTGGGTAGTGACAATACCACAGTGGATAGGATCGTGTGTTCTGCAGTTACAGAGGGCTGGGTAGTGTATTCCTACTCCACTTGTTTTATCTCATGATAAAAGTACATTAATAAAGCATAGACAGGATAGATGGAATATGAAATAAATAAATACACAAGCAAAAACCAGAAACAGAAAAAGTAGATCAGGGTAGGTACAGTATTTTTTCCTAAGAATGTTTTTTTTTTTTAATAAATGTTGGTTAATAACATCAATATCATATCTGGAAAAATAATAAAGCTGAAGCTGATCAATGCAATTTTTTGTGTTTAAAGGATCTAGCATGTTCCAGTTCACAAATTTACCTTGGAAAAGCAATGCACAGCAATGAATACTTGTTTTTTTCAAAACATATCAACATGTCTAAGTTACTCTGACAGATTTAGGGTATTTCCCTTCTCATCACCCATCAACCACCTTCCAGACTCAATAGACAAATGAGGGGAGGTGAAAGCCAATGACATAACAGAACATAGATAGCATGCATAATAGACTGTATTAGTGTCCTCTGCATTATATTAGAAAGCTGTAGATGTCTACTGGACAGAGAATAAACAACAAACATGTTTTTTTCTCCACAGTGAAACAGCAGAATAAAAACGCAAACTGTTCGCACAAGCATTACCACCACTATCACTTCTTGCCATCCAGCTAGATAGCTGAAATATTTTGATCTATACGACTTCTGTGGCCTTGATCCAAACCCTATTGAAGCCAATTAAGAATCTCTGTCTCCTTTAGTGAAATCGGACCTAGCCCATTAAGAGATTTTGCCCTAGGGGGGTTAATGGAGGATTTTTAAGGGCCACCCTCATGTGTCACTTCAATTTATCACAAAGGAAAAATACTTCTCTTCATTAACGCTGTATAAGTTAGCTTCCCTTTCGAGTAACTCTGCTGTGTGTGTCAAACTCTTTCCCTCAGCTCTCTGCTGATCTATTCCACCAAACACAACTGCAGATACAATGTAATATTACTTCTCATAACAATCCTTAGGAAGTCAGTGTTTCCAGAAGTCATTCATGTAATTTTTCCCTGCCCCAATACTCATGTGGGTAGTTTATGAATGACGACTGCTAAATTAAAAGCTATCCTATCTGAATAGGCTAAAAGACTGGCAAAACTCGGGAAACTTTAAGACTAAACAGAAGTGACAGTTATCGTCCTCTTTCACATTAAAAAACTGTAAACTATTTCCTGTTGTGTCCCATTTCTCAGCTGGAATGTGCTGCCAGGAGCAGGGGTGGACTAGGGAGTTAAAATATTTTTAAGGATGTACAAACACAACATAGAACATGTAATTTTACCAATGGTTAATTTAGCCTAGTAATTTCTAATTTCTTCATCAAGGCAGTAAAACTTAAGATAAGTAGGCAATCCAAAGACAATGTCTTCAGACACAAAAAAAAACATGCTTACATGCAGTTTCACAAATACATCCGTGTGAATGTATTTCCCACGATTTATCTGCACACAAAGGAGCCATTTCAGATGAGCTTGCTGCTGGTGTGGGACAGGAACAAAAGCAGGCGTTGCCATCTCACCACAAGTCAGTCTTCGGTTCTTGCCGTGGTTAGCTACCTGTCTTCTGCACATCAGTTTCTGAACTAACACAGTCAGATGGTGCATAACAAAATGAAGTCCAGACACGTAACACCTAGGAGATAGTACGGAAAGTCTGGAGAAAAGGATGTGCAAGAGCACTTGGAAATGACTGTCCAAAAGCCTTCTGAATGTCCTGCTGCATTTAGTGTCTCTTTCCTTGCAAGACGCATGTAAAGCAGGTATGTGCTCTTCTCCATTTTCACATATAGGAAACCAAGGTAAAAAGAAATCAGTCAGTGTCTTGTTTTGGTCTAAGTCACTTAGGCTCCAGAAGGTGCAGATTAGTCCCTGTGAGGATTTACAGATTCATCTCAATGCACCTATACCCTCTCAAAAAGACACACATTCAAAAGCAATTTTTTAAATTTTCAGCTTTCACACTTTTGAAATCCTCTTAGGCACCTTTCCCAAAATTCAGTCCTGAAAATCATCACCCAAAAAGTGCACAGTGACATAGGAAGCCAAGCATTAATCCAAGGCTCCCACCCTGCCTCCTGGAGCACTCTCCTCTCTGCATAATACACAGGCAGAATTTTTGATAATACCACACAGCAAGCACATTGTTGTTTCTGTCATTATTAGAAAGTGTAGAACTTTTCCAAAAAATCACCTCCTAGGAAGTGTATTTTTGAAGCTTTGGTTGGTTTGAAAAAGGCCTACCACTGTAATTTTATAACATTTCAGGAAAATACTTTAGTCACATCTCTTGCTCTTGGGAAGCTACTGCAGTCAGTGGAACGCGGCAGTTAAATAAATTCAGAAAACAATTAAATACGATTATGACTCTCTTTTAAGGAATAAACATGTCAAGTGTCAAAAAACATTCTAAGTCTGCTGTGCTTCAGTTTGAGTCAAAATACCATTTGTTCCTCTTCAGTGAATATTTGAGGAAATAAAACGACACACCTGTTAAATTAACACATTTATTGTGCACCAAAGCTGTTCATTTGTACAGTAAATAAGTTAAAAACTTGATTCTCGTATAATCCACTATTCAACCTGACTGACTGTTGAACCTCCCTAATCAAATACATCTACATGATATTGTAAGCTACATTACAGTACATTATTAGCTTGTAAAATGAAATTGCTGCAACGTTATGTACTGTATATTTGAAGCAGTAACAAATTTACCAGTGATAGATGTGCTAATGGATACGTTGTATCACAATAAATATAAATTCAGAATAGCAATTGGAAAACATTAACATTTTTATATATGAGTTTAGGCATTTATGAGGCTGATCCGGCACGCAGTAAAACCTGAAGAGGTATTCTTGCTAGCTGCCATTTCTTTTTTGGACTGTCGTGAGCAAAAGATAAGTGGTCTTTTTCTGCAGCAGGGCTTTTATATCCAACATGAGAGACTTACAACCAACAGAGTTTTGGTAAGTAACTGTCGTTGCTTTCCAAAGAAAAAGCGCTCTCTATGTCTGATCTGCCGGTCAAACTGAGACACCACTTACCAATAATTTGCTGTGGACTTGCTTCTATTTCCACCCCTCCTCCAACCTTTCTCTCCCATTTTTCTCTTGAGTTGTTAATGCACCATTAACTGTCCAACAGTTGCAGTTTTAAGAGAAAAACCGCCATTTCAGGAGAAGTCAAAAATGAACCTTCTGGGGGTTAGCAGTGCACAAGCCCCACAGCAGCCCACAAAAAATGCAGGGATTCGGGCGAGGAACGCTGTGCCTCTCTCCTGGTGTCTGGCATTTTTCTTAGATGCTTCTGAGAGACCAGGTCCCCTACTCTCCCACACGTGTCCTGTCACACAGGTAGCCTGCGCAGGATTTTGGCATGCTGCAGGCCATCCCTCATGCCAAGGAAAACTGCCAGGAAAACAGGATCCTCACTGACATACAGGCAGCAGCCAGATTTGGGGTATCTCCCATGGACTCATGGCAGGCAGACCAAAGACCAGGGTGGAGAAGGAGTAGAACGCTCAGGCCTGAGGACAAAGGACTTGGCTTTGGGCAAAGGACTATCTGGATGGGAAGGCGGTTGTGCATTGCCGGTCCGTGATATGGAGACATGGAACTGATCAAGAACCACAGGCGTCTTTGCAGTAAGACCTTGTCACGCAGGCTGGTTTTTTCTGTGGTGTGACACTAGTGTGTGCATTTTGTTGTGCAGTGGTGCTTTACCCAGGAGTATTTCCTTGGTGTTTAGAGCCAGCATTTTCTCCACATGCTACCCTTTTGTTCTCAGCTTAGCAAAATGCCGGGTGTGTTCCAGGATCAGATGCCACAATGCATTTGTGATATCAGCAGAAGCATGTCAGAATGCGGATGCAATTATAGAGTTACTGGAACTGGCAGAAATACAATAAAGTGTTTGGGAATTATAATTCAGCTTAATGTGAAGTGCTATAAGTTTGCTTGTCACTGAATAGCCTTTTAATTAAGGAGTCTTGATACCAAAACATGCTGCATTTGGGTAGATATATGCCACCATTATTGTAACCTTGTGATGACGATTATGGTAGACATACTTTGTAAATAACATACAGAGGCTGGTGAATTAATCAAAAATTGTAATCTTACTCACTAGAAGAGCTGTAATATCCTATTTCTGAGCAAACAGACAGATGTTTCTTCCAATGTGGCAGCGAAAGGAGTACAGAGGGTTCTATAAGGCAAGACCTACCTTGAATTTGTCCTAGTGTACTTATCTCATTATGTGAATTACTTCAATTTAGAGGTCTGGGTACTGAGTGGATATCCAACTATTTGTAGGTAATATAGTCTGTTCTGCAGCCAAACAAATCAGTTCAAATCACTTCCAGCAAAGACTTTTGCTAATTTGCATTACTAAAAATTATTCTTGTACAAGGAAGAGGAGACCAATTTAGAGAAGTAAAAAATATTTGACACTTTCTTTGATGCACAACTTATAAATCTGCCTTTTTTCTGTTTTTAAGACCTATTACTGTAGCATACGTGAGCCTCACAAGTGCTTGAGAATGTATCCTAGCACACAGACAAAGCCGGAGCATGTCATGACTCTGGGACCTGAGACAATGGAGAGCAGCCCACACAGGGGGAGCCACGAACGCCTCCCAGGTCCGGTAGCACGTGCGCACATGTCAGTTCATGTGCTGACAGGGTTCAGGTGTGCACCCTCCTCCTTGCAGCTCCCACATAGCCACACGGTCAGGTTTCCACAGGAAAGAAACTCGAGTGTGCAGAGCAGAAGGGAGCTGTGGTGTGCAGATTTGGGCTGGAAAACCAGACCAAGCTGCAGAAGGCAACCACATGGCAATACGGGCACAGCCAGAGCTTTTAAGCCATAGACATAAAGTCATCCTCTATGTAGCAAACTTGGGAGCTGAATAGTGTGATCAATAAATAAATAAATAAATGAATGAAAATTAAAGAAAGAATTTGCTGGCTGATATTTTGCTGCATTTGGAGAGGTAAGCTAAATAAATATAGAATCATGGGCTTTAAAATTATTTTCTTAGCATCCCAATAACAACCCTTCCAAAGACACTGGCTCAAGGTTTAATGTTGCTCTGCTATGGTTTGACATTGATTACAATTTGTCCTGTATTCTTCTGTTCTTTCTGTACCCTTCTGCCAAGGGAAAGAAGGATAACTCCCTCTCTTAGGAGTGGAGTATTTCTCCTCAGCTTCCAGTGATGAAAACTATTGAAGTGTCTGAGCTTTTATCTTTTGTCCTAATGTTAAGACACCTGTTTTGGCACATCATCAGGTCCCGCTGGCAAACTCCCAAAAATGATACCTCTTTTGTAATCTCCTGATAGATTGTTTCCTGGCAAGAACCGTAAGCTGTACAGTGCCTTTTATTTTTCAACACTTCTTTGTTAGAGTAATTTTTATTCTTCTACAGTTGTCTATGTTTCTTTACTTCTAGATGCACCACTTTGTAGTGATTGGACCCTCTTGCTGCTTCATATGCTTCATTTTCCTCCTGCGTTCTGACACCATCTAAAGTTGTAAGACTATTTCAGCACTGTATTTATTAAAAAAAAAAAAAATCCTATCCTAATAATGCAGATCTTCATAGACACTGAAAACAGCAAGTCTTTTGCAGGAAAAGAATATCCTGTCACCAGCTCCAATTACAGGAGAAGTAAAAATTCAGTCTGATATTTTAATTAGTTTCTCTCCTATCATACCTTGAAAAGAGTTATTGCAATGCTAGAGCTTAAATTTGTCTTGAAATGCTGCGTTGACCAGTTAAATATAATTTATTTCTGGTAAGTGTCCTCACAGTATTCTGCTAAAGTTTAGTTTTAAAAGCAAACTTGTTGTCTGGTTGCTTATCCAAAGATTACTGACTCCTTTGCAATCTTGAAATCTGCCATCATATGTTAGAGCAGACTGTAAAGTTCTCTCTTTGAAAAATCCCAGTTGTGACTACATCAGAAATAAGAGCTGTTTTTTGGTTTCTTTTAAAGCTTTTTGTACTGCCTCATCTTGTCCACATAAGCAATTTGGTTCAGAAGCACAGAAAAATGTATAGGTAAATGCTTTACTTTATTTAGTTAATTTCAATTCTTTTGAATGGGATTTCAGGCAAAGGTTCAAGTTAGTTCCTTTCCTTGAACAAATTTTCTTCTCACAATAAGTACATTTCACAGTCTTGACTTTGGAATACATGGCTTTTTCAAGACTTTTTTTTGCTGACTGTGAAGAATTAATTCCTTAAACTATTTAGTACATACATAGTCTGTAGCTTGGACCAGCAACCACATTTCCATTTGTGGATTTCAACTTGCAGCCCAGATTCATCAATGTGATAATGAGACATTTTCTGTATTTCAGTTTTTAACAATTTTTATATCCATATTCATTAAATTTTAAAAGATGATAAATAATGGATGGTTCTAGTGATGTCTGTTAAATAAATTCCATAGGACGAGAAAACAAGGACTTCATAAATGTTGAATTGCACTATTGTTTACATTTATAATGGGTTTCCTTAAATGGATAAATTAGATCATTATTACCAAAATTATTCGTTATTTATTAGTATTTGCATCTTAAAGAACAGAAATACACATGTTTTTCTGAGATTTCAAAGGGAAAGTTTTGTAGTAGTTATTGCCTGTGATCAGCCCAGTCTGTCTCCCCACAGGTAAAGTGCAAACACAATAATTTCATCATTCTGTTTCTTAATTGAAAATACCCTGCATGTTTTTATGTGACCAGAAAATTCAGTGCCGTGTTTCGTTTCATGTTTCACAATATTCACACGGCTCTGCATGTCAGGGAAAACTGTGTAGTCTTACCTCTTGGATTGTACACAAGTGACCTAACTGTTAAGTTCTTTAGACAGTTCCTTTCTCTGTACTCTGTACTTGTGCATTGCCTACCATGTCTGTAACTACAGGATGCTGTTATGCAGAGGAAATTATCAGCACAGCAGAAGTAAGCTACAAGTAACTGGACAAGATACCACTGGTCACCAGTCATACATTTCAGTTTGCCAAGCCATTTTGCACTCATACCAGTAACATACACTCAACATTTTTCCCTCTGCAAGTTTATTGGTCTAGTCTCAGCCAACTAAGGACTCTGCAAGATGTTACCCTTATTAGGAGAAGAGTACCTAATAAATCAGTGACAGCAATGAGCACTGGACTATAGGTTACAGTAATTTTAGATGATGGAACGTTTTTTTTCCTGCCTTTTCAGAAGCTCCTTCACTTCAGTCTGCACTGTCAAGAGCAGAATGCACATATACGTACCCGATCCAGCACATTACCCATACAAGAGTAAATGCACACCAGCAGTTTCAGCTGTGCAGAGAAAGCCTCGAAAGGAAAAACTGTGAGAGATCCAGAAGACGTCAGAAGAAACCTGTGTGGCCTGAGGCTGACGTGCCTGTCCTCACCTATGTGATGAACACAGTGCTAAGAGTGATGTATGTCATAAGAAGGGTCACTACCAGTATGTGTGCTGCTCAGGGAGCCAGTCTCCTGTAGGTGAACACTAACACAAACTCAGAGCCAAAGCAAGAACATGGCTGCAAATGTTGTGTGCTGAGACACCTCTGTCTCCTTGAGTTTGACATGGACTGATGTCACACCTCCTTTTAGGAATATGCACGGAACTATTGTGGCCCATCTGAAACTCTGAACCTTTCCCAGAAAAGACTTGCTTCTTCGAAAAAAAGTTCTTGCACACCATTAAAATGCTGAAAGAGCTGGATCTTGTGCATAGCACAAAGGNTGAAGCCTGATGTTAACCTGTAAAGCAACTGAAGAAATAAATCAGTTTCAAATCTTGAATGGGATCAAATTAACTTAGTTCAAGAATTCCCTTGTCTGTTCAACAGACTAAGAAAACAGAAGGAATCTTATTTAATTAAGCTGAAGAAAGATGCTCAGACCTTTGTATTCTTTGTGCCTCAAGCCACTTCCTCTAATGAAAGATGCCAAAACAAGTTTCACAGAGGAGTTACCGATTCAGGTAATAAGCCTGTCACCGGGCCTCCCCTGTTAGTGTGATAAAGCCTCCTGGATGCATTTCTATTTGTGTCAAACTCCTAGAGCTCCATGAGTCTGTGAAGTGAGTATTTCTCCATGCCAAGGGTCAAGCAGGCACAGAGCAAGGTGTTGCGGTAATGCCAATGTGTTTCAGGAGGCACCACATCTTCAGGCAGCACGTGCTTAGCCACATTCATTGCTCCATTTGGGAGACACATATTCAAAAGCTTCTTCCCTGAGATATCTTAGATACTTCAAAGAGGAGATGACACACACTTTGGTGGGCCTCAAACAGCATGGTGGTTAAACAGTCAATGACTATCAATAGCATATGATAGTGTACAGCCCAGATGCGAGATGGTAGTCTGCTCAAAGCTTTACAAATATTCAGAGGTAAGATCCATTTTGAATGTGAGAAAATGTGTTAGAAAAGATGACATATTTTTCAATCCAGTTGCTTTGACTTGTGGTTCATCTTAAAGGGTGAAGACTGTTCCATGCTAGATGTAGGGCAGAAAAGGTAACATGCAGCATGGATCTTGATCACTGTCCGGTACAGACAGCAGCACTCACAAATAGAAAATCCTACTCTGACTGGAGCATTTAGATATATCCACTCTTTCATCAGAGCACTGACTGTAGCTGTTCAAACTAATTATAAATATATTCCCCCACTGAAACATATCAGCTCCTTTAAGCACGTATGCAATAAATGACCTATATCATGAGGCACTCCTTCACCATCGTCCATATCCTGGGGAGATCTTCCTTGAAACAAGTGCTCTGTCGAGACATCCCATTTAAAGAAGACTGATGACACATGTGAGGTATTATTGGCATACAGCTCTACAGTGCCTGCAAAGAATTTCAGCTTGGTTGAGCTACTCAAGAGCAGGCATCCCCGCGCTCCAGTATCTGTGAGTCTGCTGTATCATAAGCCACATACCTCTGCCTTCTTCATGGAAAATAAGTTAAAATCATGGAAAAAATAAAAGAAAATTTCTTACTGACCCCAAGGAGCATAAGAACTGCTGGCCAGGGGGCAGTCAGTCAGCCTGGCTCCCCAGAGCCAAGCTAGACCAAGGGAGCATATTTCTCTCAGAGATTATACACTGTTAATTCACCGCATAGGCTGCTCCAGAGAAGCCATATGTTCTCATGCTCTCCCACGAGCAGTGAGAAGACAGAACAGAACATCACACACGATTTCAGTGGTAAACTGAGATCAGCTGCCTATCACACTCTTGACCTAGCTGCTCCCTAGAATTTGCAGCAACGATACCAGCTTCTGTTTTTCATTGTGAGCTGAACCGTGAGCAATCATTTTGGTAAGAGCTCACCCGAGCCTGGATCCTAATGCCACATTTCATTTTCTTTGCAAGAGATTTAATTTGGCTTTTCAAAAAGATGAGACAAGCATCGAGTGCATGCTTGCTCTCTCCAGAAAGCAGCAGAAAGTCACTTTTGGATCACTTACTGCTGAGAGAGCCTTAAGAGGAAGTGTTTCACTTTGCTGGTCTGGCTCGCTAACTGCAGTGTAAACACAGGCAACACAGAACGCAGAATAATGCAGGAAATTACCATCTAAATAAATCATTAAAGCAAACCATTAAAAATAGATGCTCTGAGTCAGGTATCTTTCTTAGTGCAATCCTATTTATTTACAAAGCATGTCCGGAAGTCCTCTTTCCACACTTGTAATGAGCATCAAAGGGCATTTTCCCAGCCCAGAGCTCCTACGTATGACACTGCAGTCGGCTGTACGCCCAGGAAAATACATCTTTTAACTTTCACTCAGGGTCCTGCTCCTAACTAACTTTCCAGACTGACTGACAGCTTTTTGCTCTAGCAGATTTTAGGGTAGCAAAAGCAGTGTCCTGGGCTCTGATTTTCAATCACTTTTCTTACTTGTGTCCCACTCAGCACCTTCACCTACCATTTACTGTTGGTTCTTGTACATATAGGGAGGCCTAATTTCTCTAGATACTGAGAAATGTTTTAGAAGGAACTACTGGCTTAAAAAAAAAAAAAAAAAGTGGTTATTTTGTAATTCAAAACTCACTTAAGGACAGCCATTAATACCATCACTAAAAGAGTATTCATAGAATCACAGAATCATAGCATATCCCGAGCTGGAAGGACCCACAGGGATCATCAAGTCCAACTCCCAGTTCCACACAGTACCACCCAAAAATCAGACCGTGTGTCTGAGAGCGTTGTCCAAACACTTCTTGAACTCCAGCAGGCTCATTGCTGTTACCACGTCCCCGGGGAGCCTGTTCCAGTGCCCGACCACCCTCTCGCTGAAGAACCTTTTCCTAACACCCAGCCTGACCATCCCCTGTCACAGCTCCGTGCCATTCCCTCAGGTCCTGTCACTGGTCACCAGTGCTTTTGTACATTGCGGTTTTCAGAAAATTTCTGGCCCATCAAGGAACAACTGCTGATGAAGAACTGTTCTTATGGCATACACCACATTAAGATTTCACACTAACTGAGAGGCCTGTAAAGTTTGTCTTACTGGATATTCAAAGAGCATGAACATTTGTGCTTCATATGTCCTTTCATGACAGGGGGTATGTAAGCTCACCACACCTGTTGGAGGCTCTATAACACCCATTTAGAAATAGAGACACTTTCATTGCTTTGCTTCCTTTTAAATTTATAAAGCTGGTCATGCCTAAGTGTTAAATACTGACAATAGTCTTCACTGTTATAAATGACTTTGCCTGGAAAACAAAGCACTGACTCTGTTCTACCTGCAAACCATTCCACTGCCAAAACCAGTTCACGCTCCTTTGGTGCAGGAGCAGCCCTTTTGCAAAGCCCTGTGGCAACTTCATCTCAATTGCTTGTGCGCTGACCTGAGATCTCCTTGTACTGGGCTGGGGTACTGCTGTTGATTTCTGTGTGCCCTGGATCATGCTTTTGCTGAATGGAGATAGGGAGTTTGGTCAAAATGGGCCAGGGTACGATAACCACAGCTATGAGCACTGATGTCACTACTGCATAATTAACCCCTCTGTGTACTGTTTCTTTCTGTCTGAGCAAACTAGTGAATATGTGAGCACTGATTATGGAGTCACAATGGATCAACGGAATTTTTCATATTATCCAGGTGTATTAAAAATACATTGACAAATCCTGTATTCTATAACCAGATTTATGAAACTCACTGTGGGCTGAACTCTTACTGAACTTTGTTCTAGTTTTGCTGGAGTAGGAATGGATTAAGAACTTGAGAACATCTCTAGGTACACATTCATGAGTTTCAAATGTCAACTACGTTGACCCTAGAGTTTAGTGTAAAAATTTGACAGACTGATCTATTTTCTGTAGTACAATCTGCAACACACTGAATGGTCGATGTGTTTATTTGGTTTTATGCTAGGGACTAAATAAATAAATGGGGACTATAGGTAACCCAGAGGCTTACATATGCAATTCCCATTACCACTAGTGGGAATCACAATCCCAAAGACTCTTCATGCATCCATAGGAAAGCAAAAACTGCCTTGCTTTGCAAGCAAATGTAGCATATTCTCTCAGTATTTAACACAGAGATACAAGGTTTTTCATAAATTAAAGAGGAGTTAAAACAATATGTGAACATTAAGATGAAAAAAGCAACGCAAAAAAGAAGGAATCTGACAGTTGAACTGAGTCAACGGCGTAGATTAGATAGAGAGAGGAAATTAGAACTAGCACAAAATGCTAACAAGCACAGAACAAATAAATGGATAACAGGAAGGGAACTGAACCAATACAAACAGCTGCAAAGGGTATTGTTGGCAAGATTTCAGGCCTAACAGTTTGAAGAGGACAGAAACATTTCATTGTTAAGCAGTATTTCAGAAAAGATGTTTTACCTCAACTTAATTATATTTGAAAAATATTTTCAAAATCGCATGCTTCCTGTAACCATGGGGCAGCTGAATTAACCTGGGCCTTCTCTAGGAGTTCGCTCTCTTTCCCCTCCACTGGGGAAGGAAAAATGAGATGTTTTTATCTTGTCCTCAAACACCAGACTGCAAGGAGACCCTAATGGTGCATATATGAGATGCCAACCTTTCCCTGAGTCTCAGATACCCCTCTCTCCAGTTCGCAGTGTCACCATCCTTTGCTGCTTTCTCAGTGTGGTCTTCCCTTGCCTGTACATGGCCATCAGAGTCCATCATAGAGGGCAGGTCCCTAAATTATACACCAGTCTGGTGCATTTTCTTTAAGAAGTATTCTCTGTTCTGGTATTTTCCCATCTCTCCAACACTGGATGAGCTTTTCCAGCTATTGACTGGTTTTCCCAACACAGACCCACAGAGCATCAGCTTTCAGAGAGAGAGTAGACAGCACAAATCACTGCTTCTAAACAACAGAAACAGAAATCCTCAAAGCCACCTCCTCTGGACACAGTCTGAGGTGAGGTTGCAACCTCCAGCCAAGCAAAGAGTGCTGGCTCCTGTTGGACAAACACTATGGGATTGCTGAGGTAATCTAGTACAGATGATTCCAGCTAATGGCTTTCAACAGTGAATCGGTGACCATGTTTATTCTCCTATACCAGAATATTCTGATAATATTTTATTAATATTCTGTGCATGATTTCCAGCAAAGCAAGCAAAGCATGCTTAAAGCTAGTGCTTTCTACCATAGACCTTGCAGCAGACCTGATGCACACATACACCACATTATTGGAACAGCAGTCTTCTAGACATTAAATTCACAAATTATGTTTTTTAAGATATGTAATTAGTAGCTAGACATGTAAACAAGCCGTATGCTTAACACATTTGTTCAAAGCTTTTTCATTTGTTCCTTCTTCTACTGTTTTGGTTTTGGTTTTGGTTTTTCCCACAACTCTTTTTCAGAGGGTGAGTGATTTCAGGGAAGGCAGCCCTTTCCAGATGCTTCAGGCTGGTTATTCAAACTGATAATCACTTTAAAAGAAATTCTGGATTATAATCTTACTTATGTGTATATATAAACTTTATGAAATGATAATCTTATTAAAGTGTTGTGGGAGGCTTAGTTGCCTACCAGGGTTAACCCACAACACACCGTCACTTTTTCCACTCTGCATCTTCCTGTTCATACCACCTCCTCAAATAAATTTTAGAGGTGAGCTTCTCCAGGTTTGATCTTCTCCTAGAAAAGCTTGTTTTATCTCTTATTCTCTCTCTTTCTCTCTTTTATCTCTTCAAAAACTTCATTTTGAATGTATTCAGATTCTGTGTCATATACTTCTTTCAGTATCTTGATCGTTTTCAAGTAGGACTGTATGTGATATTGTACAGGTCCTAACAGTAGAGAAGCCTTCAGTGGGCTATTTCCAAAGAGGTCAGGCAGCTACTTGCTTTCTAAGTGCCTCTAGCTGCCGTCCACTCAGTTTAAAAAATCTGGACACAGTACCTCCTCCACAGAACAAATGGAGTCAAATGGAAAAATGAATGGTAACCACAGAGTGTTGAAAAAGCTTCAGAAAGAACACACTTACGATATCCAAAATATTAAAATGATTCTACTCATATTTATCCTGTAGGTCAGAGGACATGTAAGAAAATTTCTTTCATAACTCTCAAATAATTTTCTTATTTATTTATCAGATTTATTGGAAATTTCTCCTTCATGTTTTCTCTGCTTACCTGTATATGCTGGGAGACTCCATGATTTCAGTTAGGGCTCTTGGGTTCTACTGGAAAGCAAAGACAATGTTTAGAATCTTGAGAAATATATTAGCAATGACTTTTGTTTTCTGTTCCCTCTAGGAATGATCATTGATGATATTGTAAAGCACTAAACAGTCACCTCAGCTTACAAGAACGACAAAAATCAAGCAACCTGACATACACATTACGGAGTTTGAGATACTCTGAAATCCTAAGATGACAAGACTCCCTTTGCAATTCCATATTGTCACAAAATGAGCATAGGAATGAGAATCCAGTATAACTGAATTCTAGTTCAATTTCTACTCCCCATATGTTTGAAATGTACCTCATGCTTATGCAGCACAACATTTACATACTTAGTTTTTAAAAACCACAGCATTCTAGCAAAGCTTTTTCGCTGCATGTTGCTCATATGTATATGTAAAACTTGCTTCTCTTTTAACAAAGATAGCTGGAATCAAAGTACTTGACACAACAGTAAGAGATATTCTGTGTACCCACACAGCGCTGTTAGAAAATAATCTTATGACAGGACAATGTTGGTCCTTTATTTTCATCTGATTATTAGTCTACAATGGTGATAACGGAAAAACAACTGAATAAATGATTGTGGGAAAAAAAAATGTTTTTGGAGACTGCTTACTCCTGCAATATTGTGTGTTCACTGATATATTTTTAGCCATATTTCCTGTCCTTTGTAGCCAAAACTAGTTCGTGACAGTTCAGCCACTTCTCTGGGAGAAGAACACTTTATGTTTAACAGAGTTATCATTCTTCACCCATCTGCAGTGCAAAGAGAACATTATCACAGCATTTGGAAACTCCTGTTCAGACAAATAATTCAGCCCTACCTGAATAGTTAATACTAAAGACACAGGCCAAAGCTTAGTATTGAAAATTCATTGTTTTCTGTGAAGGACGATGAAGGATAAAGAACTAGCAGCTAGGCATTGTCTTCTCAACTCTGCCAGAGACCTTCTGTGCAGCTTTTTAATGCATTTAACTTGGGATGTTTCTGGGAGAAAAGGGAACCCAAAGGGCATTACTAGGTTTAAAAAACTGCAGCTGCTCCAGAGTTACCCTGGCAGTACAATACCAGGGGCTGCAAAGGCAGCTAGGAAGAGCTCACACGGCAGCAGCATTTTCGCAGAGACATTGTCCTCCAGCTGGCTCATCTGACGAATGCGGTAACAGAGTCTGGTACAAAAGGCATATTTAGAGAAAAACTCTTTGGTAACTCTGGGCTTTGTTTCAGCCTGTAACTAACTCCAGTTACAGGAAGTATACAGTGAAAGATCAAAGTCAGAGACACTAAGTG
Organism: Chauna torquata; assembly: GCA_013399475.1. Taxonomy (NCBI): domain Eukaryota; kingdom Metazoa; phylum Chordata; class Aves; order Anseriformes; family Anhimidae; genus Chauna; species Chauna torquata. The sequence continues at coordinate 96,635 of VXAL01019901.1, read as the reverse complement.
AGCCTGTTGAAATGAAGTGTTACAGGCATATGTTCCTCATCTCACAGCTCCGTCGACTGGGTGCTGTAACAGCTGGGACATAAGAAAAATGTTTCAGGCAGATTCAGCAGAAGAGCCTGTACTTCATTTGGCCGACTCAGAGCTTGCATCTCACCGAAGGACTGCAGCAGCTTGGTGGATGGATGCTTTTTTGCAGCACACGGGCCACAAGGAGTTTATTCTTGCTAATTGCTTTTAAATAAACCAGCACAAGCCTCGCTGGGTGGCGAGCAGCCAGCATGACCCAGGAGTCACTGGCCTCGAGAGGCACGTCCTGATCCCTGCTCGTCTCCCAGAACAGCTCCCGCTCCAAGGCCACGTTGCCGTTGCAACACCACCCCTGCTCCTCCGCTTTTGCCCAAGTGCCGTCTGGGCGCACAGCAAGGTGCGTGACATGCCCCGAGAGTGCTGCCAGCGCTGCTGCTGGTGAAGTCACAGCACGTCGGAGGGATGCGTGCACGGGCTGTATTTGCTAATTAATTCCCTTTCCCATCAATTCCCTTTCCCACGATCAGGCACACTAGGCTGGGATTTGGGAAAGTGGGCTGTCGTGCTAGTTCAGCTTCTCCCCCCCTGCCTTCCCAATTTGGGGTCTGCTCAGAGGGCAAGCACCTTGCACGGGCATCACTCACCAGCCAAGACTTGCTTATGCACAGTGTCTGCTCTGCTGTCACCAGTTTTTTGGATTTTAATTAAATTATTATGTCTTTCTCCTGCAGAAACTTTATAGCTGTATAAACATCTGTTTTATAAGGATAACTTGTTTCAGTCAGTTTATACTCAATATTAAAAATATTCGTAGCACACCTGGTGTAAATATGTCAGAATAGCCATCAGCCATCATGCTGCTCCGAGACAGCTAATTATTATTGTAGCTGCTGTTGTTATTCCTTTTATTAGTACCCTCTCACATGCAGTAATATCTGTATTTAAGAAATTACATACCCACATGTATACATCTATATCTCCATGCTATAATATCTACATGTTTGCATTGGTATTTCTGTATGTACTTTCCGATCTTGAAAATGAACTGCAGTGGCAGGAAGGATTTTAAAGTGCGAATGCATGTACTTGAGGTAGTTAATTTCTGTACAGTATGAAATCCTCAGTGTTAGAAGCCGTACTACTGATTGGGGCTTTAATATAAACTTACAGGTGAACATAAAGAAGGTTAGATAAGGCAGAAATTGTAGAAGCAAATACAGTCCAGGTATTTAGAAGATCAGAGAGTAGCTCATGCTGTGTCATAATATCTTCCTGACTTTTTGCGGATCCTCCGGACTATTATATGACAGCTTAGCTTCTCACCAAGTAATATTAATCACTTCTTAATCAAGGTATATTGGTTTTCAGCTTAAGACTGAAGAGAATTATTTAACAACATAGTTTTTGTCAAAAAGGGTTGAATAATTCTCTGGCAAGGGAGGGAAGGGTGAATCTTTATTTTTCTAAAGAATTAATATGTTTTCTATAAGAAAATACTGTAGAGTATTTTTCACCCCCATATCCAACCCTGCCTGGCTGCCTGAAATTAAAATCTAATCACTGAGGCTCAGCACGCTAAGTACTTTCATTGCAGGCAGAGTGCTTTGTAACATGTAAATCTGAGGCGAGTTTTATTTAAATGAAGTCCAAATCCTGGTTTAAAAACAATTCTGTTACCATAGCTAATTGCTGCATGTGACTAGCACCGTTACTTCTTTATGCCTCTCGGTGCAGCCGCACGCAGTACAGTAAGCGATTTGGCAGCCCTATGCCCACAACGCTGCCAAGAAATCAGCAGCATTTACTTCTTGATTTCTGAAGTGAATCTGTATTTAGTGGAATTGGGGGAAGAAATCTGATCGTTCTCATCTGCCTACCAGTGATATTGGCAGCCGTGGTTGTACGAAAACCTTTTGTACCTACAAAACTAAATAACTTGGTAACTCCCAGATTACAGAGGGCCTGACAGCGTCATTTGTACGTGGTTATGGAGTAGGTTTTATATATTTGCTTACAGACATTTCCAATGTTAACATGCAAGGTGTCAGCTTTGGCTCTCAACTAATGGAGTCACCACAAAAAACATAGGGTTTTTTGGTTGTTCCACAGACCATAGCTGACGAATGGTGGTAAGGCTGTGCTCTTCCTGTGCCCAGGTAATACTCAGCCGTTGTGCAGATGCACACCAGCTGAGAGGCTGTCCAAACACAGACAAAGTGAAATGCAGTGTCCAAGACAGCCTCAGAGCTGGCAAAAGTAAGGATGGAAGGTATCTGTTTATCCACATGCAAAAAGGGAGACTGCAGTCACCAAGCTATCAAGATACTGCCTGAGTCTCTCAATATAAACACACCAATTATCTCAACCTTTGAGGGAGCTCTGCTTTTTAAAATCAATGGTATTTTGCATTCCCCGATGTGACTTATTTTTGAATCTCTTAAGCAGAGGCTGACAGCTTTTGCCAAAGTGTAATGAATTGCTTACTAGTGATTTCCTGTTTTCTCAACTGATATGAAAAACATAGGGCAAGTTTAATGTGATGCAAAACATAGTACTTTTGCAGCCCGCTTTTTAAAAGTTAACTTACAAAGAATATATTTTCCATGTAAATACTATTTTCAAGTTTCTAGGTTTCATTAACTGTAAATTCTTTCTTCTTTATCATTATTATTCTGAGATGTGTCAAGTGGTTTCTAAAATACACTAGCTGTTAATGAACGTAGTTTTGTACTGAAACCAGGTTGGTTTTATCTCAAAAGCAAAATGTTAATCAAAGGAATATATATCAAAAACGTAGATGGATGAAGGACTGAGTTTTCCCTCTTGGTAAAGACAAGGTGTATTTCAAGTCACCTAAGTCCTGAGAGGATGTTTATAGGTGTAGACAACACACACTGTTAATTTAATCTCTGTTTACAAACTGCTAGGTGAAAGGGCAGAGCGTGTTTATTCTGTTTTCTGTCTCGTGACAACCTGAAGCTTTCTGTTAATGGTATCTATCAGTGACGAAGGCATGAGAAGTGCTTGGCAAAGCAGAGCGCAACACTCTAGCTGAAAGCCTGAAAACTTATCATCCAGGTGCATGACTTCTAGACTTGGAACCACCGAGGAGATTGCCCTTGAAAAAAAAAGTTTTAAATCCTAAAATGAGCCCCAAGTATGCTGGCACAGCAGTTTGGGAGCTTATTCAAACCACATAGATACCTACAGAGTGGAGACATGTTCAATAAAGCTATTAGCTATGTACCTTGATATCAGTTCTCAACACTTTTGATTCAAGGACAAGCCGGTAATGAGGGACAGAGAACAACTTTCCAGGTTGATTAGTTTGGTTTCTTTGACTTTATGGGAAAGAGCTATTGAGTTTTCTGTTCCAGGACACTGCTTCTTGACAAAGGTAATGGTAAAACATCAGTAAACATCCTAAATGATAGCGACAGGCATAATCATGAAAGCAATTCACAGACAAAATGTAGGGAAGTAATGCACCAACAACTCAGAAACACATGCCTTACCCCCGTTCCTGCAGACACTGACCATTATTTTCTGTGTAGCCTTCAGAAACCCCTTAAAAGTGTCTTCTTGAATTCAGTCAGATCTGGATATTTTAACACAATACGTAAAAGTTTAAGCTGTGCTATGTTAAGCAATTATGTGTGGCACAACACATTCAGAGAATGGACTACTTTAAATGCACATAAATATTCTGATTAGTTTACCATTGCTCCCTTTCCCCAAAATATCAGTAATGAATCAGGATACTAGTTCTCAAGGTACATAATTTGAGACAATATTACACCTGAAACAACATAATTTTTAGGACCCCTCGAGCCTGACTTCAGGAAGTAGTTAATTAGATATTTTAAGCTAAAAAAAAAAAAAAAANAAAAAAAAAAAAAAAAAAACCATGAAATTTTTTGAATTGCTGTTTTTCATTAAAAAGCAATCCCACTCACAACCCTATGGGTACTGACGGTCCTGGATGCTGCAAACCCCTGCAGAAGAGAAAACAGCTGCTGGGAAGCTGCTATGGAGAGCCCATCTCTGATGTGAGGGCACAGCCAAGGTGTGTTTGGGATGGAGCCACAGGAAGCTGGGGAGATTATTTAGGCATGCCAGCTTGCCCCCAATTGCCACCTGAAATTGCTCTGTTTAGCCTGAGCTGACATGCATTCTGAAGATTGATTTAAGTATCAACGTTAGCCACTTCACTGTGATCATGTTAGCAGAAATTCAGGTTATAAAGGAATGGGAGGAGTGAAATGCTGTCTCAAATTGCTGGTGGTGAGACCGAGACAGTCAACCTTTCCCCATTTATTAGGTTCAAAGTTACCCTCAATTCTTGTCTAATGGCGGGAAAAGGCATGCACCACTCTTTCCCAACATCTGTTCTATGTGAACTCTGAAAAGCAAAGATTAATATGCTTTTCTTAACGGCATTTGCCCTGCCATTAGGCAAATGCCCAGCACAGGCACAGCCCTAATGCTGGGTTTAATTTCAAGATTTAAAAAGAAATAATAAAACAGACCTTTTTATTATTATTATTCAATCAATTATTTACTGATTATTTACTATAAGAATAATTTTAGAACAAAAATTACTCTGCATATGTTGCAGCTGGTGAGCAGAAAAAAAGGGGGAGCAGAGTTGTGGGAAGGTTTCTGTGGCATAAGTCAAATTTCGCGTGCCACAAAGGGTATGAGATCTTAACTATACTCGANTATGGAGAGCCCATCTCTGATGTGAGGGCACAGCCAAGGTGTGTTTGGGATGGAGCCACAGGAAGCTGGGGAGATTATTTAGGCATGCCAGCTTGCCCCCAATTGCCACCTGAAATTGCTCTGTTTAGCCTGAGCTGACATGCATTCTGAAGATTGATTTAAGTATCAACGTTAGCCACTTCACTGTGATCATGTTAGCAGAAATTCAGGTTATAAAGGAATGGGAGGAGTGAAATGCTGTCTCAAATTGCTGGTGGTGAGACCGAGACAGTCAACCTTTCCCCATTTATTAGGTTCAAAGTTACCCTCAATTCTTGTCTAATGGCGGGAAAAGGCATGCACCACTCTTTCCCAACATCTGTTCTATGTGAACTCTGAAAAGCAATGATTAATATGCTTTTCTTAACGGCAAAAGCAGCAGGTCTACTTTGCCCTGCCATTAGGCAAATGCCCAGCACAGGCACAGCCCTAATGCTGGGTTTAATTTCAAGATTTAAAAAGAAATAATAAAACAGACCTTTTTATTATTATTATTCAATCAATTATTTACTGATTATTTACTATAAGAATAATTTTAGAACAAAAATTACTCTGCATATGTTGCAGCTGGTGAGCAGAAAAAAAGGGGGAGCAGAGTTGTGGGAAGGTTTCTGTGGCATAAGTCAAATTTCGCGTGCCACAAAGGGTATGAGATCTTAACTATACTCGAAGACATTGTATCTTGAAGGCTATATGACACAGCTGATATGTCATCTAACTCATCAGAGATCAGCAGGCTCCTTTGATGCAAGCTTAGCAGTTTGCTTCCTCATACATTTCTAAACCGTAAAATGTATAAAAATAACTTTAAAATAAAACCATCCTGCATGTAACAATTAGCCTTGCTCCCTCCAATTTGCAGGCCTTGGCATCCTTGTGTGCTTTAAACTTGCCAGTGACTGTTGCAGCTGAACCTGTGCAGATTTCTATTTCAGCTTCAGAATTAGGGATCACTGTCGGGGGATTTTTTAAATCAGGCTGATACAAACTTTAAGACAAATCTATATTGGACTGGTAACCGTTAGTTAACACTGCACATCGCCACATGGTTGTTCATGGCCTTTAGTGGCTAAGGCTGGTCGCAGGAGCTCTTTGATGAAGGAAGCCAGAACCAGAGGGGGCTGCTTGCTTTCTCCCTATCTTTCCTCATTCATTGCTGATAAGGACTTTTTGTGCCCCGCACCTGCCAAAAAGAAAAGAGAGGTCATCTCATTTGCCCTTGATATCTTATTTGCAGGATCGAGACTTCTAGTTTCACATATTATGCAGGACTAATCTGCAGAATTACTCTTCCTGACTGTTTTGCAGGATTATTTTGGCTTTACCAGAAGTCTTAACTGCCTCCTCATTCTTGTCTTGCAGATTTTCCTTCTGGAACATATCTTCCTGTGCCCCATTTGGGCAACTATACCTCAAGTCTCAGTTTGCCTCTTCATTGTGGTGGCTATTGTTTACATACATAAGGCAAGCTGTGTTACAAAATGCTGTTAGCAGTGTTAACAATGCTACAAAATATAGCCGCTCTGTTATTCTAGTGTGCTCATTTCTGGGTTCCACTGCAAGCAAATATTAATCACATTCTGTTTAGTCTGCTTGCACTTTTTGGGTGCAACAAGACTCTGCTCTGGCAAACAGCCCTCAGCAACACAAGGAAAGTGGAAAAGAGGTTTCACCCCCATCTGCTCTGTGTAACACAGAAGGACATGCCAAATGGCCAGTGTTAAAGGGGTCAGCTACACAATTTCAGATGCCATTTCTTGCCCTTGGTACAATAACTTCTAGCTGCATCCATGTTTTTTATTAGTGCACGGTGCCATTCAGCTACTTGAACCAAGATCAGAGCCCTGTTCTGCTGAGTGCCTACAGGCACATAGAAAAATACCTCTGCCTCAATAAATTAAAATCTAAATAGGTGAGACAATCCCACAGCTCAGGAACATCACAAAGGTGCCATTCGATTTTCCCAGCATGAGCGGAGAAGTTTCCTGCAGAGCTGAAAATCAGCCTAGTCCTTCCAGGTCTAATGAACCATAGCTTTCTGTATACATATGCATATGTATACAGAAAGAATATATATAAATTCTGCCTTTTGAGAGCAACTCTGAGCATATATTTGAATAAAAGTGTGTCTTGCATCCACACTGTCCAGGAAGCACTACCTTCAGGTTTAGTTAGGGAAAACTGGGATAAAACCCTGATTTTCTCCACCCTTTAGTATGGACCTCTCTATATCTACCTGCTCTGTGTGTGGATGGACAAACTTGTTTATCTGCTCCCATGAATTCCATCTGCGCAGAGAGTGGTGCTACCCAATACTGCAGGTAGAGGCAGAAGAGATTGATGGGTTGTCAGAGAATGTGCCTGAATGCTGAGCAAGCAGAGGTCCTCAGTTCAGCTGCAAGCACCTCAGGGGCCGTGAATGCCAGACCTTCAGGACAGTGGACCAGAGGACCAACTCATTATGGAACGTGATTGAGTTTTAGTTTAATTGTTATTTACATAGTTTCATCTCATTCTTAGAGGTATATTAGCTACAAAGTACAATTCATAGCCTTTTCTGTTGGAATAACATAATTACGTTACGTAATGTTAGGTGAAATAAATTCAGACTGCCAAATGCTATAATTAGGACTGTGTTGGCCAGCCCATTTTTAAAACCCTCACTTCAGTTATGAGTTTTTGAGAAATTTATCTTGTCTAGCAAACTGTATGACATATAGCCATGTCAGTGGATGGGAATAATTACTCCAAGTATAATTAATGCAATCTGAAGGGCTTCAATAGTCATGGAGTTATTACGCAACTGCACAATAATTAAATGATCAAGTAACTACTCAGTAATTTCATGGTGATTTGTGCCATATACCATATTTGCCTTGCACAAACAAATAATGCTGTCAGACAATTCAGAATGGATGTGAATATCTGCATGTCAATGCTACCATACGTGGCAGACTTTTATGACTGGCTCCCAAAACAGTCACTGTTTCTGAGCATGCTTTGCTTAACCACGAAGAGCAAAAGTCATGTCTATTTTCAATGAAAGTGTATATTCATATGTATATAACCACTTCCATGGGTGAAGATGGAACCATGTCATATTTAAGTCTTGAAAATACTTAAGACACAAAACATAATGATGCACACCCAGGCCCTGAAATCAGGACCCTGACAGTGGCAAGGGTTCTTTACAAAGCTGATCGGTGCATGGGATGGCGTATACAAGCTGACCAGTGTTCAGGGCTGCAAATCCCATACTGAGAGCTCACTCAGACGTGCACAACATGCACAAACATTTGGGAGCAACTCCTGGAAGTTCAGTCCTGCAGCCCATGGTAAGTCAGATACTGCTATTAAAAGATCTACTAAACAGTCTTTGAAGTGTGAGGGTTTAAAAGTGCCGTAACTGAATTTCATCCGAATGGGAGGACACGGTTTTTCCTTGTTATCAAGCAAAAAACAGTACAGTACCAGCTAATACAGTTTGTCATTAAAAAGCTTATCTTTTTTGCTTAAATGAAATTGCTACTCTAGTTACACAGATGTTATCACCTTACTTTCTGTATTATGTTAATAGAGGTTTTGCCTTTCACTATACCTGAGTGTAACTTTGGTAAATAGAAAATGTCCTGGGCCATACCCCAAATGCCTGTACAAATCCAAACCAGAATATATTGATTCTAGTTAAATTTTTGCATGCATTTCTAGTATTTGTTTATACCTATGTAGAATAATGTCTGTGAGAAGTCTTTTAGCTTCCTCTGCATCTGATATTGGCACATAGCCACATCCCAAAAGTCTACTCGTGTCTATAAGTAGTCACCCAACAGCTTAGACTGGCTTTAACTCACCTGACTCTGGTGTCACCTCATCCAAACCATCCAAACAGGAACTGAACAAATTATTTCCAGACCTCTAACAGAGCATTCGCTGATTTTTTTGTGCACAATTCCCTGCCAGTGAAGTACCACAGATGGGTATGGCATGGGTATGGGGATGGCATGTTTGTTAGTGGATTAGGTGAGAGAAGTGCATGTTGCCCAAAACTGTAATAGGCAAGAAGGTTATGCCCAGCAGGCTATGAATAATTCACATACCACGTAAGCTGAGACAGAAATGTGTGAAAGGCATCAGAGAAAGGAGTGCTGTCAATGAAACAGAGGTCCTGTCCATTCAAGTGTGCTGTAGATAAGAAGTATTTTCAGAAGCTAATCTTGGCAATGCTTTATGTCATCTCCACTCTCAATTTCACCGCTATTTTTTATAACATTGCACTTTTTCTATGCTGGGTGCAGGGATCAGTGCACAACTTGGTGATCTTAGGCTTTGACCATCAACTGTTTGGCTACCAAAGAAAACCAAAGGATAACAAAAAGAGTTTGAGATAAAGCGAGATCACAAGGTGGAGAGGAGAGGAGAGGAGA
>VXAL01019901.1:9459-78468 GCA_013399475.1 Chauna torquata | reverse complement strand
AAAAAAAAAAAAAAAAAAAGTCATTCAATGAAAAGTCTCCACATGGATTTTCCATTTGCCATGAAGGGTTAGGGACCAGATTTAAGAGATGGCCTTTCTGCTGAAGGGTACCTGCTGAAGCAAGTAGCAACTCTGTGCGAAGCAGTTACGAGAGGTAAGTTTCTTATTGCGCAATCTGAATTTGCTGCATTGTTTGTGGTAAGTTCTGTGGCCTGGCCTGAAAGTGGATAGCCTGATGTATGAAAAGGTCATGGGTGAGCCCTGTGTAAAATGGCATTGTTTACAGTTTTTTTAGTGAAGAGATTAGCTGTCATTTATTTCCACATACCTTAACTGAAGAGCTTTAAAGGTTCCCAGCAAGAGCATGTTCTTTTCTCTTTCTCAGCCTGTCACATACTTGTCAGATTCAATAAAATTCCTTACCTGAATTATGCAGATGAGGTTTTGTTGTGTCCAGCACCCATCATTGTTCATCTCCACTACAGCTGAAACTTCTAGCAGCCCTCTTGCTTATACTGCCTGATTTCAGCACTCCTTAGGTCAAGACCTTTCAACCTCAGGGCTTGACTTATGCCACAACCATTTGACAAATAGCCCAGGCCTTCACAAAAGCTGGTTGAGCCCCAAAGTGACTGCTCTCTATACACCACTGTTTCACTGTTTTGACATTTCCTTCTCACTTTTCCCCTCAGTAATTAGACAAAAGAAGAAAAAGACGTTTGTGTCCAAGGAATGCTTTCATATACGGCTGTGATAAATGGCCAGCCTTTCCAAGAAGCTGCAGTCCCACTGTAGGAGAAAGTTTCTTCGCAAGGAAGCTGAGCAAGGATAACTACCAGTTTCTGCCTTTTGGTGTGAGGACATGACACGTTTCACTGTAAAACCTGCACAGCATGTCTATTGATCTTACACAGATTTTTCACCCAGGCAATGTAACAGAGTCAAACAAGTCGTCCAAATTCTAGGTTGATTCATTACTAGCTTGGCATAGGACAGTGTTTAGCATAATGGATGGAATAGAAGACCAAGCTAGATTAAAATATAAGTGATGAAAATAAGTAAAAGCATGCCTCTTCAACGTTTTTAAAAAATACAGTTTTCATAGCATGGACAGAAGAGACAGGAACTTTTAATCCCACTTCTGACACTGATTCTTTCTCTTTCTTTGGTCAATTTGCTTCTCAGATTTAACTTCTCCATATGTGATCTGCAAAATATGAGTATGATATTTCCAGCTTTTGTAAAGGGTTTTGGAATCTTTAAGTGAAGAACTCTGTGTGAAGCATGAGGCATTATTAAAAGCAGCAGCAGTTGTAGCATCATTCTACTATTGAGTGTCTCCAATTTAAAGCACTGCTTAATTCAGAAGAGCTCATTCTCATCAGAGCACGTTAACCCCTGCTGCCCATAATTTTTCATGAATTTCTCTTGAAATAACACTAATTTATTGGACTATCAATGATTTCACATGTTAGTGGAGCATGACAAATTTGAAAGTATTTTCAAGGCATTCAGATCAAGATCTTTCAACTGTATAAGTTAGCATTGCTAAAACAAAACTGGCATTGTAATGTCAAATATTTCGTAATAGAGAGAACTTATGTCAACCATGTTTTTATAAGCTTCTTTCAGATTATTGTGTTAATGCTTATTGTTCCATTGGGAAGAATGGCTGCCAAACATGTAAAATAATTGAAACTGCATGTGACTCAGTTGTTAGAGCTACAGTGAGGAATTAGTGTGTTACAATTCATGGTATGGTTAATCTGTCTCTTCTGTTCATGGTAATGCATTAATCAGAACATTACCAAATCACATTACCAAATCACTCAAATTACTTTTATGATCTGATACTACATTAGGATTAATAAACCAACAAAGCTGCCCTTGGAGTTCTGCGCATGATCTATGACCCTTTTCTCCCAAGCTTGTAATTAAGAGCAGGACAAACACCATAATCTTCTGAGTACTTAATTTTGTGCGGCATAAGACTAGCATACTTTTTTTTCTGTTTGTAGTATTGCTATCTCATAACACTACCTGTTCCTCAAGAATCAAAGAACTTGGAGTGTGCTGCTTATGATAGGGTAGGACAGATGAATTTGCAACATAACTACTATTAAGTATGAACATACTGGAGGGAAATTATGACATCTAGAAACATTGGCTTTTAGGAAACTGAAATCTTGCATGCAGTCCCTTTTCACTTCCTGCATGCATCATGTAAACACATCCATAATGTGATTATTTTGGAAGCAGTCCTAATATTAAGTCAAAAAAAAAAAAAAAAAAGCAAGAATTTGACTTGATTTTTTTTGGCTCTGAAAAAGGAAAGGCCCTCTAGAAATTTCCCATGTTAATGTGCTAGACCGGATAGCCTTATATACCTGAAATAACACAGCCCTAGGGCTGGTAGCAGGACACATTCCAGCTCACACTTCCTTCCCAACCATGTGAATGTAAGGGGGGTGAGATGGGGTGGGAAACCATGGGAAACTGGCTGGGAGACTTTTAACTAGTGTAGCATTATTGAAACAGTTAACTGGGCAGAACCGACCATTGCAATTCTAATGATGCTGGAAAGCAAAATAGGCACGTCTTCACTCCTTTCTCAGGCAAAGTGCCTCACTGGTATTAGGACCTCAACCTGCCTTCACTTACTGAGCTCAGTCAGGTGCAGACTAACAGTCTGTATAAACTTCCACAGTTCATACTTCTTCCAGTTTTCTTGTATACATATGATGTCGCTACGTGAAACTTAGTGGTAGTTAAGTTTAACTTCTTTTAGTTTCCTACTCATACCTTGATTGTGTTAATCACCAGTTTTAATGTCTTAAACTTCCATTTACAAAAAAAAATTTGTGTCTTCTATTAAGGGCAAATCATGTCATGGTCCTAAGGAAGTGCAATAAACAATAAAATAAAATACCCGTGAGAGACTGTTCTGCTGAAATAGGACAAAAGATTTTGACACTATTAGAGAATTTACATAGACAACTGCTGTTATCACTTCTGTAATAAGTATTGTATCTATTAGCGCTTTGCATAGCATTAAAAGAATAAATTGAAGATAATTTTCCACAGAAGTAGCTTCGACAGTCATTCAGGAGAGCAAAGAAAGCTAATATCTAATATTTGGATATGTTTACATCAGCAACTCAGCATAAATGAAAATACAACAGTAACTATTGTGAAACGTACCCTCAAAAATACTCTTGGAGTAGAAAAGTAACAACCTTCTTGAAGGTATATATTGCTCAATTTGTGTTCAGTCATCTTATCTGGAAATAAACAGGATTCATCCCATGTAAAATCAGATGAAAGCAAGAGATCTAGAGTGGCTTAAGTGCTGGCATCATCATTAAAGTTTTCTATTACCTCAGGCAGGACACAGTATCTTACTGCATGTGTGTGGCATCTGCTTTTCTACTCTTCTACTGATTAAAATGAAGTGAGTGTTTAAAAGAGGAACATGGATTTTCAGGTAATTTTTAGTTCATTAGCCTGTTCCTCGTGATTACCCACTCATTCCACTTCCTAGACTGAATGAACTACCTTGTACCTAGACTTATGGTAGCTAGACCCTGTTTGTACCCAGTTAATGCAGCTGATTTGAGCTGGGCAGAAGCAGTCAGGTCTTATTTCTTTGGGTACTTGTTCCAGGTAGGCTACCATTAGTGACGGGCATAAACCTGGCAAAAACAGTGCTGTGACAGATGCATACAGCTGAAGAGGCTATGTGTGTACAAGCAAGAAAAATGAGCTGGCTGTGCAATGAAAAGTGGCCACTTATATGTATGATGCTGAAGTTTGAAACCCAGGCCTCTTTTTTCTTTGGGGAAAATCTTCCATCACTGGGATGGGGTCAGAGATCTTTAGAGAGTTTTATATGCAGCCTCTATTTCATGAACACTGGGACACTTTGACAAATGATAGGACACAGATATGTAACCAGGATAATATAACTACAGATAAAACTTTGTGAAAACTAATCCATGACGCCACGTAGTAGTCAGCCTCAAACAATTATAAGAGGCATTGTAGACGTCAAACACCTTTTTTTGTTTGAGTCACAGATGCATTTTCAGCTTGGCTTGCATTTGTTGATACAGTTGTGTACAAGAGACATAGACAGACGGATGGGATAAGTAAAGTTTGACCAGTTTTCACCTCAAATTTCACAGTTGAAAGTGCAGAGACCTGTTGAAAGAACTCTATATATTTCATAAGCAAGAAAAGCATGCAAGGAGGTTGGAGACCGTCTTCAAGAAGGTGTAGGTTGTGTGCCATTTTTTGGCATTCAGTTTGACACCTAAAAATTCTAATTGTTTTTGATCAAATAACCTTACTTTAAGGAGCTACTTAGTCCTGTGTTGCTCTTTCTTCCATTTGTAACTTGATACACAAGACAGAGAAGCAATGTTAAGCTGAAAAAAAAAAAAAGGAACTGATGTCTTCACTGTTTCAGAGCTTTAGATATTGTGACTCTACATGTTTATTTTCACATAGTCAGTGTCCAAAACATTAGGAACAAGTTGATCAGTTTGTTGCTTGAAATCGCTGTTAATGCTTCATAAAGTTTTGAGATGTTAGTGAAGCCCTATTCACTACTGCAGTCCATGAATGATCTTCTTACTCTTTTGTTGGAAAGATACTTGTTTGTATTCTTGAGTTTCCTTTTAACTAGATCAGTCTAGTGAAGATCATCCTTCTACCTACTTTGCTCTTTTCCGTATTTATCAAAGGATTTCTTTTTCCAGAATGCCAAAAATTTCTCCAGAGATCAGTTCTTTTTGCCTTTCTTCTTAAATCCTTCCAGCACAAGACAACAAAATGATTTGAAAAAACAAAGCACTTTTATTTGCAAAAAAAAAAAAATCTATCCAGGACAACTTTGCTCTATCCATTACCAATTATTAAAAATTATTTTAACACTGTACATATAAATATGCATGCCTCACATTTGCTATTGAACAAACAGACAAAATGCTACTGGAAAAAAGAATATTTCAGTATTTTTTTTTCTTTTTTCTGCAAATTCCTTGTGCATGCATTTTTAATTCATTGGTTCCAAACGGTGGCAGAAGACTCAGTATAAGAGCCACTGCTGCTTTTTGCTTGAGGATTTACGAAATCATGGAAAAGATATTTATATTCCCAAAGTGGGGTTGACCAGAACTGTGGTCACTGCTATTCTGAATACCTCTCTGCACAGCTAACACAAAACTTAGCTCTAGAAATACCTGTTTCTGATGATTATTCGTGTTTTAATCTTGCATAGAAATTCTCCAGCCTTGGAAAGCTGTGCACATGACACACTTGGCCTTTCTTCTTTTTTTTGAACCTACCCTGAGCAGGTATTTTTCTGCTGGTCACATTGAAAGGTCACACTGACCTGGGCCTATTCTAGCAGCATGTCCAATGGTCAAGGCTCATCACAAAACACAGTGAGAGCTGTTTTTCTCTGTGCTGAAGAGAGAGAAGGTGTTACTGCTGTTGGTATGCTAACTATTAGGTGGTTGAGATTCAAAATCTACTATAAATACAGAAAGAGAAGCAAAAGCACTGGTGTTGATCTATCTAATAGCTACGGTCTTGCGTCCATAGCCATCTAATAGCTACCGTCAGCGTACCATAAGTGAAGCGATTGTTCCTATCTCATCTACGATCCCGCAGGCCAAGGTGTCTGGACAAAACTTGCATTAAGCAAGCTCCTGGAGAAAGCTTACAGATATCTGTTTAAGAGATTGGGTGATTAGTTTCTAAGTAGCATATCACAAGACATCATGCATGACTAAATGTAGTTCAAGATTCAGCTACACAAGAGGAAAGCAGATGTGAAAGTGAAGAGATGCTTTCAGTCTGAGTTCTTCAAAATCGCAAACAACAGTAACAGTTCTGCTGCTATTATTTGTACAGATCCATTTTGACAGCTTTTGAGGACTCAGTCTGAAACTTTTTTAGCCTGGATGTGTTAGCAAGTGTTCTGGTGGGGTTATGCTTTCTGATGTTACAGTCTTGCCATTGTATAGAATTGCAAATTACAATAATGGATCAAACTAGTGAGTGAAAGCTTGACATTGTCAATGAAAAGATCTTCATTACACAGTAAATACCTAAAGCTATATAGAAAGATGTAAATTCTTAGTTGACGTTTCTATTGTATATATTAGTTGAGAATAAACCACTTGTTCCTGTAGGACCCATATCAAAAGTTTGAAGTTGTTAAGAGCCACAAAACCTGAATCTTATGTATCAGATGGCCTCTGGAGAGGGGAGCATGGAAGAGTGCTCACAGTGCTGAGGTGCATCCCAGGGACATTGCAGCTCCCTTACAGGACAGGACCAACATCTATCTGTCTGTTTCCTGTTAAACACCAGGCTGCTGCTGACCATGCAGTGCAGTGGTTGCATGGGCTGCCCATATAAAGGTCAAAAACATGTACAGATCAAAACCCATAGTTGGGCCACCTCTCTAGCATATGAAATCAGAGTGCCTTCTTCTCCACAGACCTTGTAAAACTAGTAGGTTCAGATTCTGTTATCCTCCTGTATTCCTGTGAAAGCTGACAACAGCACAGTGTAAGCCATGTTGGCTTAGCAAAGAAAAATAATTAAATGTAAGTGAGAGAACATTTCAGGAATTTATTTCATTGAGTTAATTTTCTATTACATTCTTTTCACATAAAGAACACTACTTGACACAAGCAATTATTTTGTTTTGATTTTTTTTTTACCGTTTCAAACCATATTTTTGCACTAATGAAATGCCTTCAGGACCTCACTACTGCTCCTTTTGTGTAGGACAAAACTGAGTCCCACACAGAAAGAAATGTAGACGAACTAGCATTAACTTCAGTGTAGTTATTCTCCACTGTTCTCAGAAACATTGGTTTTTAACTCAGCTATGCTTTATGCTGACATTCTTATCTTGAAAGATTTGATGCATCTAAAGGAGTTACCACTCTTTGTAATCATACATGTGTCCTAATCCTCGGCTGGTGTAAATCAGAGTAACTACACTGACAGCTTAAGATACGACCTGTGGTGAATGTTGTTCATAACAGTCCCTTAAAAGACTGCTGTTATATGAGTTATTCTTCTGTAATACACATGGTACAGATATCAGAATTGCTGTAGTTGCCTTTCTAAATGTAACCCGTTAAGAAACTGGAAAAACGCCACATCCCGAACACCGTAAAAGAAATACTTGAAGTGACCAGCACAATCTATAATAAGATAATTAACTTCAATGGATGGTTAATTACAATCATTTAATTGTCAAACACTAAATAGTAGTCAATTAAAAGGTTACAAAATGTGATTATTGAATACAATTAATGTATGTTAGAAGAGTATTTCCATACAGACATAGTGTTATGCATCTCATACATTTATAAACTATGCTTTTATACATACTGAAGTGTGAACATGCATGGTATTGCAGTTCTACTGACAGCAGCAACATCTGGGTGATTGCATCCTTTTAAACAAGCCGTATGCAATAGTACTCACTCTCTAATCAGTTAATGTAGTTCTCACTTCTGCCTTTTAGTGACAGAAAGTGAAATGAGATGATTTATTCAGGACAGGGAGGAATACAAATTCAGGTAACTTGCATCTCAAGCCATATTTTGCAGTAAATGTGTTTTAATCTTTCTCTTCATACTTAAAGGAAAAAAAAAAAAAAAAAAAGAAGCCCATGAAAGCTGTGCTGGTTTGGACAGACTTGTAAGAGGAAATGTAATCTTTACTGTGCTGCCTTCTATGCCTATTTATGTTCCAACCTCTTTGTTCACCAAGTAGAAACTACCAATCTCTAACTATTAAAAACTATTAGTAACTGTGGCTAATGCAAAAGCATTTTTATTTAGTTACACTTGGCTGCCATCAAATCTCTAATTTGCATTGCCAGGTTTTCCCTTTTGATCTTTTGCTGAAGTTCAGGCATGAAGAAAATAGTGAAAAAGCAAAAGAAAGACAAGAAAAACAAAGGGAAAAAATGCAATAGAGAAGAGTTAGGGAAGGTAGAAAAGAGGAGGGTAAAAAGGTGTATTTCAGACACTAATATATGGATAGAACAGAATAGTGGGAAATGTACTGAAATGGGGGGAAAAAAACAAGTTTTGTCAGGACAAAGAATAAGAAACACAGGAAAGGGGAAAGAAGCAATTGAGAAAGAAAGGACACAGAAAATGACGCAGAGAAAGGAAAGGGAAATATTGTAATAAAAGAAAGATGAATCTGAGAGGTTTGGAGAGAAGCGAGGCTTTTCCTTCTCACTTACACACTCTTCTACTCTTTGTCTGTCTTCACGTATCTCCAGTTTTCAGTTCAAAGGTAGATGTGTAAAAATGAAGGTTCCTGATCAACACTGAGACTTGCTGACCTTCTGTGGGAAAGATAACTTCAGTGTGATATTTTACAACAAATCCTGAAATTAAACAAGTCCTCGGGAGCTAACAGTCTTCTCTTCATTTTGTGGCTCTGCCGGGGGTCTGAGTCACCATTTTAGAGCGTCCTACACCAGGATGCTGAACACTTCACATGATTCATCTGCCTTCTTACTGCCTTCTCACCACTCTTTTATCCATAAGCAGACTTCCTTTACAGCTTCCACAATCTTTTGCCACTCTATTTAAAAGGTTCCTTTTTTCTCACTTTTTCAGTATGTAACCTCCCTCCACATCTGCCAGGGAGATTCTCCCCTCTGGACATCAGGTGGTGACTAATTTCACGACGTGTGTGAGAAGATGAACATCAACAGAGAAAGAATGTCTCTGTACTCTTCCAAACATTTCATGAGCCTTTGCCATGTTCCTGTCCTATCTGTATATTTTTGAGATATGAGTCAAAGATCCTCGGTGCATTTCCAGGAAAGCCATGTGCAGTACTGTGGAGAAACTCTCATTCCTCAAAGGCGTTCAGAAAACTGACTCAAAGCTACCTCAGACTTTCACAGTGTCCTGTGGCCAGATGTCTCTACAGCCACTTGTGTGTTTTCTGTATTTGTCACATGTTTCTAAATGTCAAAGTTTCCATTTCAAGCCTTCTTTCCATTGAAGTCTGCCTCATCAAATTTCTCTCACTATCTTTTGGGTGTTCTTACTACTCTTAGTCTCTATTGGCTTTCACCTCCTTGTGACACCGCGTTTGACTAGTTACTATCAGTGTATCATCTCTTTCCTCTTCTATCGTGTATCTCATGGAAAGACAATTGCTTTGTTCTTCTTACCGTGTCTAAGAAAATTTGATGGAATATGCAATAGCTGAAATGGCTTACCAGTTTTTTTTAAGGATACTATTTTGTTTTACTAAAGTGTTTAACTGTGAATTGAATCTTTCTGGCCAATTCCAGATAGTTAGAATTCTCTCTCATTTTTTTTCTCATTGGGTCATATAGTTTTTATATATATATGACTTTACGGAAACTGGTTTTACAGGACCTCATTGGTACAGCTGCTCTTTTGGGCTACAACTGAAGTTTCCCTATTATGAAGCTTCTTTTGTTGTGTCCTACCTGCTGACTTCTTCCTCTGTGCTAGATCCCTCCCTTTTCTGTCCCTTTCCCATCCCTTCAAATCAAGTTTGCTTTGAAACCAAAGGTATAACTTGGGAAAGAAAAAATCACAAGTCCCCCAGTGCTTTCATTTTGTCTTCTTGGGTCATGATTTGAGGTTGCTTTTGAGCATGTCATGATTATAGCCTGTTTTTTAGTACAAGATGTGTTGCTCTAATTTTATTCTGGCATCTAAAGTCTCAAGAAACATATCAAGTATGATGAACTGCTTCCTCCCAGGTGAGACCCAAAAACTGCATGAAATGAAATAAAATCCTCCTTTCCTTCACAAGGCAAGAACTTCACTCACCTCACTCCTGCCCCTGCCTCATGGTTTTTGTTTTTCCCTCCCATCAACAGTAGTGGGTTTTAACCAGTTTTGAAACTCTGTTCTGCTGTAACCAAGGCATAGGAAAATATTTCCCTTTGTGTTATTAGGAAATATAAGAGAGGTCAGCTTTATTTTTCTGATGTGGAAAACCCCTAGGGCTTTGTCTTCACTGAGTAAAATGTGGGAGTGAAAGGAGGGCTCTGTAATCACAACTTTTAAACCGCAGTAGATGAAATCTGTCCTCTCCCCCACGCAATTCATACCTCAGGTAGAACGAGAGAGCTGTGTCTCTGCTGGTATATCTCACAGGGATAGACAGCATCTGTTATCCTGAAGGGGAATAAACGTCCTACACCCTTGCAGCAGTGAAGATAAAGACTTCAGGTATTATTTCCTGATGAGGCTTTTCTGTAACAGGGAGGTTCATTAAAGCGACCTCTCCTCTGAGGCACCCTGCAGCTCTTGCGATGGAGGGGATTTGCACCCTTTGTGGAAAGCTGACCTGTTGCCTAGTGGCTTGCTGGCCAGGAAGTCAGGAGACTCTGCTTTCTGACATGCTTCTTGCTTAGGACACCCAGGACGGTCTGATTGTGCCATGAGATTTTATTTGAATCGCACAATGACCAGAGAAACACCTCTACTCAAATGCCTTTGAATCACGAAAGAGTCAACAGCAAGAACCCAAAGAGATTGTTGCGTGCTTGATAAAGCTCTCTGCTGGTGGACAGTAGAGACAGTAAACTTCTCTTTAAATCTGTCATACAACTTCTACTTATATACATTTTTGCATGTGTGTATTTTCTTTACTATATTTTAGATGCTTTTTACATCAAAGAGCTGTATTCCTTCATTAAACATATCAGTGGCCTCTTCCTATAATACATCTTTTAAAAGAGGCTGAACTGCCATCAGTTCTCCTTTCGCTTCAGTAAGAAGCTGGCACTGA
Source organism: Chauna torquata (assembly GCA_013399475.1). NCBI lineage: Eukaryota > Metazoa > Chordata > Aves > Anseriformes > Anhimidae > Chauna > Chauna torquata. The sequence continues at coordinate 67,632 of VXAL01019901.1, read as the reverse complement.
AAGCACTGATCCTTGTTTTATTGGAGTAAATGGGAAAATGTCCCATAGGCTTCTGTGCTGTAGGATCAGGCTTTAAATAGCTATTTGAGCAATCTATGTAATAAAGAGATTTCATCAATTTATAGAAGAGACTTCTCTGAGCAAATCCTCATCATTTTGTGGTCCTATTACTGTACAGACCTGGAGCTAGGAAAATTAAGAGCACCAAGAGAGTTTGTGAAAATGTTAGGCTTGGCTTTTTCTTATCATTTCTACTATGTAGCCTAGTATTTATGTATTAGTAATCTGAACTGAAGAAGTCTTCATCCTGAAATAATGTTAAGTATGCTGTTTTGTTATACAAAATGGGTAAATCTGGAGGTAACATGAGTTGCTAAACTAGGGGTAAAATGTCGTACCTTTGGGCAGACATAGAAGTGCAAAGATGTTTTTTTCAGAGTAAATATGTTGTTGTTTGTGGTAAATCTCTGCAGAAGTAAACCCTTCTATCTTGTGAAAACAGATTGACTTCTGCTAGTTCTGATAGTCTCTTTTTAATTTCTTCCTCTTGCCTCCCAATTTGTGTTTTTTTTCAACTTTTTTTTTCATTTATTTTTCTCTTAATGGAGACATTTCTTTATCCCCACATCTGCTGTCTAGCCAAGGCATGATACCGTTTTTTTACCCTCTGTACATGCAGTCCTGTAAAAATGTGGCAGATTGCAGAGTTCAAGTGCTCCGAAATTTGAAGCGAAACAGCTGTGCCTAATCACTTGCACAAGGAAGGTTTTTGGAGCTTCAGTTTCAGCTCTCATCTGCCTGGAATTCTGTATTTCCTGTGTCCAGATCAAGTGGCAGGCAATGTCAGAGGTCTTTGATATATGGGCATCATAGTTAGAGCCAGTGCAGGAGGCCCTTCATTAGCAGCCACAGCACGTTTTTTAATTCGATATAACTTCCAGACACTTTTCTCACTTTCAAGTAAGCGTAGCTCCCATAGAGAGATGCACACAATTTTTAGCAGTCGTTTATCAAGGCAGAGGTAATTCACATTAATGAATTGAATTGTTTTATATGCATCACTCACCTATACAAATCATGAGAACACCAGGCATAAAGCAGCTTCCAGTGAACAGATCCTTTCCCTTCATTTCTTTAATGCACCTTGAGTGTCACCCTGTGAAGACAGCCTTCCCTCGAGATGTACTGTACACTTCACTTAAATGGCCTTCTTGAGCTGAACTGCCAGTCTTTTCACCTTGATGCATCCTGCCCACAGAACATTGGCAAAGAGCTAGTATTGGTTTTTTTTAGAGAATAACTGACTAAAATGATGCAGGGAACTGCATGGCTTCGATCATAGGATAAAGTCCTCCTTATCTCATCAACCAGTTGCATGATAAATTGTCTTACCTAATGAAGTAGAAAACTGGGTGTGAGCAAACTATTTCCTCCTGGATACCGTATATCACAAAGAGTAATTCACAAACTTTCTGTTTCAGGAACTAGTGTTAAAAAGTACCATTAATGGAAAAGACACAAGAAATGAAAAGCCAGCTCTCCTCCACTTTATAGTTGGCCTTGAAAATCTTGCTGTTCGAGCTAAACACAATTTGAAAAGTCTGTGCAGAAAAAAGGTGACACAAAACTGGAACCATGAGAAATTGTGACTGATGAGCCTTCAAAAAAGAAAACATAATTACCAAAGGACAATTAGATGTATTTTATTACATATTGCCATTGCATTTATTTATTTAGAGGCAACAAATTACTGATGAAATGGCTTGATTTAACCTTCACTACAACATTTTATCAAACTGATCTTTCTGATCACTGATGCTTTGGAATGTGAACTGTGTAGAAGGCAATACTGAATGTTCAGCGCTTTCAAACCCAGCTCTGTTTACCAAGCATAAATGCAAATGCCGGTTAAACTACTTTCAGTTCTATCCTTCTGCTGTTCAAGTGCAGGAACAATTATCTTCATCAATATTTAATGGCCTAATCCTAAACAGACAGTTCCACAAGTACAGGCAATAGTCCTGTTAACGTGCTGTTAATTTTCAAGCATAGAGGCTGAAATGGACTATAGAGTTACTGAAAACGAGTAAAAGTACATTTCCCTATGGTAAAATACAGTCGCAGCCTCTGAATAATGGAATTAGATTTTTTCCATAGTTCTGTTTAGTGGATGAAATCCGTGCAGTCCTCTACATTCATCTTGGAATGTGCCTTTTCCAACTTTATCCTGGTGTTCTTGACTAAAAAGCTTGTCACTACCTTGCTCTCTGGTTGGTCACTGTGAAGGCAAAGAAGGATATAACATCGAGGCATTATTTATTTGTCTCTCTACTGTGACTTCTGTAGCACCTTACAAACTATGCTTGTTTTCTTAGATCTTCTCTCCTAATATAAATCAGAACTTGGTCTGCTGTTGATTCCTCCTACTCAGCACGATTTAATACCATCACACTGCATGATGGGAGTCACTGATATATGCCACCAAAAAAAAAGTGTTTTTGCCACTGTAAGAACATGTGCCTTCATAAACACCTTTTTTTTTTCCAGAGAGATTCAGCATATTAAACTTTTATCGTGCCTGTTTGCTTTATATGTGAAATCAGACATTTTAACATAAAAACCTGGCTGCCACATATATATACATTAAATTTCCCTGTTGTCAGAGGGGAGAAATGACTTAGAAAGATGCAGGGAGTAACAGTAGCAGAAACAAAAGCTCCTTTTTTATTCACAAGCTAAATACAGAATACAGCAGCTGCACTGCAGGCTAAACCCATATTATCCTCTTTATGACCTCAGTTTTGACCTTAAACGGGGTTTCATGCTCTGCTTAAATGCAGATAGTATTTTTGTTTCTAACCTGACTTCTCCTGAGGTTCTTTTGAACACAAGTTACAATTAGTCTTATGAAAATAAGCTAAATACCTCTATCTGAGGTCTGTGAGATGACTCTCTTTGCAAGCCACGAAGCCAAAAGTCAATGTTTGTCTGTTTCACAACATATTCCAAGAAGATAAAACTGAGAAGCCACCTGTTTTCACATTAAAATGTAAAGCCTAGATACAAATCTAGTTATTTAAAGCATCATCTTATAGAAGCCACTGAATAATATGTTTCACATTGCCAGAGTTTTAGGATTCCTCTGTGCTCATCAGTCTGAGTAACTCTCTAATCCCGGCACGGTAGTGAAACATTTAAAGTATTAATATAGGAAATCAAATATAATAAATACCCTTCGTCGTGTGAGATAATGAAGACTAGGTCAGCTTCCAAATTTCTTGGTAGAGGACAGGAAATCTGACTATATTCGAATGCCAGACTGAGCAATATGATCATAAAATTGACAGAAAATGCTAAGCTCTTTGTCTTAATGTGTACACAGTTGTGATCACCCGGGAAAAGAAAAAAAAAAAAAAGTCCAAACTGCTTAGGAATTTGCAGGTTAAGAATTTGCTTTTCAAAGAAGGAAAGTATAAGGAAAGTACTCAACAGTCTGCCTTTAAGGTGCGCTGTCAAAGGTGAGAAGACAAGTCAGTAAGTCAAGCTGGGGTTTCTCTGTAGAATATGAAGATAAATCAAAAAAAGGGAATTTCATGTACAGTTTGGCTTTTTAGGGTTAGGCACCAGGTTTTTATAAATGTTGTACTAGGGTGCACATTAAGCACCAAAATCTTTTTGATCTTGCCCTTTGTTCACACAAAGGTGAAAGGCGTGTTATGTTTCTATGACATGGCATTAATGCTAGATTATTAATAACCAGATTGACCCTCCCTTTGGGCCTATTTCGTCCGTATGCAGGATTAGTCTTGATCTGTTCTGGGACTGAAATTTGCCATTTGGACCAAATCCTAACAGTTGATTACCATTTTTATTTTATTTTTCATACAAAATATATAGGTTTTGTAACACATCCATCCAACTTTTCATTCACTTTTCACCAGCTCAGACCTCAGATGCACCAAAATTTGTCTCAGTACATTAGGGTAAAGGCAGGTTCCCAGCCTGATCCTTAAGACTGTCCAAGGTTCTCCTGATTGATTGTGCAAACAGGAAGAGTCCAAAGGCCTTTGCACTGGCAGTGGTAACATGAACAAAAATTCATGAACTGCCCCTAGAAAGGCTGCTGCAATACAAGCTAAACAGAAAATAATGTTTATCTAACCTGTGGCTCTATTCTTCTTTCCTGTTTCCAGTCTTTTAGAAACAGGCTTCTTTTATTAAAGTCGTGGTTACATTTAAGATTCTCACTTTACAAATCACAAAATTTTCAGTAATTTATGAAGCATATTGGATCCAAAACTGGCATCAAACGTACTTTTTTCATCAGCATTGTGTTTGTTTTAGATAAAGAACTCTTCTGAAAATGCTGCTAGTATTTCAATTCAATACATTTTCAAGACCAGGTTTGTCTCTTACCACTCTAAAATTCTCTCTTCTCACAATTCTCAGTGCTAATCTAGAAATTCTTCTACTTAGAAAATACAAAAGTTGAAAGAAACATATGTGTTGTACCCATCACAAACAAAATAGTTTGGAGTGTTTGGGGAAGGTTTCATTTTTCCTTTTGGGATTATTCTGCTTTGCATAACTATCATTGCACAAAGAATTATCCAGTATTATTGCTATATTTGCAATTCTATCAGGAGTCAAACTTCAGAAATATATTGAAAGAACGTGTTCCTGGGAGAAATCTAGCTCAAGTTTTAGATGAATTGAGACTTGGAAAGACTTCAAATTAGCTTTGAGGCTTTTCCAGAAGTGAACCTCCAAAAATCTTTTGCTCTTATACTGGTGGCTTTCAACCTTTCTTAGTTTACATAAATGCCTAAAACAAATTTAGACCTACTTGGAAAATGAGATTGTGTTTTCTCAGGTTTCTGTCACAGATTCTTTAGAAATATGGGACAGACTTCCTAGCTGAAAACCACAACATAAAACCAACAGCAGTATCTTTTGAACATGAGATATAGAGAGTGAGGTCTCCTGCCAGTTGACCCTCCTGAGAAGGCTGAAAATTGCATGAAAAAAACAATGGAATTTGGGTGGACAGAGAGTCTACTGGGCCTTTTCACAAAGAAAGAAATAGTGAGAAATGCTATTCTCCACACTGTAGTGCATTACACGTTGACTATACTATAGTCAGACATGGGATCTCACTTACTTATTCCCTAACTTATTCCCAGTGTCTATTTTGTGGTAGTTCTCTAACCATTCAGGAATGTGAAATCAATGATCACTCACTGCTAAACAGTAGAGAGCAAAACATAAAACCATCAGTAGGCTCATACTGGTGCTTTTAAAAATGCCAACTGATCAACAGTGATATGTGTGGCAAACTTTTGTTCTTCAGTCTGAGACAAGTTTGGGGGACCCATGGAAACTTGTGGTAAAAAATACCGTGCTGCTGAACTTTGGGAAGTCTGCCTGCTTTGCTTTTGAGTAAGTGCACACAGCAGGCTCAAACAAGACCACAGCTGTCAGTGCTAGCTCTGCATATTGGTGGGAGATCATATTCTACTTCTGCTACTTATTTGTGGACCCTTTCACACGTAGATCAGTGGTTAGCAATGTGTCCCTTATCTGTGAGTTAAAAGAAATGAGAAAGGAGGTGATAGCTTTTCTTATATTTCATTAAAAGAGAATGATACTTCTATAGGAGGTTGTGATGTGTGTTATTGACTTGAGAAGTGTGTTTTGGATCTGTTCCAGGCTTTCAGATAAATGCATATTTTGGCAGCCTTAAATCTATGCATTATGCTTGTGACAGACTAGTTTATCACTTTAAATAATATGTATAAATTATTTTTAAAATAAATTATTATTTAACCACAGTGCTTCTCTGTTATATAGCTCATTATAAATATATTTATTAATAACTGTGCACTTACCTGACAGATTCAAACAGATGATGCTTAGAGATTCTTGTGCTTCATGTAAATATTGTTTTGGGCATTAAGTGTGCTTATTAAAACTGTATCCTTAAAATGCGAATGAAAATGAGGAGCTGCACATTTACTAAAGCCATTTTTTCAGAAGAGCTTGGCAAATTCAATATTTTTCCCCCCTTTATTTTGTCAGATGCAATTATACCCTAATATGGACTAATATCTTGTTAAATTAGACTTATTAAATCAGAGTAATATAAGCTTTACAGCAACACACAACAAAGAATTATAAACTACAGCCATGAAGAAGAGGTAGCATTAAAAGGTTTTAAAAACACCCTACCCTTTCACCTTCAATGACCTGGGTTCAGTTTTTTCCTTCGATCACAAGTGAAAACAAGTCTGGTGGTCTGAGAGGAGTCTGTCAGAAAACTCATATCACAACTCTCAGTTTTTGCTCAAGAAAGACCTAGAACTTGAGCAGCAGGTAACACAGATGTTGAATCCATATTTGGAGGAGAAGCTAACTCTAACTTTGTCCACATTAAGCTTNAAAAAAAAAAAAAGGCTTTTGATTTTGGAGTGATAAAATTCTTAATTTTTTAGTTCTTCTGTTTAATTGATCAGATGATTTCCCATCAGCTCTAGAATTTCAAGTACATAAAAGGAAGCATGTAATAGCTGAGGAGGAAACACCAAACTTTGATGTGTGGGAGTTGGTTAAGAATTAGTCTCTACTGTGTTCAAATTGCCATTGCATCTGATTCAAGAGCTTAACTTTTCTACTAGTTTAGCTGTCGCAAAAAAAAAAATTCATTACTGATTGTGATTCTGCCTTTGCAATTAATCAGCTTTGTAAAGTGCTTCATTTGGCGCTTTCTTATTGTTTAAATAAATCTGGAAACACTAACCTTGTCACGTTCAGGGGTCGAGTGTGGGAATGAATCTTCAGAGTACAGAGGGTAAAATACTTCAAGGCGTATCCACAAGAGATTTCATACAGACAATCGGAATTTATTTTCCAAGTGGATGGTGTACCCAGTGTAAGTGAGCACTGTGGCATGTTTTAAGGTCTCCTTAACCTGTCTGTGCAAACTGCATAAATCACAGCAATAAAGTCTTTCTATTCAACATGCTGGAGCTGAAGAGCACTGACCAGCTTTTGACCTCCTATTCTGGGCCCCCACTGACCCTAACTTAGAAGTTCAGGCGGTCAATAGCAGGTCACTGAGGGCATCTGCAGTGTTGCTTAATTCCAGTTTGATTGCAAGGTTAAATATAAGCTGCACAGGTACCCTTTGACGCCTTCTTTAAGTCTTCCAGACCACCGCAGAACATGTGGCTCTTATGAAGTCAACCAAATAGACGAGGAGTGTGTGAGCAAGCAGAGGAGAAAAAATATAAAAATCAAGGTTGTTTTCTTGCTAGCCCTCTCCAGTTTGGCATAGACCAAGTTGGTCGTTTATCAGTATAATGGATCTACAGACAGCCCTAAACAATTGTCAAACATTCTTTTAAAAGCCATTAGTTTTTCAACTAATATATATCTGTTTTGTGCATTTGTTGAACCCTTCACTTGTCACTGAAAAGGGCCTGTTAAACTAAACAGAGGCCTGATCAGTTTTCAGTGAGCTCTGAGCCTCAGAGTTCACCTGGGTCACCTACAAGATTTATGAGGCCCCAGTACCGGCATCCGACTGGAACCACGAGTCCAATGGAGAGCCAAGCCTCCCCCCGCACACCATGTCCTGCAATGCTGCCCCAGCCTTCCCAGCGGCTGACGGAGAGGCAGCAAAATTGATGACCTGTGCAGATACCAAAGTGGACATCAATAAAAGGAGATGGATGTGAACCATCAGAGTGACATGCCTCACTGCTGGGGTAGCTGGGGAGAGGGGGGAACAGGTTAAAAAAACACAGGAAAGTTATTTATATAAGCTTCAAGGACAAGGAGTTTGTCACTACTTGCTTGAGAATTTAATCTTAACGTGTTTTTTCTTCTGGTTTCCATCATTCTCCAGCTGACGAAAAGACTGTCAAGTTATTGCTTCCACTAGATAGCTCTGTTGTGGGCTCAAGTGCCAGAAACAGTATTTTTAAAATGTTAAGACAACCACAACTATAGAAAATCATGAAAAATGCAAAGTGGCCTTCTTCAACAAATAGCAAACAATGTTCTCAGCTTAACAGAGCAGGAGTTGAGGTCCTCTTGTTTAATAAGGGCCTTGGAAACTTCAGACAACTGATTTTGCTGCATTCGTAGGTGCGTGACTGTTTTTATACAGATAACCAGGCACATGTCACAGGGAACTGCATCCTGAAATTCACCTGTGTGAGGTACGTTTCTGTAGTAGGATGAGCAATAGCAGGACCAAATGCTAATTTATCCAAAGCAACCTTTACACATAGATAGATTTAGAACAACATTGTTTTCTATGATAACCATCTCTTTGGTTTTAAAACATGCTAAAGAAACCAACAAGGAAACAGTTCTCCAAATTTCTTTCTGTTTTAAGCTCAAAGTACTTACTTGCCCTCTGGGACATTTTCTGCATTCTTACGTATTATGTAAATGAGATCTAAATCTAAAATGTGATTTGTGTACTTGGAAGTATAATGCATTCATCCACATAAGAAACAATGGCAGATGTTTACAAAGAACTGCTCTGCTCCCCACACAGAGCATTCAGCAACAGACTCACTAACAACCCTCCTTCCCCTAAAATGATGTTCTAAGGTAGAGCAGTTGAGAGATATAAAGGACTGAGAGCAAAAATGTATCCTTAAGAAGAGGTATTTTTAAGTAGAGTGGATGTTATTGAATTTCCCTTTGTGACAAAAACTTCTTGTACACCCATGTTTCATCTTCCTGCCAGTGAAACAAAGGTAATATTTCACTCTTCAGTAACATAAATGTAGGTTTCTATTTGTGACTTGCTGATACCCTCAATGAAGGATATTGCACCATAATTAATCCATAATTAATATTCAACTGATTTTTTTTTTTTTCCTGGAGCCAGAGGAAAACAGAGTTAGCAGTTACCAAAGATCATCTGAAGCTGACGTAATCAGTTACATCAGAAGCAGAAGCAGTGCTGGGGGAAGGGATACTTTGTGTGAAAACTACTTTCTCTTAGATCAGACCCCAACTTCCCAACACGTTGTGATGACTCACATTATCTCTGTCCTTCCACATTTTGTCTGATGACTGAAATAAACAGGTTGTCTAGCAGCAGAGACAAAGGTCAGGGAAAAGCTTGAATTTCCTTGGGTTCAAAGAAACAACCCAAAATTGAGTAGTTTCTAGGACTTCGTACAGCAGAAAGTGTGAAAACTTTTTTGATCAATTTCTAGGCAACCTCATATAACAAAAGATGGTAAAAACGTTTATAACCAATGCAGCTGACATAAACCTCTGCTTCTTTGGGGTTTTTTTACATCACTGACCAACCACAGCTGGATTAATTTTCAACCAAGTTGCTTTTGAGGATGTTTTGTCTTCACTTCTAGTTTTTGAGGGGAAAATGTTTTGTTTCCAGTAGACATGCTGATTTAAATTTTTAAAAAGTTGGTTTGCCAAGTGGTTACAGTTCCAATTAAGTTTGTCTGGAGTGTTGCAATAAAGAGAATAATATCATTAATCTGTTAAGACTTTTTGTCGTCTTCTGCAAGAAGAAACATAGATGGCAACAGCATAATCTGGGGATTCCTCATGTCCTCAACTTCTGCGAATATCTGCATGATGTGAGAAAATGCATTACGGTTTTGGAAAGGTTAGTTATATTTCTCTCAGTGAAGTACTAATACGGCAAGAACAATTCAGAAATCCTTACAGGCTTTGTAACTGATGCATGAGTCCCAGACTTTGTTTAAGGTCCAGTCAGAGTTTATAAACTCTGCAGGACTTCACTGACAGTTTACAAGCTCCTCAAGATCTCACGTGGATTTGAGAAGCTCTTGGGAGTCCAGTAGATTTTATGACCTCCATAGGAGCTCCTGCAGTTTTATAAACCTTGCAGGAGAACTCACATGAGTATTCAATAGTCTGTCAGGATTTTGTAAAATCATCTGGAAAGCTCCTGATGTTTTCTGTTACATCTACCCCCTCTCTTTTAGGATTCATAGTCTGAACAGACAAAGCATACCATCTCTGCCCTGAACTTAACATTTCATATGATCACCAAAAAAGGGTTTACAAAGGTACGGAGTCCTTTTAATCACACAGCTGTTATCTTCAGCCAGTTAGTTCTGCTATGAAAGATCTCAAAACCTTAACATTTTTCATTGTTTTTTAGTGAGTAAAACAGTATTGTGTGAGAACTCCTTCCGCTTAGATCAGACCCCAACTTCCCAAAACTTTGTGATGACTCACAAAGTGTTTTTCCAGTAAAACAGTAGTGTGAAGTGATGTAAGTGCATAAGATGGATATTGCCTAATGCCAAGATTCTGTAGCAATTTACTTCAAAATTATGAATCAAAACAAAATGTTACTTTTCATGGACAAAAGTTAAAATACACCTGTATGGCAACCAAGATCATGTCATTTTATTCTAAGACATTCACATAAAAAGGTTAAAAATCCTTTATGACATGAAAGATATTTGATTTGAACATCATCTCTTTCATTTTAAATCTCCATTTGTTTTAATTTCCTTACCCAATGAGATATACAGAACTCATGAGAAATTGCACGTATTTGTTCTGCATAAGTCACAAATACGAAACTGTGAAGGTATAGCTCACAACGAAAACCTATTAAAATGTTCATTGAGCAAAAATTCTACAATAAGCAGCTTTTGAAGGTAAAAGTGTGCTTTCTAGTTTGAATTAATTTTAAGAAGAATTGCTTGTTGCCAAACATAGTAGCAAAATTCTGGCATTGATGAATAAAAAATTTGTGCTCAAACTTTACCTTTTCTACGATCAGAAGGTGCACGCCAAGACTGTAAACAGACCCAGACCTATATTCCTTACTTGGAAGAATCTACTTTCTTATTTGCTGTTTGAGATTCCTTATAGCAGAGGTTAAGACTAAATCCAGCCATTCTTTATTTTCAGTGAAAGTAACGCTCCCTCTCATTGTTCATCAATTGCTGCTACATCTCTTTATGGCAAATATATTAAATATCAACCACAACTGATTTTTGTCATTAAGTTTAAGATGAACAGCAATGTAACATTTTTTGAATGCATATATCCTCCCATCTAGAGATAGACAATTTATGAAACATTACTAATGAACATACACATGGTACACACACACATGTTCCCCTGATGAGATTAGGAATTAACATCTCTAGAGGAGGCACATGGTGTCTGTTAATGGATATCACACCCCACATATATATTTTTAATGTGTGTAAAAATATTGCCTTGGGATTTTTTCCTTTCTCTGCAACCCTCTCATACTGTACCAAACAAAGATTGCATTGCCATTTTTATTATAGACAGTTTGATTTAATAGGCAGATGTCCCCCCCTCCTTTTTTTTTTTGGCGGTGGTGGGGGGGGTGGTAGTAGTGGAATAAAGGCAGCATTAACTTGTTCAATATTGCTAAATCTTTGTAACCTGGCTACTTTTCTAATAACAACTACTTTTCGTGACTGTAACTGTCATTTAACACAGTGCACAAACTGGACAAAACCAATTTGGGAATGCATTTTTTTTTCTTGCTCCTTCTTGCCCATTACTACATGTAGTCTAAATGGCAAGGACTTAAACTACAGAAGACACATGCAATTCAAATCTACAGATCTATTTTTCTTTCTGTGAATTGGATCTTGTTTTCCCAGTTTTGTTTGCTGTGATGCATGATATCTTGCCATCACCGGCTTCTGGGTTTTCATAGGCTGTACTCTGTAACAGTTGCTGAGAAATAGATTTTTTAGGTTCAGCTGAAGATGATCCAAGCAGCCCTACGTCTTCTGAGGACAAGACAGACTAACCAGAAAAATGAATGCTGACTACATATTCTAGTTCTCTAATATGTCTGTCCTTTTCATGGCTATGTTGTTTTGGATCGCTTTGAGGTCTTCAGACAAGAAAATTTTGGCAGCTCCCGGGAAGATACTAGCAACGTAAATGCATTTGTGTTTTCTGCCTTTACGTCATCTGTTATATCACATTTCTCTCTCCTCCCACTTTGCTCCTTTCAGGGTGTTGTGGCAGTGTTTGTGGAGGCCAATGAGTCACTGTATGGTGCCCAGACAAAGCTCCTGACTAAGCATTTTTAAATTGTTTTTGATAATCTAAATCCTCTTTTGTATTTACTGTTTTCTTTAAGATTCCACACATGAGTTCCATGATTGATATAAGATTTCTACTCTTATTTATAGTAAAGGTATCTGGGTTTTTGGAGAGGGCTGCTGGGTTTTTTGTTTGTTTTTTGTTGTTGTTGCTTGGTTGTTTGGTTGTTTTTGTTTTGTTTTGTTTTTGTTTTTTTGTCACTACAATTGCAGGAAAAACTTCTGGAAACATGAATTCAAAAATGTTTTAAATATCATGGGTTTTATATTGTGTCTCATTATTTTCTGGGACTGTGTGCAATAGCTGTGTGACTAGTGAGACTGCTGTCCTGTCCGTGTCTTGTCCTTTAGATTTTTGTCCTTAAGCTCTTCTGAGCAGGAATTGTAATGTTCTTTACACTTGTGTGCCTACCACACTGGGATTGACAAGATTTGGGGCTCTATCAGCTGCCAACATATACAAGTGAAATAAAAAGAGCTGAAAACAAAACAAAGAGTCTCTTTAACATCTTTCATCCTTTGAGTGAGGGGATTTAGAAGAGAAGAAAAACATTAATTCCTCTGCTTTGTAGCTATTGCACTGGGATAGTGGATAGGCAAAGAATAAGGCCTCTTTCATTTAAATAACTATCTTTGTGCATGTCTACACTTCAGACTTCATTGCAGTATGCAGATACCCTAATATACTAGCACATGGGGAGTTGTCCTGCCAGAAAAACAGTATGCCTGCTCCTTGCTATCTCAGCTGTGGGGCGGGGGGGACCCAACAACTACAACAACTTGTAAATCCTAACAGAGGCAGCAGTGAACTCTTCAGGCTGGATTGTAGGTCTTTCCAGCTCTGGTGTCGGGGCTGTGGCCACACAGCAAGGCAGCCCTGACTGCTTCCAAAGCATAGCATAGTCTCTAGGAAGCTTCAGGTTTGATTGTGGAAAAGAGATCATCTGTCTCGTGCTGTAATTAGCCTCTAATCTCATTTTTCTGCTGAATGTGTAAGTCCGCTGGTCACTGCCTCAAGTCACACTATAGAGACAACTGTCTGTTGCTTTTAACAACTTGTGAATGCTTAGAGAAATAGGCTCACACAGAATCTGTCCTCTTTCACTGTGTTAACCTCACTGATGACAAATCTCTGATGTCAACAGTGTGGGAATATTGCAGTTCTGAGTTTTGCCCCATACTGTATGCCGTTGTATGGCATTATTTGTTAAGCTCAATTATATTTTTTAAATCACCGCTCTGTCTTTCCGACCACCTCTCAGTCCCTCTAGAAAAAAGTCTTCTCTCAGGGCGTTTTTATTTAACCACTACAGACCAGTCCAAAAGTGCATTTCTGTATCATATCTCTGAATCATCTCTATTCAATTAGCTTTGGTTTATATCATGAAGCAGTCTCACAATGCACAAGGTGGAGTTATTTCAGAAAAAGACAAAGTACTCCAAGGTCTTCAGTTCAGTTTATGGGACTATATTACTCTTAGTCCACAGCAAAATTGCCCAAAACACTTTGCTTTGCAAATCGTCTCCATTGCACTACACTACTTGCTCTGGTAAACTTAGCCTAACGGCGTACTGTCTGAAATGATGTCAGATTTGGCTAGGTACATTTCTTTTTAGGGGTCTCTTAGTTGTTCCATGCACAGTATCTCCATTCCTGAACGCAGTAACACTGAATTCGTGTCCTGCTCTCTCTCCCCTGCTGATGATACTGCTGTCGTCTCTTGCACAAGTGGCAATTTGCTGCGTCTTTCTGTTAACCCCTAGATGCTAACAGTACATGCACTATTACATAAACCTTATAACAGCCTTTGAACTGCAATTTTGTGAAAGCTGATCTAATGTGACATTAATAATATGCAAAATATTAAGCTAAAGGTTCTTTTAACCAGGGGTCCTCTTTTTGTTCTTTTTTGTAAAGAATAACACAATGGGTACTGGAAGATGGAGAGGACACCAGCTGCCTTTCACCTAAGCTGGTAACATCCAAATGTTGATGTTTGTCAGGTAAAACCTCTACACCTGTTGATGGTCATCTAGAAGCACAAATGTGATGATGACAAATCAGCTACAATAACTGTATTTCACCTGAAACGACTAGGCAGATTTCCTTTTTGTACCTTTAGTGTAAAGTAAATCTTTTTCAAGGAGGCTGTGACAACTCTAATGGATAATTTACAATCCACAGAGCTTCTGGATTAAATAACAGTCTGTAAACCAACAGGCTTCAGAGAAAACACTAGTAATTTGTTTATGGCCCTCTCTCAGTTCCCCAATTACGATTGATCTCCACTTAGCAGCCTAGTACTGCTAATTGTTTGGAAAAGAATGAAATTACTTAATCTTTATAGGCATCTTCTAGCCTAGGGTTTGACTTCATAATTCACTGTGTTAATCTCTCTAACGCAAAGATAAGTGCAGTGCATACTTACATACTGTAGTTTAACAAATACTTGATTTATAAACAGGAAAGCTTAGACAACCTCTGTTAAGATCTGACAAACCTGTGCCACTGATGGCATCTGGCTTTATGCCACTGATAGGCAGGTGGGAGAAGGCTTGAGAAAGCCCGTGCATGTGCTGCTGTCCTGGCACAGCTCATGCTTCAGACAGAATTTAATGAGCTTTGTATATCCTTATCACTTCCAGGGTATCGATCATTGCCGGTGTTTAACACGGGGAGGAACCTCTACAGATCCAGTCGCTTTTAAGGCTTCACAACCTGTTTCTTAATACCATTTTTTAGCTGGAGACTGCTTAGCTACAAGCACTTGCTTTTTCAGAATGCGATGACACTCGTTCTTCTGATGACAAGGTCTTAAAATCTCATTTGGGGCAGGGGGATGTCTTAAGTCTTCAATACTGAGAAATCATAATATGGGGATTTCTGTTCTTGTCCTGTTGTGGTCTCTCTTGTACATTAGTACTGGACAATTTGCTGTAATTACAAGCTGTAACAAAAATGTCAGCACATGAGGGAAGGAGTATAACTCTCCAGCTTTGTGGACAGGATAATCATGTAGAAGTCACAAATTCAAGCACCTGAACCAGTTCAAGTTGGAAATATTTTGTGTTGTTGAAAGTAGTTTATGTGAAAGTGGAATAGCTTGAGAATGAGCTACTTCTTTATGTTTTTTTAACCTAGTGGTCAGAGCATTCACTGGCAAGGTGGGAGATCTTGTTATTCTTTATATAAGAAGGAAGGTGGAGAGACTGGAAGTCCTGTTGATTACATCCAGGTGAATGTTCCTTCTTCTGTGATACTACAACAAAACAAAAAAAAAGACAGTGTGCTGTTATTTAAGCCTTATGTATTTTCTTTCAGTGATCTTAGGGCTGACTTGCCCACCTTATGGGTTCTTTCTCTGCATCCCTTAGGAGCAGGATCCAAAAGTCTCCCAATACATTGAATGGCTCTGATTTGCATCCTTCTCAAGGGAGTAGATGATTAATAAAGTATTAAGCAAGATGGATTATTGTGGAAATCCACTTCCCCTCCAGGCCAATAGTACTTTTTTAGAACAACCAGGCAAGTAAGTGTTATATTCTATGCTGGTTTTGTGTATATCTCAATATCACTATTTTTCCTTTCAAAATTTGTTCTGCAAGCTTTCACATGATTGAGGCCTGACAAAGAATCTTATCCTGAATACTTTTTTCTTTTGTTTGCTGTTCTCAAGTCATAGAGAGCTGCTTTGGGCTCAAATCACGGAATAATGAAACGGCAAGATTCATTTGTTTTAGCTATATGTTTGCCTATGTTCTTTCCCAGGTTCCAACTTCCGTTTTCTGAGTCAACTTGATTATGTTGTGTGATGTAAGCTTAAGGGGCATCAGGAGAAATTATTGCACTTGTCAGAGAATCAGCAGCAGAGGATCAACAGTCAATAACAGGGGATCATTAGACCTGATTCAGATAGGGTCTCCTGGGACAAAATAGTTGGTCAGAGCAGGAAAATCGGTTTGCTCAAGTATGCTGGTAACTAAGTGACAGAGCTTTCAACAGGCTGACTGGAGAAGGATACTTGATGAAAGGGACTGCAACTTCATAAAAAGGAGGTTCTCTTATTGAGCACCAAAGAACAGAAGAGAAGAGGTCAGAAACAGAAAGGCTGGGAAAAAAGAAAAGAGGAGGGGTGATAGCAGGTGTAGGATTTTTTCCAAAAACTAATAAATCTCTATAGCTTTTATCATTATTTTGTCAAAAGAAATTGAGATAGAGTTCTAAGTGTCCTGGTTGCATCTAGCTGTAAGCCCTGGTGCCCATAAATGTGCTGCTGGGGCAGTGCTGTGAAAGCCCAGTGCTGGTCCTGGGGTTGACCCATACAGCCTCGAGTGGGTCAGGGTCTGGGTGCAGCAGAGGAGAATGGGACACCATGGAAAGGCAATACTGAAGTCCAACAGAGGCAGCAAAAACACATGAGCTAGGCGGGCAGTCAGTTCAAATGGACCAGCAGCTCCTTGTATGGCTATCATAAAAAGTTGGCTTGGTTTCATGACTATTTTCCAGTCACAAGAGATGAAGCCATAAAGTAGGTCAGCTGGCACAGAAGTAAGAGTACTTAACTCCCAACAATTTCTGTTGGTGAAATGAATATACATATCCGGAGCAAGAGTATAAGCTTATGTCATGAGTATATTTGATCTAAAATAAATTGCAGTGAAACTTGCACTAAGGAGGAATTCCAGTAGGCAATATCCTCTCTTAAGACTGCTTCAAAGTGTCCTCAAGATTTCTAGTACAATTATATCCAGACTTAGTAAAATGCCAACTCCACTTGGCAACTGACTTTTTTTTTATTCAGAGTCCCTGGAGTGGTAGCTTAACACATCTCTCAGTATACTTCACCTGTCTGAAACACTTTCACATGTTCATAGGGCTAAATTAAACTGAAATTACTCTTTTTTTAATAATCCACAGTATAGCTCTCAGATAATCCCTAAAATAATTCTGAATAAAAATATGCCATCAAACAAGCTTTCAGCATCTGCTCATTACACTTTCTGAAGTTAGTATGCAACATATTTCTAATTCTTTCAATTGTTTTCCTCAGATTTATTCTAATTCTATGCTAATAAGTACTAGCACTAAATTCAGGATGCTTCTGTGGTAAATAATACATTTAAAACCTCAAGTGAAAGGTTTAGATCACAAAGTAAACTATCTGCAGTGTAGTAAAGGCTGAGAAAATCTTTGAAAGGTTGTGGATATGTGAAAATGGATTTCCCCAAATTTATGCTTATCAATTTGAATTTGAAATAATATCATCTGAGTAGAGATGAACCACTTAAAAGCACCACATTCACCTAGACTTCAAAATGGATTCNAAAACAAATCATCTGTCCTCCAAAATCCACTTTTCTTTTGTTTCAGTGTTATTCACTAACATTTACTACGTAACAACAGAATACCCTTGATGTTGTTGACAGCCTGTCTTCCCTTCATGCTACCTCCCAAAGCACGATGTAATGCCTAATTTGTGTCATATCAGAAATTAAAACTAAACCTGTGGCTCACAAGCCAGCTTTGGCGTCTCCAGGTGGTGTCAGTTTGTACCCGCGCAGTCACTGTGGGACGATCCTTCTCTCTAAACCAGTACTCAGCCCAGCCTTAGCTCCAGGATCATCTCATCTGCACCCTTGGATGCTTACCCTACTCTTGCGCTTTGCCCACCTACTTCTTTCTGCTGTTCTCAGAGGTACTGGCACACTGAAAAATTCTGACTTGGGGCTCAGTTCAAGCCTGGAAATGTTTGGAGCTGGGGAGGGGGGCGGTTCTCCCCCTCTGAGCTGTTTAAATGTCTGTGGTTATGTGTCAATCAATATGCTACAAAACAAATGGTTTAATAAGCATCTTGCTGAGAGGTAATGAAATCTGATTCTAACTACCTTTGATTATTAGGACCTGTGGAGATCCAGAGCAACTTCTTGCATTTCTTTGGGTTTAAGACTAACACCAGACCTGGGCACTTCCAATTCCATTCTCATTTTTCTTAATAAAATACAGCTGTTATCTACTATGTACTAATAAACAAACAATACTGAAAAGAGATTCTGACAAAATAATATTGTCGAGCACTACATTTTCTGTTACATCAAGTTTATTAGGTTCAAGTTCTGAACTGCAAGAAATCTGAAACAGCATTAAGCTAACAGTGTTTGGTAAGTGTCTCTGAGGTACAAACAATGAAAAATACAATGAATGTCTATTATTCATATAGTATGAATGCTTCCTAAAGTAACTCAGATGCTTCCTTTTTACTTGATAGTGCTTTTTGTTTCCTCTATTAAATAGTGCTTAAAAACCACAACTTCAGACAATCAGTAAACAGGATCATTACTTCTAAGTGTTTCAGATTCTGAATCAAGGGTTTCATTTAATTTGCCAAGTGGAATAATGCATACAGATGAGGATGACAAACTCCAAATAACCTGTATTAGAATAGCGTGTACAGTGCTTATGGTAAGTAATCAACATTATTGACTTAGCTTAGGGATTTAGAATGCTGAAAAACACTAACAGAATAAATTGATTGGAAGAATGGAGCTGTGCATCACTGTGTTAAAAATCTGAAATGAGAGTAAAATGATGCAATAGCAGTTTGTAATTCAGAAATATATATGCATAGGTATACCTATAGATATATATGGATAATGTCAGTATTATTGATTTGAATTTCCATAGGGACAAAAGAGAGCATACTGACTTTGATTTGAATGGTTATGCTGGGATTCATTATCAATATGTTAAAATACAAATTGTTGGCCACATCATGTCCCACTGAACTTTTTCCATTACTAGTTAATGGCAATCAAGTCTTACTTTTCATAGTTTTAAATGCTCTTTATTTTTTCTTTCTTCATAATCACTGTAGTCATGCAGGAAACCTTTCCAGAGATAATGGCAAGATTCAAATGATTCTTTTCTAAATCCACAGATTGTAGACTTGTATCTGTCAGTAGGAGCATTACCACATAATGGGTAGTGATTCCTTGCATTACAGTATGAACAGCCAAGGCTGCCATGGTGAGGTGCCTCTCAGCATTTTCATAATGGATGCGGTTTTGAGGTTTTTCTGTAACACAGAACTTGGTCTCAGCTTGGGATTAAATCTTTACTGGTAACAGTGCCTGAGACTTGCACCATAAGCAAGCTTATTTGGGTAAGATACTGTCGCCTGCAAGGATTTAATTTAATTTTCAGCTGCAGATGGATGTAGTCCCTTGATCTGTTTGTTGTTTGTCATTCATGGTATTCTGCAAACGCTGAGTAGCTTCAAACACAAAACATGCCAAAGCCCAGTGCTGATATTTGTGCCCATATTAAAAAGCTTTCTTAATGCCACAGGTTGTCTGATTGATTTCTTTGAGACTTTTTGCTGTGTAAAATGTTAATTGCAAAAGTATTTCATGATCTCACCCTCAGTGGATACAGGCTGCCAGTGCAGTAGCTCCAGCTCACAAGTGTTTTTACTGCAGAGTCACCTTGGGTTGACAACTTGTCAGATCTCATAACCGCGGCACCCGTCCTACCCAGCAGCTGGCTGACACAACCTGGAGGGAAACCCAGGCTCCCACTGATGCTCATGACAAGAGACCAGGGAACACCCATGCACATTGATGCCACATCCAGGCTGGGATCAAAGCAGGCACTGCTGATGTTCCTTAAAGGCTTGCTTTTTGGTAGAAATGGGTTATTGAGCTCTGCATGCCTCCACTGGCACTGAGGTGCGTGCCAATCCAGGGTGACCGCTGCCCCTCTGAACCTCTGTGCGGAGTTTCTGCTGCATTCTACCCTGCAGGTCACTAGGTTTGTCATGGATAAAGTACTGCCTATCTACCTGTAAGTAGGTATCATCTGGGAAGCAGCAGGGGATTCTGTGGGATGGAGAGTGCTGTACAGTGGCCCAGCCCCCAAGTTGTTCCTTGAAGCTATGCTAGTGATAAGTAGTAATGGGTCAATGCCTCCTTCTGGTTTTGAAAGCATTAGCGGAAATTTTGCTTGAGCAGAAACTGTGCCATTAGGCCTTTGTGTAAGATACTTTCTATACACCTTTTTTATCATGCAATACCCATGCTGTAATAATAATATTAAATCATTGCTGTTCATCTATATTAAGCTATCTTATAAACTGCCCTAGTGAAGTAATAACCCATTTCCACTGCTTTGCACAGCGGATGTTGTTTGTTGCCTAAGCTCATCCAAACATTTACATATATATGTGCCTTGGTGTGCACATGTGGAAATACATGTATTAATTACAAATCCCCCTATGTCGGCCTTGCAAATGAAATCATGTTCAGTTAAGCGAATGAAAGCTGTGATGCATGAAATGCTGTATGTCTTGCTGCCCAGGCAACTTAATTTGGACTTCGGGCATGTCCACTGTATTTACTTACCGGTGAAGGCGGAACTTTTTGAAAAGTGTGACCAAATAGCTCAAAATCATTTTCAATCAATAGGCACAAAGAGACGACGGAGGTGTACAGACAGTGGTCAGCAGCGTGTTGCCTAACCTCTAAGGGCTCGACTTTCACCTGCGCTGCTGCATCCCTGCAGAGCCGCGCGCCCATACAGGTGCCCTGGCCGGGGCAGTCATGCTGCCTGCAGCTGCTGCTGCCTCTGCCCGCCTTGCTTGCCTGCAGCAGGGTTGGCAGCCAGCTGCGTTTTCCTGGGGAAGGCGAGCGAGGGAAAGGAAGTGGCAATTATCATCTTATTCACACGGCAGCCGAACATGAATGGAATTTCATGCGACATATAAAAGAGCACTTCCCCCGCCCGGGAGTCTCTGCCGGCTCCAGCCGTGGAGGTTTTAGAGCTACAAGAACCTTCTAGAGTGGAAAGCTGAAGCTCCAGCTCCTCACGTAACATTGGGTTTATTTATCACCATTCATAACGTTAAATGCAACCAATTCACCTGGCCACTCTCTGCTCTTGGGGTTCAACGCTCCCACATTGTATCCAGCTTGGCTACTGGTGGCAATCCGGATTGATTCTAGGGTGTCGAAAAGGCCCAGACAAGGCCAAAGTTCATTTCCTTCCTGACTGCTCGCTACTGCATTTCACCCCACTCAGCTCCGAGTATTAGCACATTCATTCATTTCTAACTAGGGTTGCACAATTTAGTTCTTTTCCTCTGGGCTATCCAGATGACATGCTTCATATAACAGCAGCTTTGAGAGTGTACATCCTGGTAATATATTTGTAACTGGTGCTTCAGATTATGTGAGTACCAGCACTTCTGATGTTCCAAGCCGCATTTGGGTGCTCACCAGGGATCATTTCACCAGCATGCTGGAAGATCGCTCTGTGAGCCTCCCACTGTGTTTCCCAAGTTGAGACCAATGTTACTGCTGCTACAGAAGAGCTATGCTTCTCTTAGCAATAATGATACAGTACATTATGGTGGATTTGGGCTTTTTTCCAAGTCCTGTTTAGAGGCTGTCATGTGGCTAATATTGCCCACAGCTGGGTTTTCTCTTTTGTTTGTTGCTCTCCTTGCTGTGGTCTGCACATCATCCTTATTGGGAAAGAATGGGTGCTCCATGGAATATTACTGCATCAGATCAGGTTTAATGGAGAAGAGAATTTGTATTTTAGTTTTTAACATGGCAAATTTAACTGCCTGGCCATTGTGTGGACGAATAAAAGTCCATACACTGAGTCTCCATCCTGTTATGGAACGGGTTTGCTGTGTCCAAGTACTTACCCAAGTACAGCACTGGGTTTTGCTCAAGAGCTTGATGGGAAAGGTTAAGGGCTACACCTTTCAAATTGCACTGAATTATAGCTTCATAGAACATTATGAACCTCATTCAGAGAACATTTGTTTTTGCTCATTGGTCATTTTTACTAAGGATATAGTTGTTTATTATTGCTATCTATTGTTATAAGAACTTTATCTATACATTATTTAAATACACAAATGAAGAGACTGTGTATGTATAATTTCACATATTCTGACTTAAATACTTGAGCATTTTTGAGCTTAGTAGGACTTCGAGGTGTCTTAATTTCTTTTTTTTTTTTCCCAAGAGATTTGGTCAGACATATATGCAATGTGTTAGAAGTTTGTGATAAATGAAAGGAAAATGCTGATGCAAGGTGTACTGCATTCCTCCATTAAAAATAGTAATAGTAATAATTTTTCATGTTTCTGCCATAAAATACTGCTAATCTCTGAATATTTTCCAAACAGAAGTGCCAGCACATTGTCATTTATGGCCAATATTATGGACACCAAATAAAGGTTGATTCCTTAATATTGTTTGTTCCAATAAAATTTGAAATCTGCAAGAGACCAGGTGAATAAGTGTCAAAGCTGAAGCATGGAGCACAAGTAGTATTCAGAACAGGAAATGGTTGCTTGCGTTCACACAACTAGCCACAGAAGACCCGTCGAAAGGCATCTTTGCAGTCTCAGCCTTGGAAAGAAGCCAGAATCAGGGAGGAAATATTACACTCCACAGTTCCCCAAGCTCAAATTTGATTCTCAGCTCACACCACTTCTTCTCATTGCTGATACATCAAAACACATGGTTATGTTATTGAATGTGCTGTACCCTGGTGTGATTTTCTTTGGGTTAGCTGATACCTCCACCACTTGCCAAAACAGAGCATTCGCCAGCACCTGTAAAACAAGAGTTCAGCCTCAGCATTGTTTTGTTACCAACCTCCCTGCGAGGAACAGGTAGCATAGGTAAATTCGGCTTAGACAAAAGTCTAAGGTTCAGGAACTTCCAAAACACAGCAAAATCTTAAAAACACTGTAAAAAGAAAACTGTTCTAAGTATAACTAAGTGACTTTACAGGAGGGCGTGCAAAGAGTCTAATTTAGTAACAGCCTGCACCATAAAATATTAGTCAAGTGCTAGCATAGCCATTAATACTCTTTTAACACAAAGCAATTTCACAGCCTCATTTACTAACTGGAATCTCCCAAGCCTAGTTGATAATTGTGCTTTTTATTCATCTCAGTAAATTCCTTTTAGTGCTTTTTAGCAGTTTCTTAGCATAAATGCACTGAATGTTGTTAAATTGGATTAATAGCTTTTGTATGTGATGTATGTTATATATACATTTAACAGAAGGTATTTCAACTCATGGCAGTCTTTTTTTATAGTGCACGCTTTTCTTTTTCAGTTTTTTATTGATTTTTCTCCTCCCACTGGTAATATTTTTGTAGTATGTATTTATGATATACAGTTTATAAATAGGGGTTTGTAGGAGTCACGGGGTTATGGTCATCTTTATCACACTTGGCATTGTTTTGACTACAGCAAGCTTGGAGATAAAGTCTTTTCAGGTGGGCTAGAACCTAAATAAATGATTATAACCGTTGTAAAGTTGTACATTTTTTTAATTTACATCTCTCAATTTTGCTTAAACCAGATGCAAAATTGGCGTATTGTGCACTGGCCTCATATTTTGAAATGCTCCTTTGGAGCACATTTTCAGAATTATAACCAGATGTTTACTCCAGTCTCTCTTGAGGTCCTTCATGATGCTTCCTGTAATTTTTTAAGTAAAATCTTGATAAGGATCAAACTGTTAAATTAGTTATATAGTGCTCAAGTGCTTTCAAATGCTATGGCATTCAACAGCAGGAGTGTGGCAGTCAGATTGGTACATTTCTGTATGACTTTTTATCCTGCAATTTAGTGACTAGTCAGTCTGTACTCAAAAATAGCTGACTGATTAACTGACGTCGTCAAGCACCATCCTCATTTATCTTTTGTGTCATGTTCCCAGCTTTTCTACTGATAAAAGACATGAGAGGGGCAGAAGTACAGAATCATATAATTGTGCCTCTTTAAGTGCTGTATAGAACAGCACACTGCAGTGGGTCTTGGCGCTGGTAAGTAGAGGGTGAACAAATAACCCGAGCCTTGTAGGCAGCAAAGACTGAGGAAGAGAGGTTCCCTTTGGAGGTCCCCTCTGAAGAAGGAGGGGGAATACAATAGCTCCTATTAGTCTCGGTTCACACCAGTCCCAAGAGCACATACCTTCCACCTCTTCGTGCATGCATGTTGCTGGTCTGGACCCCGCCCTGGACACCCAGTCCTGAACTCCTGTCCTCAGGGATTCCTGTTGTTGAGAAAGGAAGCCCAATGGAGCTGGAGGCAAAGGAAAGAGTTTCATAACCCAGACGTGCAAAGCTGAGAGCCTAAATGGAGAAGTTCAGCTATGAACTAAGAGGAAAGACTGTGTCTTAAAGATCTGGTGCAGAGAAATACAAGATAGAGTCCCAGTAAAAAAAAAATATATATATATATGCATACATATATTTATATATAAACACTTGCTGTCATATTTTGAACAATAGTTTGGAGAGAAGCAGCAAACAAGAAAGCGGTATGTGGCTCCCACTGGCGTCTGTTTGGGTTGATCTGTTTCCCTTGTTCTGGCTTCTCTGCTTGTTAAACAGGCTCCCATGGTATCTTTAACACATACTCAGATGTTTCGAAATACCAGCTCTTTCATAAGGAGACATAATTGTTACAATATTATTTAGGTACTTCTCATGCACTTTTCTAGAAACAATTATGGAAAGCGTAAACAAATGTGGGAAAAACTCCTTAAAGTGTAAGGTACTGTAATTCATTGTGTCCCTTCAGTTTTTGCAAGTCTTTCTCCCTCTCTGAGGATATGGCACAGCAAATATGTCTGTGCTCTCATATTTCTGTGAGTTTCCAACACCCACTGCAGTTAGGAGTACTCCCTTTATGTTCTCAAAGCTGCTGACAAGACTAGAAACTGATCCATTATTGGGCATAGGTTTCTGAGCACAAGCTATTGCTAAATGTGGCAATTGCAACTTATTCATACTTCTGCAGTAATTAAGACCTATTTTTTAAACAACGTAATCTCACAAGAGCATATGTCTTTGCATTATGTAATGATCTGTGGCAAGTAGTCAGGCATAGAAAAATATTTTGTTTGGGATAGATGAGGTGTGGGTCACAAAATGTCACTTGAAGTAAGCTGTAGAGGTCAGGGATGAACTTACCGAAGACAGGTGGAGATAGGAAGACCTCACCACCGCCACTTTTCATCAG
The DNA here is from genome assembly GCA_013399475.1 of Chauna torquata. Lineage (NCBI taxonomy): Eukaryota > Metazoa > Chordata > Aves > Anseriformes > Anhimidae > Chauna > Chauna torquata. The sequence goes on along the minus strand of VXAL01019901.1, from coordinate 42,445 downwards.
CAAGGAAGTCTATACAGTTTCATTTCTCTCTTCAGACCAAACAGAATAGTGTTCTGGTATCTCAGTTAGACGGGCTTCAGTCTCAATATTGTTGTACAATGAAGTGAGACTGTTCACTCCTCAGAAATATCACCAGCTTCATTCCCAGGGTGAATAGTTCCATTTCTGGTGACTGCCATACACTAATAAAAGTTGAATGATATTTGTAATCCTTTACTTTCTTTCATTTGAGGGACAGAAGCAGTGATTCAGTTTTAATCCTTCAGTTTTCCACTTCAGAAAACACTTTCCATCTTTGTTTCTATTCAAAAAGTAGTCTTATTATTTGCATACAGAGCATATTTTATTATGATGTTTTTATCTCTGAAATCTATAACATTTTATGGCTGTACTAGGGACAGGTGTTCGTGATGTATTTCTTTCCTGTGTGCAGCAATCCATTATAGGTGGTGTATTTCCTGCATTATGAATTATCATTGATAAAATACAAAAAACTCACATGAACTGGAATTGAAAACATAGCAAGTTTAGGTTTTTTGAGTGAAAAATGACACTCTATGTACTCTGCATTAGACTACATTTGCTTGTATTTAAATTTTGTGATTTTTATTTAATTTGTGGCTGGGGGGAGATTATAACTCCGCCATCAGGTCTTGCCAAACTGAAATCAATGCTTTAGAAATAAAGCCATGCTAGTACATAGTATTAGCTCTTCTGTAACAGTATCATTAACAGTGAGCTGCAAAGAAAAACGTAGCAGGATTCTTCCTGTTTTTCTATTTTCAGGTAATGATGCAACACCTCTTTGGTTCAGCAAAGTAAACTTCAGACCAAACTTCAGGGCACAACTCACATTGCCAATCACATGTCAGTTTGCTTAAGTGGATAGAGACATTGAAGAAATGATTTTTGACTACAATGACAGATTTCATTCATGATTTTTGCCATGGTTAAAGGAGATTTCTTTTTTCTTTAATAACCACAGTGATTAATTTGGAATTCAAAGTATCATTGGAATACTACCTCATGACCAACAGAAAAATCGAAGCATATTGTTTCTGTCAACTGAGATATTTTTTCTTCCATACTGTGTTTGACAGCAGTTCATATCTTTCACCAGAATGCTGCAAAAATCTTTGAAGACCTTTCCATTTTTCTTTGTTGGAAGAGCATCATAAGGGTTGGATGGAAGACAGAAATCCTCCCATATGCCCCCTAATCTTTAATTTAGGGAAAATCAAGTTCTGACTTTATTTTTGCATTGCTCACTGTCTTGATCAAGCAATCCTACCATGTTCCAAAATCTGACCATCCCAGAACAGTAATCAGGATCACTCAAGCTTTTTTATTATTATAATTTCCTGTTAATTTTTAGCTACATAACCTCATACTGATAATGCTACAGGTAGCATAAGGGAACTAATTTAATTAAATAAAAGTCAGAGAAATGGAGTGGAGGAAATTAAGCCAATGATAGTTTCCTCTGATGAGGACGAAGAGAGGGAAATGTGTTTTCTGGTTAACAAAAAATTGTTCAATATTTAAGTGAAGGTTAAATAATGCTAAGAGAAAGAGTGGAGCACGCTGTCTAGTAAGAATCAGACTCTTTTCTGCTTCTCAAAAAAAGAGCTATTTACCTATGAAAACTAGCCCCTCTGTCTTTTCACAGAATGTTAATAGATTGCTACCTATTTTTTGTTTTAAACAGTTGCTATCTTTTTAGTACAAAGTTTTAAAGAAAAGATTGATCTTCTCATGAATAAGAAAAGCCTCTTTTTCTGTTTGTTGTACTTATATTGAATTCATTGAATTCATGTTGCAGTCTGTTTTATATGGCAAAATGCACTTTAACTACTTATGCACAGGCAAATCTTGCATCTTTTTTCAACAAAAATTCATCTGTGCAAGTGCTGAGAACTCCTTTTTGGTGAACTCCAGGGTCAGGAGCATTTTAATGAAATGAATATTTGTGCAATGGGAATACAAAAGGGGTTGTGTGTCTGTGAATATTCACCAAATGAATATAGCTCTTTAAGCAGCTCATATTGGTTTAAAAATCAGAAGATTTTTACTCTTTTACTTAATAGTTTCTTCATTTATTCCTGAAGGGTTTTGTCGCTAACCTGCTTTCACCTGTGACAGCCACAGGTAAATCTCAGATTAAAATTTCTGTTCCAATCTAAAATGGATCCTTTGTAATATTGCCCTAGGCTGCTTAGGTTATGAATTTTGTGGTGTGTTCGGATACTCTTCAGTGATAAGAAAAGAGCAGAGATTAGATATGTTCCAAGCTGTGTATATGCTCTCTTTTTCAAACGGTTGAGAAAAGCAGCCTTTAAAGGAATGTTTCTTTTTTTTTTTCCCTGAATTGATATGTGGTGTATTTCTTTCTTACACAAGGTGACAGCATGTGTGAGATGTAAAGACTAGTTTGCTCAGGCAATTACCCCTTGTTGATAGCAGATTATTTCCTCTGGCAAACTTGAAAATAACTTGTTGGTGTATAAGTTACTGCTGTTCTGGGGATGCAGTAATTTACTCTCCTGTCTCTTTTACGAGCACATTTATTTTAATCAGTAGAGTTTGGAATGGCTCTTTTTCATCTAACTCCATTTCTTTTGGAGTTATGCACCCTCTTATAATGTAACAAAGGAGAGTGCATTTGCACACACAGGAGAAAAGAGATTTGATGTATTGCAGAAGAGCATTCCTTGTATAGGAAATCATATCCCATGCTCTTTTTCCGTGTAAAGAATGTAGCATTCATTTTCTACAGCAGTGGCCCAAATTATTTTTCTGAATAAGGCAATGTTTCACCTCAGTGAGTTACCAGACATTATCACTCACAGCTGAGAACAGTGTCTCAGAAAATAGTGATCACATGCAACTGGGTTATGGGATTGTGCCACAGAAAATCAAAAAATGATTTCTTTTGAGCTGTTTGTTTAATTTTGTTTCTTTTTCTTTTTAAGAGATTTAAAAACCATATGCATTTTGTGGAGCATCTAAGGAACAGCATATTTTTCAGAAAAGATTACATACCATGAATGAAAATATTCCTGTCAAACAAAGTAACAAAGTGCTTGTTTTACACGAAAACAGAGATGAAAGTGAAAATTAACCCCCCCACCCCCAGCTGAATAGTTTTCTTTATGTAGAGATATTTCAAATTTGATTCTGCTACCTAGACCTCAAGAGTCATTTCACTGAAATATGTGGAGCTATTTCCATGGCAAGGTACTATTTCAACTCAGCATAGCAGACACGGGCCTAAATATGAGGTAAAAATGCACCTCATAACTGTTTGCAGACCTGAGGCCAATATACAATTATAACATCACTGATAAAATATTAACACAAAAACTATCACAGTACCTAGTTAAATACATTAATAATTGAAAACATTGCCAAACAAGCATGTTTTCAGTTCCTGCTTAAAAATTAAGAGCATTCCTTGATGCATGTGAATAGCCCACATTAAAATTAATGGTACTTTTGTGAACATCATAGCTTTTTAGAATAGGAAATGTGTTATCACACACCCTATGGGATAACTGTTGCTTAATACTAACCTTTTTAGTAGCTTCCCTATGGCTGCAGACTTTTAACGTTATTTGTATGTATCTCACCTGACTTATGTTGTTTTCTTAGTGCTGTCATCACTTCTGCTTATATTCCTTCTCATTCTATTGAACAAAATCAGAAATCTTCTGCACAGCATGCCTAGAAAAACAGTGCTATAGCAAGCTTTGTGACCAAGTCCCTGTGCACACTGGTGAAGTACACTCTGTGCTTAATCTGGTTTGTTCGGAAAAGTTACATTTATTTTCCTGTGATATGTGATGTTCTTCCAAGATCTACTATAGTTAATTCGTGATTCAATAGTCCTATACTGTACTTCAGAGATATGATTAGTGCCCATAATTTGGCTTTTTCTCTCTAATACTGCTGATATATGTCCTCCATTACTGGTTTGTCCTGATTCTGCAGGGAAGAATTTTAGACCTGTGAGTGTTTCTATTTATATCCCTTCTTGTCCATAAGAATACTAGCTATTTCCCTGTCACAAAATGACCTGTTGATATTTGTTGATTCTATGAATGTCAGTAGCTGAATTTAAAGGGTTCTGCCATTTTTTCCTAAGAACTCACATGTGAGTGTCAAGGACAGTTTTTGATGAAAAGCTATATTATGAATTTCCCAAGATTCAAAAAAGTTGCACACATTTTTTCTAATCTTTCTCTACATTTGAACGTTATGCTCTCTAACTGAATATGCAGGAAGAAGTGCCAAAAGAGACGACAAGGAGCCTTCATGCATATGACTTAATCAAACCTGGAACATAACAGAGATATCCCATGAAAAGATGTTATCATGAAATTTCTTGGCACACTTCTGGGACTTAAGAAATTTGAAAAGACTATATAATATCCACAGAGTCATCCAAAGTCACTCTAATATTAATATTAACGTATGAGAGTTTGAAATAGCAAAGAAAATCCTGCAGGAGCTCATACTGCTATGCATTCATATTGGAGGTGTACAAGGGAGGAGTAAATGGTAGAATAAAAAGCAAGTTCTTTCAGACGTTGTTTTCTAAATATCAAAAGGAAAACCAGGTAAATCCTACCAGCAGGGTCAGAGCTGCTCTTTGCAGCAGGAAAGGCACTGAAATGGCCACTCACAGCTGACAGGCCAACCGGTATCAGGCTGAAACCAAGGAAGACCCCACTTTGAAGAGTGGCTGCCAAGTATGACTGTAAGTTCCATTTATTACATTTAAATCTATGGGAGATTCAAGGTGAACAGTGAAGTCTTCCATAGTCAGTTTTGTTTGAGACACACTTGTGATTGACTGCTTTACTAAGGATACTTATCAAAGGCTGTAACTGCACATTTGAAAGAGCAGAGCAACAAAAAAATCAAAAAAGTTAAAAAATCCTTCAGGGCTGTTGAGGCACTTTTGCTTTTAAAGATTTTAAAGATTCTCTTCCTAATCTACTACAGACCATGTATTCACCTTTCTGATTAAAACCATAATGAAAGGTATGCACAGACAATGTGTATTGGTGCAACTCTTGAAAAACTTCATACATCATTCCCTTTGGACCAGAAGGCTGATGCCTGTGAAAGGACGACAGGTAACATTTTTAATATAGCATGTTGTCCAAATGTATGCACGATTCCTCTTCTCTGAATGTAATGGCACTTGATTTAGCTGTAGTGTAGACACTCATGGCGAGAGATGAGATCTCACCTCGTGATCTTTTTGCTGTCTTTGACATCTTCCAAGCCTGTGAGAAAGACAGACCCCACAGACGAAAGCTTCTGCTCATCAGAGCAGCAAGAGCTTACAGTGGAGATCACACAAGATGTTTGCAACGTGATGCTATGCAAATATGACACAGTGAGCAGCTGTATTTCACAGCTTTTCCAGTACCATGTCTACTTGAGTGGAGCGAGACTTCCACATAATCAGCTATCCAGAGTCTATCATTTGTCACATGCTCAACAAAGCCCTTTTTCAATGGTGGGAAGCCAGTCATCCTGAACACAAAAGGGCTTTTTCATGTCCTTGTGTGTGTGAATAGGTTAGTATGTCTTTAAATTTTTTGTGAGCCCCTCTAGCTGTGCATTCAGTGCTGTAGGCAAGAAACAGACAGAATACTAGAATAACTAGGGCCTGAACATTTGTGAATAACCTATCAAAGACATTTATTTGAGGCCTACTCAGTTGATGTGGTTTTCTCTCATTTCGTAAGGGGATAAAGGAAGCAAAATTTCTTTATTGATGCATATAGAGTAAGATAGACAATCACCCTGTCTTCTTTCAGTAAAAAAGTGAATAGATCTCCATTGCAGCAATTACAAATATTTTTTGTGTATAATGGTTCTCTGAGTAACTCTGCATTGTAAGATACAGTTACAGTTCACACTTAATATTTTAGACAGTACTTTTACACCCCTTTGTGTGATACTTTCTTAAGATTCTGTACCCTGAGAGAACTTGAAGACTTGGGGGCAGAGGGGATTCTCTGTATGAGCATTTTACAGATCAGTGTTGGATTTTACAGTCTCCTGCTATGTGCCAGACAGAAGAGAATGGACCAGCTTGACAGTCCACGAGCAAGTCAGCAAAACTGCAAATGGAAGATCAGTGTGGCAATGACAAAGCAGGGACATCAACGAGATGGTTCACGTACTCAGTGTATGAAACCAGGATGTCTGAAAGGAGATGACTTTTTCTCTTCTTGGCATAAAATAGACAGGAGAGGCTTGAATCCTCTTCTTATCACTGTTAAATATCCATGAACTATATCCACCAATCAAATGTCCATTTGGAAATATCCAACCAAAATTTTGTTCTCTTTGGTCGCAAATGTGGGAGCAGCTACCATTGTGAATATTGCTACTGCTGGCATAGACCCAGTGATAACTGAAGGATAAGAGAATCTTCTATTTCATCTGCAAGGCAGCATTTAACCTCAAAGTGTCAAACACACTTCACTTACGTAAGCAGAAGATAAGCATGGATTTTGGTATACATAAACAGCGACTTCTAGATGTCTCTAGGAGGACAACATTAAAGCTTGTCCTTTTTGCATTCCTGTTTACAAATTTTTGTCTTCTGTCAGTAGCCTATTTGTACATTTAAAACATTCATCAAACTCAGTGACTGATCACTTTGAATGGCCTGAGATCTTGTTACTTAAAAATCATTCCATGAGCAGATCCTTAAAGGAAGTTAAATGCATTTGCTAAGCTCTTGAAGACTCCAGAGAGATCAGTGCTTTTAGCTTGCAATTTGCAATGAAATGCTGCTCAGAGATATGGTGTAAACCTGCCACACACCTTGTTTTCCTTTATTTTGAGAAGCGTTCACAGGCAGTACATCTTAGTGATAAGTCTAAAATCCAGAATGTCATCAAAACATTGTTTCATTTGGAAAGAAAACTAAACTGAAATCACTATCCAGGTCAAAGCTATCCTTTGGACTAGCAAGAATATTTCAAGAAGACTAAACAAGGTAGGAAAAATATCAGAATTGGAGTGAAACTGAGCCAGTCTGTGGGAGTGTTTTCTTTAGTGCTTAGAAGTTACGAGTTTTGGAATTACTGCCCTTCAGACCCATCCAAAGTGAGTGCTTCACACTCCTGCCTCCCCTTGCCTCCTGCCCAGGATCCCTGTGCTGGTGGACAGCAGCGCTTGGCTCTGAGGACTGCTCCAAACAGGGGAGCTGTGGAAGCTCTGAGGAGACCCATGGCCAAAGTTATCTTTGAGGCAGGATTTTAACTGCTTTTAAGAATTTTTGTCAAAGGTGTAAACAATCTTCTCATGGTCTCCCTCTGTTCTTACAAGGAAGGTATTTTGAAGGGATAATGTTCCATGTACTAATATTCAAGCATTTTAGTGCCTACTATTACCCATGGCTCAGGTTCTTTGAAGCCTCAATTGACTGTTTAACTATTACTCATAAAGCTTTCATAGGTAGGCATTTCCCAGTGTTTGAAGCTGATGCAGGAAAGTGAGGGTGAACACCCACTGCCACTCATAACCTCCCTGCACTCACCAGCTATTACTTTCTTGACTGAAAAAATGTGTGGTGTAGCACTGGATTGGGAGCATGCTCAGTAGTATTTTGTTTCTCTCCTACTGATCTGCCATGGGGTCATCTTCAAGTCTTTTTACTCTGGCCTTCTGTGCCAACATAGACTAGAAAGTCTATTAGCAGCTGCAGCAACTATTTTACTAGGTGCTGCCTTAGATGCTCCTACTCTGTCTGGTGCAGCCACAAAACAAGTAAGTCTGGCAAGATTTCTTGGTATGTCCAATGTAATTATGACTATAGAATAATCAGTTGCTTGTAAATACTGTATCCATGCTTGTGCACAAATATAAAAGCACATATACAGCATGTATATTTTATACATGTACATTTATGTATATATACAGATATCTACATCTGTATTTATTTATGCAGCTGTATGTACATGCAATTAGTGGCACTATATAGGAGATTCAAGTAGTCTTTGTGTAATATATGAGAAAGTAAAATAAATATCATTCTATTCAGTGTAGTTCACTTGCCCTTTCAAAATAAGCCTCATGATGAAGGCAAAAACTTAGCTAATTAATTATATTTTGTCCTTGTTGCTGGTTTTAACCTACAGCATTGTCTTAGGCACTATACCAAGACCAGAAAGATAATGACAGATGCGTTGTGACATTCCCAGTGCAAATCATGCTACAGTCCTCCTAATACTAATTTTACCAGCCAAAGCAAAGGTAATGCTTCTAAATAATAGCTAAGCAAAACCATTACAGAGCATTACTAGCAGGTATGGAGGGCTCCTATGGCTCATTTATAACAATGCAAAGCCACAGAGCTGTTATCTTTATCAGAACGATTTTCTCTGGTTTGTGATTTGTGACACCAGAAAACAAGCAATCCCGAGCGCAGCCTCGGCAACGTTTGGGATCAATGTGGGTGTTAATGACATTGTGAGTAGATAAATACAGGGGCAGGAATCCAAATCCCAGAACGGCCCTCTTGCAGTTAATGCCATCTCTGCAAATGGCATGTTCCTGGCCCAAGTCCAGGAGCTGCGGTCACAAGATGAACTTTCCCTGACTTTGTGATGCATTAACATCCAGTGCACCCAGGGATGCACAGGCTTTGCGTACGAATCACTCAGAGGCCTCGACGTGTGTTTTCTGAATAAGTGTCAGTAAATGCATGCTGCCTGCACTGAGGAGTACTATTGTTTAACACTTTGTCAGACAGTTGCTGTGGGTTGTATCAACACACCAGGATGTGTCTTTTATAATTTAGTTGGAAAGGATTTTTGACCCATGAATCAATGAGCTGGTTGCAGAATGAGTTGTATGTGCCTCCTGAAAGGCTGTATGATATCAGCAAGGTCAGTTTACTGTCTTTTTTTTTTTTTAAATCAAAAAAGAAAAATACTTAGGGGGCATTTAAAATATTTTGACAAAGTGACCCACAATTATCCATTAGTGTATTTGTCTAAGCCCCTCTGCATTGATATGCAAGGACCATGTAATAGTTCACTGATGTCCCACTTGGGGATGGGGTATAAGGCAAGTGGGACTTCTCCAAGGTCTTTCACAGCCAGAATGCATTTAGCTATTGCTGTATTACTTAAACATTTGGATAGTTAATCAACACTAAGCACTATTAACCTGCTATGTTTTGTATTTGAGAGGGAGAGAGAAAGAGAGAGAGAGAGAGAGATGATGCAATTTTTATTTTTGAATTTAACACAAAAACATAATCTACTAAAGTCATAGACAATATTATGAGGGAGACTTGGTCCCTGATTCAAATACAAAGCTGCAAAACAACCTTGAGGTGTTAGGTAGGGGCAGTTTTATGCTAATCACTGCAAGTTTTATCTGGAACAATGATAAACTGATTGTTCATTTACTTATTTCCCCCAGTACAGAGGACTAAAGCCAAATTCCAAAGTCTCCAGTAGCTGAGGATTTTTTTCAGCCTCCCAGTTCTACCACACCTGTGAGATAGGGTACTTTGGGGGGGTGGGGTGAAATCCACCTCCGATGCATAGAACTCATGAAATTACATCAGAATTGTTTTATTTACATTAATTCTTGCAGGGGTGCATGGGAGAGCAGCACAAAACAAGTACCAAATGCATGGAATAGTGCTTGGGGTCATTTCACTGTTATCTCTAGCTCCTTCACTGCACAACCTCAATGGCATCAGAAAGAGAGAGGTATATTCTAAGCAGTAAAGTCTCATAATTCCACTGACTTCAAAGGGTCCAGAGAATTTACACCAGCTGGAGATAAGACAAGAGGAGCTCTTGGTACTTGGGAGAGGTTGCAAAGTAGTCCCTTTGTTTGCTACTGGCTCTCTGCAGGATGAGAAATGCTCTGACCTGAGTCAGCTGTGGCTAACATAAGCTGGGGAGCAGCAGGGCAGAGGGAGAGGCTCACAGGACCCTTTACTACCTGGCCGGTGTTTACAACATTGAGTTCATTAACCTACCTGCCAATTGCATTAAGGACTTCTTGCAATTGCAAGCAGCAGCTCCCATTTCTCATTGATTGCTATTTCAAAGTAGCTCACACAACTGCAAATAAACTCTGGTCCAGGTATGGGTTGGGTGGGGCTCGTTTCTTTATTCCCATGAAGATTGCCCTTGGTTTGGGTACAGAGGATGTGGCAGCAGAACATTCGTAAATGGACTTGACTGAAAGAAAGGCTAATAGAGTAGGGATACAGATCAAAATTGCAAAATTAATAAGTAAAAATATTCCTAAAATTGTATTTGAAATATTTTGACTGAAAAACCAATAAAGTGGTCTTACATTATATATTGAAAACTAATGTGTTGGTCTATAAATTAAATGTCTTGTAATGCAGAAGTTCATTTGGAATAACTTGCACAGAGAGGTACTTGGGAAAGACGGAGTAAAAACAGCTGGTTTGTTCTTGTGGCTTGTCTACAGCAGTACTGTTTCTGGGAGAGTGGCTAGATTGTATAACATAGACACACTAAACCCAAATAGACGTGGTTTGTAATTTTCTCTCCTTAGTGAAATGGTGGCTATGCATCCATAATGAACATTATAAGAAAGAAATTAATAGCCTAGATGTAATACTTTCCTGTGTTCTGAGTGTACATGGAAGAATTTGTTTGACTCAAACACATATCTTGTTAGCAGGCAGTGCTGACCGTATTGGTGGAGTTGAATTTCTGAGACTGATCACTCTAAACTTTATCCAGTGGCTAATCTATTGGTTTTTTTAGTTAGCAGAAGATATTTAACTGATTCAGGAGGGCCAACGGTACCCTGCGGTGCATCAGGCACTGCACTGCTGGCTGGGCGAGGGCAGGGATCGTCCCGCTCTGCTCTGCCTGGTGCTGCCTCACCTCCAGCACTGTGTGCAGGTTTGGGTGCCACAGTACAAGGACATGAAACTGTTAGAGAGTGTCCCAAGGAGGGCTACAAAGATGGTGAGGGGCCTGGGCGGGAAGACATACGGAGAGCGGCTGAGGTCCCTTGGGTTGTTCAGCCCAGAGAAGAGGAGGGGAGGGGAGGCCTCACGGCGGACTGCAGCTTCCTCCCGAGGGGAGCGGAGGGGCAGGCGCTGATCTCTGCTCTCTGGTGACAGTGACAGGACCCGAAGGAACGGCACGGAGCTGTGACAGGGGAGGGTCAGGCTGGGCGTTAGGAAAAGGTTCCTCACCAAGAGGGTGGTCAGGCACTGGAACAGGCTCCCCAGGTACGTGGTCACGGCACCGAGCCTGCTGGAGTTCAAGAAGTGTTTGGACAACGCTCTCAGATACACGGTCTGGTTTTTGGGTGGTCCTGTGTGGAGCCAGGAGTTGGACTCAATGATCCCTGTGGGTCCCTTCGAGCTCGGGATATTCTATGATTCTATGCTCTCCAGTTAAGCTACCCTCTTAGGAATCATTGGGCAGTTTCTAGATGGGGGCAGAAACGGATCCAAAATCTGTTCCTGTTGGATTGACATTTGCTACACAACATCAAGCCCATGCAGCTTAAGCTGTCAAGTGTCATAAGGGAGTCATAATAAGGCAGTCTAATAATTTGATTTACTAAAGGAAAAAAAATGCCAGAAGTCAACACACAAAACTGTAATTCAGTGTAATTAGTTAAAAAGTTTTCATCTGCCTTTACTCCCATTTCAGAGATGGCAGAAAACTGCAGAATAGCATCAAGAATCCAGGAGGAGCTCACTGGTGGCATTGACGTGCACAGCTATGCCTGCTTCAAAAGACTTCCAGCCTCTCGCACCAGTGCTGAAGTTCTAAGTCTTCCAGAACTACCTCCTCTCTTTCTTATTTACAAACCAGCAGCTACTTTGGCCAATTTTTTAAAAAATCTTTGCTGTAAGGAATTATTAGTGCTCCTTCTTGATGTTAGAGAGCAAATGTGTTGAAGGGTCTCATATCTCCATATTACCAGTGCATTCAGACCAGAAAGGAGATAGAAGATAGAAGGACGTGGATTCCATCCATCTCTTCCCCTTTTAATAGAATTTATCCAACAGCCACTACTATCATTGGAATATCTTGGTACATAGTTCAATTTCCTATTGCTGAACTGATCAAAAATTATAAATGAAATGAAACGCATGTTCCATCACATTAAGAAGTGTATTTCAGGAAAAAGTGAAACCGTTTTCAAATAGCGTAACATTATGAAATGGCACTGAGAAGCAGAACTAAAAAGGAAAAAGGAATAACGTCATCAATATTACATCTTTTAGCTTACAGTTAATGCATTTGTTTTCTGAACTAGCGGAGTATAAATGTCAAATCAACTACTTTTAATTAAAAGCCATATTACTCTTTATCTTCTACAAAAATGCAGTGTTAACTTCCCCATTTATTTCGCAGTTTCCACTTATTCAAAGAACATGCTGTAATTAAGGATCATCTTAAGATATTCAAAAAATATCTCAACATCGGAATCCTTTTAATGGCTTGCAAATGACCAAAATGTTTTTCAAATTCATTTGTGTTTTTTTAAGGGAATCAATGATTCTTTAACAGTTAGTTACTGATTTTTTCCTTGCTTCTGAAATGAAATAAGTCTGTCTGCTTCCCATTTTTCAGAGGTATATTGTACTCTTTCATTCACAACTTGCCCATGGCAATGTTTGATATTTTAATCACTTGTGAAAAGAGAGGGATGGTAAAGAAAAAAAAAACTTATATTAATAAAAGAATTTTTACCCATGATCACATGTAAATAGTTTAATAAAGATGTTCCTGCTGGTACCATTGTCTCAGTGAGAGTGGCATGGTGATCTTAGAGAAAAGCAAGCTCAGCTCCACATAGAATGGCATCTCAAGGACTGCTGATGAGATCTATGAATTAACAATATTTAGCTTACTATGTGTAAGTCAGTATTGGGGGGGTGACCAGTGTGTCACCAGTATAAAGTTCAATGCCTTTTTATGGACTGTTGCCTTAACTCTGACCCAAACTAATTAAAGCTGACCCTCTTTCATACTTTGTTACTGCCCTGGGGCACACATTTTGCTAAAGTATACTCCAGCCCCAAGCACTCTGTTCACATGCTTTAAATAATTTTTACTAGAAGTGGGAAGAAAATAGCCTGGTAAAATGTTATGTGGAGAAAAGGATGTTCAATAAGATGGTCCTGCATACCAGTTTGGAGTTTGGCACTTTTGTCAGCAGTAACATCAGTGCCTGTAATGGGCAAACAGGGATACTTTACCCTAGAGGGTTTTTAGTTTTTCATGAATTTGTGGAATTGTGTCTGGTATGTGATTTGTAGTAATTCCTGCTTCTTAAGCAAAAAAAAAAAAAAAGTACCTTTTGTGTATTGTAATACGGAAGTGATGAGTATTATGACTATATAATACAGGTGTGTTTGTGAATGCAGATATGCAGGAACGTAATATGTGTGGGTGTTTGTACATTAGAGAACATTAAACTTTAAATCACTCCACAATTTTATACATACTATATATCAGAGTTATTAGATATTAGAAGCATAGCTCCCAAAAATCACTCTTCCATTATTCCTACAGTAGTGAAATGAAGTACTTTGAAAAACAATGGCAAATGATTTATACTACCCAAAGATAAAACTGAAAACAAAGGATTAACTATACTGTGTAAATTATAATTATAGTTGTAATTGGTTAAAATGAATGTGTAATAAAAACCTGAAAGGATGTGTAAACAGAAAGTGAATTTCAGTAATGAATCAATAGATGATGGTGTATTCATAATTCTGTTTTCCTTTTTTCTTCTAATTATAAGTGGCAAAGAATCATCTAATATTAATAAGATATGCATAATGCAAATATGTTTTTAAAGTTGGAGTCCTTTTTATGACTGGATTAAAAGAAAATGTTTCACAAATATTTGTTTGAATTTTTAATGTTTGGTAACTCCAATTCCTTACTTGAAATAAAAGTTTAATGCTTGAGATATTTCATGGTCACAGGTGAAATAGTATAAATGGACAACAAGAAAAAAAAAAAAAAAGTGTTTTTGTCCTGGGCTCTGGTCACCCACAAAGCAGAAATTCAGCAGAAAATGCTTTCTGACCCCTCTTCCAAAGACCACTTGATGCAGCAGCATCTGTAGAAACAGTGTGGAAAGCAATGACTTCCCAACTGGTCCGTTTCACAACTCAGCTAATTTGCTAGGTCCACCACAGCCTTTGGATTACCTGAACCGGACATGCCATCAGCCCTGAGAACACTTTTTTCCCAGGCCAGCAGCAGCCAGCAACCCACTATGGGCGACACGATTTCCCATTTTTATTCATACTGCTTTGCAGCACTTGCTGCAGGTGTTGTGGTAGCACCCCACAGCAGATCAGAAGCACAATGTGCTACGGCCTCTGCACCCACACCTGAAGAAACAGTCTCTGCTCCTGAGGGCTTACAAGTGTAGCACATGTTGGGAAACAGACAGGGATTGAACAAAGGGAGAAGAGGAGACTGTTAGCTGTCGGGGGGGAGGGGAAGGAGTAATATTTTCGCCATTATAAACATGGTCTCAGCATAATGGCATGTGCAATAACATTTCTGTTGCTGCTTTTTGGCAACTTGTTCTGAAATTCTCCTTGCAAATAACTAATCTGTGTGAATGAATGTGCAGTCAGCTAAACGCTAAGTGTATGCTTGCGAAATTGTCTGTATGGCAATGCATAAAAAATTAATCATTTAAGTATCTTTTGTGAAAAGTATCATCATCATTATTGAACACAGGGAAGGCAAACTGTATGAAGATATTTTAAATTGGCAAGTCTTTGATCTCTATTTAATGTTTTTTGCCACTCTCTATGAAGTAAAGGAGTTTTCTATGGTTCCGGAAGTGGAAAGATTTATATAATAACTATTAAAGGAATATGCGAATGTCAGTTTAGAGACTGGTATTCAAACATTTGTCTTTTGGAGTTTTTTCCCTAAAATGAACTTTTATTAACTCAGGAAAAACAGCTAGTGATATGAGAATGTTGTTGAACCTTTGAATATCTTATATTTTATCACTTTTAATGCATCTTTAATATTTAACATTCATCTTATTATAGACAGGAATCGTGAGATGCATGCATGGTTTCCACACAGTTTTAAAGTTCAATGCACAGTCACAATTCTGAGGGGAGATTTCACACATTTATGAAAAATAAGGCATTTTTGCAGTAAAGTTGCAAAGTGTGAAAGAATTCTTGTTTTATCTGCCTTACTTATCATGTTTATGAGTTATTTTGCCTGGAAGTAAATTGACAAGTTGTCAATGAACAATAGACAGTGCTTCAGCTAGGCTTTTCACAGGTTCAGATGCCTTTGGGCAAAAGGGCTGAATCTGTAGTTTGCAATCTAGCATATGGAGTACTGAAAAAAGTGGCAATGGGGTGAGAGACATTTACTGAGAAATTCATGTGGCTGCTGATCTCTAACCAATCCATTTGGTCTGGGGTTTATGAATTCATGTATAAGTGTTCTACCCTTGCAGTTAGAGAAGGAGATTTCAGTTTACATATAACGACCCAATTCCATTTATTCCTGCAATACTACTGATCTGCTCTATCAAAATAAATACTGTTATTTTTCACCATGAGTAATGGTGCCTGGATCTTTAATAATCAGGCTCTCTTTAAAACAGTCCTGTATATAGTTTCTGCTTATTCCTGCCTGTTTTTGCAAGAACTGCTCTGTAATCCCCTAATTAACGCAGTTCTTGATATCTTTATCCCTACCCTCATTATAAGCACACCCTCTTGAGGTGTCAAGCATGTTGTACACTTTACAATGAGATAAAGATGATTTCAAATTCGCATACTGTAGTAGGGGAAACATCATTCTCGTTTCCTTTACATGATGTCCTATTTGTCAAGGGACCTTAATGCTCAGGGGTGAAAAATGTGATGCCAGAAGCTTTTCCAGTTTCCAGATAGCCTTAAAAAATTTACATGTGGTAAAAGAATGACAGGGGAGTTCACGCTTTCCCTCTGTGTTGACGCTGGGGGTGTCTTATCTTCAATAACTCCCTCCTCTAGACTTTTCCGATCACTGAAGCTGTAAAAGCACAGAACTCCCAAAACGTGTTGTGTTTACCTGGCCACAGAAAATTTGCAACCCTTGCTGTGGGCAGAGTATGTTTTGTTGTGGAATTTTTCAAATGAGCTGTGAGAAATGCTGTTTCACAGGAAATATTTATGCAGTTATGTAGTTTAGGAGCATTATAGTTGGCAATTACCATAAGAAATAATACTATGAGCAGTAAAAATTATGATAAATGACTGATGAAAGGATACTAAATTAGAGCGGTTACCACACTTAATTAGGAGACAACCGTGCTATTTGCTTGATGTCAGTATCTTACATCTGACAAAAAGGGTAAGTAGCCTATTTTAGTTATTATCATGGCCACAGAAAGTACAAGTAAAGCAAGAAAGGATACAAATCATAAATACATCACAACCTGTAATGCACTAGTCAACCTGAGGAAAATAATAAATGCATTATATTTTAATAACTTACAAACTCTTCAATTATTAATGATCACACAGACTATTTTGGCTACCATATTGGAATTTTATTTAGATTTCAGTCTGCATGCAGCAATGAAATATGTCTTCCAAGCTCTGTGATTTGCTTGCCAGTTTTGGCAGATAGAAAGACTAAAACGTTATGACCAATTCCATCTTTCACTGAGCTATTTAAGCACAAACATACACCAAAAAAAAAAAAAAAGACCCCAAAATTTCCTGGTAGGCTTCTGCTTCATGTTGCCTATCCTGCACAGACTACAAAGACCTGAATTTCGTGAGCTGTAATAGATGCAGAATACCAGGCTGCCTTTCAGGACTCTGCCTCTTCACTGGGCTTTTGTGAACATTATGCTGATCATAAACCTGAACATATGCTGATCATAAAAGGGAATGCTATATTTCTTCCAAAACAGGTTGAATCACTTTCAGTAAAAGGGGAGAGTGGCAATGTGATAACTCATTTGTGAAAATTGGGTAGATTTAAAGTAGATGTCCTCTTTGAAGTACCTGAAGGTGCACAGCACTTGCTGTGAATGCCCTCGGCATTAATGGGGGTTAATAACCATGTTTTCCCATGGAAAAAAAAAAAAAAAAAAATCTCCTGTGGCTGGCTGAAACACTCCTTCAAAAAAAGGAAACCATCAAATTTGTGAAGAGTTAAAGAAGTCTAACAGAGGTGGCCAGTGTGCTGTCCACACCACCCAATCTCTGAGCTATGTCAAGAGTCCTGCTGGTCTGTACGTAGGGCTGCAGAGAGAGATCATGTTTAGTGACAGGTGAGGACCACCCAAGGAACAAGCCTTTTTGAGGATGTTACATTCCAGAAGGACTACAAGGGTTGTTCTGACCCAGCAAAGTAATTCTTTCAGATCTCAGTGCTGTGAGGGTGTTTCTCCTCCGAGCATCAATAAATCGAAGGAGATGGCTAGGCAGTGAGGGGCAAGCTAGTCACTACAGCCTGCAGCTTCCCTCCAACTCGTGTTTCTGTCAAAGGCTTCTACCCTTGCAGCTCCTCAGGATGCTGATGTGCAGTGGCTGCAGTTTGCAGCTTGGTGCAATGATGCAAACTGAGTCTGGTGCCTGTTTGCAATTATACGACAACCTCCTAACTGAGGCAGTTTGGGAGATGCTTGTTAAGTATGGTCAAGGTATTAACAACCTCACAGATCCAACTTCAATTCATTCCTGCTCAGGACTTCATACCTTGGTTCCCTGTGGGAACAGAATAAATTTCACCCAAACGCATTTCATCCAAAAGATTGTCAAACACAAGTAAATCGGATGATGGAGAGATTTGTGAAAAAAGATATTATTTTTGTTATCTGCTCTCTTTCATATATGGTAATCTTCAAGCTAGTTTGTAACATTAGGAGATAAAATGTGTGGTTTTAAGTTGATGTCTTTCCCTGCAACAGCTTTACAGACAATGCTTTAAAATGTTGACTTTTCTTTTTCCCTTGTAAATCAAACCAGAAATGCACTTTCTACACTATTAGCATTCTCACTGCTGTTATGCGTTCTGTAACAAATGCAGAAATAAATTATTTCCTGGCCTAGACAGTATGTACCTTCAGAGAGAGAGAAAAAAAAAAAAAAAAAGATTAGGCAAGCACTAATAATCTCTTTAAACTGCATTCCTGCAGATTAAGCCGGAAACAGCCATAATTATGCCATACTGTGCTATCACCATTGCAGTGGATGCTCTATCCTTTTCCTGCATGTCCTCTGACAACTTCTCAAAACTACCAGAAAGAGCTGCCTTGTTACAGTTGTTTTCTTATGCCTTGGCTAAGTTTTCCTTAATTATTTCTCCAATTCTGTCAGCAATGTTATTGCCCCACTAGTTTAAAGGTTAAACAAAGCACCAAATCTGTCAAAGTGAGTGAAACCAACTGGTGAGGAGCTATCAGAAAGTAATCAGTGCTAATAGGTACATAATGGCTAACAGTGAGCTGTTTGCGCTGAGATACATCACTGCAGACAGAACACAGACCTCGCTGAAATCACACTTAAAAAAACACCAAGTACCGTACCCAGCTTGTATCTGAAAACAACAGGAGGAATACTGTTTTTGCGCCCTCCGAAGGACTCCAAACCTGCACACCCCCTCAAAAAAGTGGCTGCTTTGCTGGCTACAGCTTTGCCATATCTCGAGTTCGTCGCAGGGTTTTTTTTCTTCCCATTGCACTGTTGACACATGAGGCTAAAAACATGAAAAAGCTCTTGGTAGGATTTCAGCGAGATAAAAGGGTAAATGTCAAAAATACCCATTTTAAGGCATTTAACCTTTCCCTGCATTTTTCTAAAATAGTTTGAAGAAGCAGCCAAAAATGTTTCATAAGCCCTTTTTTCCTTTTTTTTTTTTTTCTTTTCTGAAGATAAATTGTGTAGTTCATTAGCAGTTCCCCAGAATCATATGCAAAATATAACTGCTGGCTGTGATTTTTTTTACTGCGTTGTCACCCTAAGAAATGTTGTAAGAAGTGCTTGCAAAGATTAGTTTTAAGCACTGAGAGCCTGGTCCTGCAAGAAGTTGAGTCTTGTGAGGTGCTGAGCCATCACAGCAAAGCCCAACTCCATGTACAAAGAGGCACTTATTTTGTTGCCTTGTAGGACTAATTTGTCTTTGAGTTCTTTAAGGATTATTTATGTCAGAAGAGAAATTTCATCACAGCAGACAGTCCTCTGCATAAAACAGCCATGTCTTGCCCTAACTTGGAGAGAGAAAAGGAGATGTTAAAACTTTCCTTTTTTTGCACCTTTGACCCGTGCTACCTGTTGCTGAAGAGTACATTGCACCAAAACTTTGGCTGACTCCCTGGGGTCATATTTTGCTATGGATCAACTATTTTCTAACCAATTTAGAGCATCTTTCACATACAAATAAGGGTATTTTTGTTTTAACTTTGTGCATTTAGAATGAATCATCTAGGAATTATCATTGCTTATGCCTCTCCTTTGCAGACAAAAATGAACTAAATACCTTACAGAAACTTCTCTGAAATATCTGCCAGTCCTGCTCTTGAATCTAAACAGAAATGGGAAGCTATTTCTGCAGCATATTTCCAATAACTCTGGAAGGGAATTTTCTGGCTTACATTTTAAGTAGTGATGTGGCTTTTTCAGTTTTATCTTGTATTTACTGAAGAAAAAATGTTTCAATAATTCTAATAATATATAGTGGTAACTGAAACAATAATGGAGAACTGAATTTTTTTTTGGTTTATATGTATTAAACATGCAAAGTGAAGTTCTGTCTTCAAATAGCACATTCATCCTACTCCTAGTACCTCAGGGAAACTGTTGGAAGAAAATACGACAATCAAAAACTTTGTTTACCATGACAGAGGGTTTTCAAGAAGAGAATGTAGATGTTGTCATGCCAGATTACACAAGAAGTTTATTTAGCCCTGTTTTCTGTCCCTTGAAGTGACATCAATCATTGAACAATCATTGATTTAAGTGAAGAAGGTGTGACAACTCAGCCACAGAAAGACGCTCACCTTTCATGTTGGTCTCTGGCTTGAGTTTGAAAATGCCAGGTTTTCAAAAATCTTAAATTTTTTTGATCAACATTTCAGATCATTTTGATGCTCACCTAGATATTTACTCTGTTTAAGTCATTGCTTCAAAATCTTGTCAATTTCACTGACTGGTACCCTGTTGTCTCATAGAGATGCAGAAACAAAAATTCACAAGTTTCCTTCTTTTGGGAATGTAATTCTCCAGTCAGAAGAACTATAATCCATTTGTGTCATTCTCACTTAGTTTTTACAAACACTTGCATGTTTTTTTGTCTCCTCCGTGAACTTCTTTTCATTATGATCTCCTTTTTGAGGCTATGTGTGACATTCACATCCCTACCGCATCATTGAAATACGCAGTGGCTTTAACATGGGTTTTTCCACTTGCCCACTGTGCATATTAATATCTTGTTAGCTTTTTGGACCACAGATGCATATGTACACAGAGACTGACTAAACAATTCACTGTGGTGTATTTTCTAAGTTTCATCCAGATCAGTAGTAAATTGGGGAGAAGAGGAGAAAAATACAATATGCTTTGTTAATGTTCTTGTTAAGTTTTCTTTTAAAGGATCAAAGGTGCTGCTTACTAGAAGTTCTGCTTTCTAGAATTTCTACTTTTCTACTTTTTTTCTCTTCTGTCTTTTACACCTGCACACATTTATGATATTGCATGTTAGCTAAGTATGCCCAGAAGACATTATGTCCTTATCAAAAATGAGAAATAATTTGCAAAAAAGAAATCTTCAGAATAAAGAAAGGCTTGATTCACATAGATGAGGAGTTATGTTTTCACTCTTTTCAGAAAGGCAAAAATTAATGAGTTGTTAGAAAATTACAATAAAGACATACACCACCACTATTTTTTCTGTTCCACTGTATCTGAATGTTACCAGATTTTCAAAGATACCTGTTTCCTGGAGGGTTACCCATATAAAGTTATTAAATTTGGAAGAGTGAGTAAATGCTGAAAAAACATGCCATCTAAAAACATGATTATTTCAGTAATTCCTTTACTTTTGCAAGGTGGTGCTTAGCTTTCTCTCAGTGTATTACAGCTGGGGAAAAATCTAATGCTACTGGTACCAAAAAAAGTTTTCTAGGCTTTCCTAAGGATGAACCATAACAGATGCATATGAGCACACGCCTGCAACATCAGTGCTTTAGAACAGAGCACCAGGGCTAATGGATACCACAAGGATAATTTACAGCAGCAGAAAGTTATGACCAAATTTTAATCTGTCTTTGAGACATAGCCTTTCACATCCAAAATGTATCAAGGATTCCTTAAGTCAGAAGAAATCAGGATCTATTTTTGACCTCCTTAAAAAGAATTGTTTCACTTCAGCACACCGCTGAGCTTAATATTGACTCACAAGAAAGAGTGAATCAGCACCATTACTTTTCCCTTGGCAATAAGAAGAACAGAACTGACCCTATTTAACTGGTGAGATCTGCTGAAGGCACAGGCCAGGGTAACTGAAAATTTCCAGAAAAAAAAATTTACAGTTGAGGCAAAAATAACCGATAAAAGTCACAAAATTAGAAGTACATGTGGAGAGGGAGAGATTTGGAAATAATGACTTTTAAACCTATTAGGTAGATCACTGAAATCTAAATATTTTTCCCTTCTCTTCACATGCTTTTAAATTAAACCATGGGGGGGGTGCATTTCTTCTAGCTAAAAATAACAGTTTTTACCTATGAAATTGTGTCTTTACTGTACATAATTTGTACATAGTGTCTCTGCATACATATACGTATCTGTATATAAAAAGAAAACATACCAGGTTTCTTGGTTTGGGATGCTAATGCCAAATTTCAGTAAAAGAAATGTGTTCTACTACTGAGTTTAAATTCGTGAAAGTGCGTATTTAAAATGGAAATACTAAAACTCTCAAGGGAACACAAAGAAGTGCTGTTATTCTTCATCACAAAATATTTACCCACCTACCCAGCATTTCAGGTTTTCTTGAGATCTAAAATAAGTTAAAATGTCAGGTAAAAAGAAAAATTCCAGTTTCACTAAACTGTAAAAAAGCATTGCAACTTGAATGACTATAGCAAAGCTCAACAGCAGAGCTGTGTAATAAAGTATTAACCACTGTTAGCAATGCAGTGTGAATTTTTCAAGACCTACTATAATAATTCACTATCACAAAAGCTAACGTAATGACTATGTTTTTTTAGCTGTATGAAATAGCCACGCAGCATTACATTCATCATCAACATATTTCTCAATATTTCTAATAACTAAAGACATAACAAATTGTTTGGAATTTAAATAATCTCATGAAAATAAAAAAAAAAAGTTTGCTAAACCATTTTAAATACTTAAACTCTTTTAGTACTCTTGTCCAGATATCCACGTTATCCAATTATTAAGGTATGTGAATTTGACTGGTTAAGTGATTTGCTAAAGTCAAGAAAAGGCAGTGTTTAAATACAGAAAATGTTTCAGATTCTCTGTCATATAGTCTGGCACATAAGACTTCCTTTCTTTTGAACATGTGTTCCTATGAACTATTTACAGAGAAACTGTTCAACCCATGTGTGGCCTAGCAGAAAACTTTTTTGTCTTGTATTTATCTTCAATATGTGTTTATTTATACATTTGTGCTCAATTTCCATTTGGACCACTGATTTTTGGTGTGTATTTGTTTGTTTAAATCATATTATCAGTCAGTTGCTGCATATGAATGACCATTTTCTGTGGAAAACTAAAGCTCAAATTGAAAGATGCATGTTTAGATATTTATGAAATTTCAGTATGTATAACATAGTATATTTAAGTTTATATGCATACACGTATATACACACACACGTGTAGAATTTTAAAACAAACGCATTTAATTTAACCTTTAATTTAGAACTGCTTTTGTTTAGTTAGAGGGAGAAAAATCAGTACTTCAAGATGTCCAAGAGTTCACACACTATTTCAGCCTCTCTCTACCTTTTTGTGGTTTTCTTTTCCTTGGGTCCATTTATGCAGCCTAATATTGAATAACACTTCTGCAGGAATTCTTTGTTAATCATGGACTGTGTCATTTGCCCTTGAGTGCATTCTGCGGTGTCTAAAAATAGTGTGTAGTATATTCCACAGGTCATGCAGGATGGTCACCTTGTGACTGGTTGTTATAAATAAGGGCTTTGGGGTCAAACCTGTCTTTTCTTTGAAGAGGTTAGAAGGTTTCACCCAGAAAGCAACATCAGCCTCAAGTCTAGAAAGCCAGTTCCCAAAAGGATTCTTTGGGCAAGCACCTTTAAATAGCTAAGAGTGAGAGAAATGGCACTGCAAATGTCAGCTTACATAAACCGAAATCAGAAAAGATGAGAAAATTGTGCCCTTTCCACAAGGACAGAATCTAACTGCCTTAAAATCATTTAAAAAAAAAAAAAAAGTACAACTAAACAAGAACAGGCTAAAAAAATTTTAAAGTTTACTAATTACACTGATATTACTGCATTCCAGTACACACTTCAGCTTGCTTCTCCATACTGTGGTGTTCTCACATGGCATTTTAGGTTTTATGCTGTTAATTCAAGCCATTTTTAGATTTGTTTTCAGTTTAAGCTCAACTTTTGAATTCAGAGATTCTAATTTCCCTTTGTCCCATGCTATTTGATTCCTTCCTGTCATTCAATAACTACTGCAGTGAAACATTCAAGTCATTAAAAAAAAATAATAATAATTGCAGAATCTCATGAGAAACTCATTTAAGGTGGCTTTGGATTAAATTTGACCTTTAAAGTCTAAACCTGGACCCAAAGCCAAACAATCAAGAGCTTGCCCATTCCTGGTCAAAAGGCTTGCGATGCTGTTAAGAAGGAGGAGGTACTTAGAGTTTTGTAGCATCATGGTTCATTGTCAACGTGATGAAGATTGAGCAGGAAAATGTGTTTACTGTTTAATGTAAGAGGGAGGGCAGCAGTTCAGGTTTTACGGAAACTGCAGTGGTGAACAAGCTGTTAAACTAATGATTACTGTGTAGTGGGAAGTGGCTATTTTTTCAACCTGTACAACAGAACAGCTGCTCATAAATCCTATAAAGACAATTTAAAAGGCACTTAAGCACAATTGAGTTATATAAATATTTTAATCTTTTATGTGCATTGCTGAGTTTCAGTTAGACGTCAACTTATTGCAGCTTTTACCAAGCACATTATAGTTTGGCTTCTCATAGAACCATTAAGCAAACACCAGTGCCATCGTTAGGTGAGGTTAAAGGCCACTGATATTCAGGATGAATATTAAGAGCCTTTTGGCAGCCTCTTGACTTATGACGTTCTCTGATTTGGTGATTATTTATTCATTATGCAAACTTCATCAACATACACTGACATACAAGTTTCTGGGAGACAGACAGCTGATGGTAGGGGATGCACACGGATCTAATGAAACGTAAAATGAAGCACACACAATGATCAGTGTGTGTTCAATGAGGAAGATAGAAACTGCCAGAGCTAGGGAGAACTGAGGGCAGATGCAACTTCTAAAAGCTTCTGGATCAGACATCTCTTTTCATGCCAAGTTTGAATGATATCAATAATGGCAGAATACTATAGCTCCTGGAAAAAAAGTTACCTGGGGTCAGAATATCTTCAAGAAAGGCAGAAAGCGTACATCTTCAAGCTGTGTACCTCCAGGTCACAGGTCTATTGCAAACATCCTCTTGTTTGGTCTGAGATCAACACAGTCCTACTACCACTTCAGTCAGGACTGGCTTAATTTTAGAGCNAAATGCAAAACACATTCTCTTCCCTTGAAGAAAGACTCAACTTTGTGTTGTAGAGAATGAACAACTTAGATGAGAAACAAAACACAGTCCCACATGGAATCTGCTAACAGCACAGTAAATTCACAGTACATATAATTAGTAAACTATCTGAAAGTAGAGAGGCAAAAAAAAGTGCAAGTAAAAATCCAAAAATCCTGTGTTGTTCTCCCTTGCTCCCCATGTCAGTGTTTGGAAAATATTGCTGCTCTCAGCTAAATCTCAGCACAGGTATACACATTTTCCAATAGAGACAGCATCCGTAAGTTCCTCAAGAATGCAGGAACCTGAGTCAGACAGGATCAAGGGAGCAGAAACTCACACTAAAAGTTTTTCTCTATGCATGCATCTAGATCTGAGTGCTGAGCCCATCATCAGAAGTGTCCGAATGGTGAGCCCTGGGAGTATGGTACCTCTGAAAACCAGGTCTCAAAGCATAAAGTTAGATTTCTGATAACAGAAGGATTTTGGACAGCATAAAAAAGTTTGATTTTTTCACTTTTGACTTCTCCAATATACAAAGGTACAGCTGTACCATTTCATCATGAGGAGGTACAAATCCCCTGTCTGAGAGAATCCAATTTTCCGATGACAGGCTGTAGCCCAAGTAGGTATAGCTACATTCAGCTTTTTCTTCTGAATAGCTGCATCTAGGTAGAAGCCATAAATAGCAGAACTGGCATGTTATTCTTTCTTGCTGAAAATTGGGTCTTTCTGCTATTTACCATTAGAAATACCAAAGGTGGAATACCAGTACAGCAGAAGTCTCCTATCAACTTTAGGGTTAAGATTTGACTTCAGAAGCCTTTCTTATAGGAGACAAAGAAAACTTACTACTTCTGAAATAGAATGGAAACAAATCAGCTTTTTTTTCGTTTTCCGAATAGCTGTGTTACATCTAACAAGTCGTATTAAATGAGTCAGATGTACATTTGAAGCCATTCTTATTTCAAAGGTCTTAATATCTACTACACATCTTCTAAAATGTTGTATTCACATTGGGTCCTTTTTACAAGAAAATTATTTGCATGAGAAATAAGAAAAATCTAGATGACTGAGATGAGAATGTTACTTTATGTTTCGGTTTAAGTCCTTGCAAGACATGCATTCTGGCATTTAGTTAATGGCAGCTTTTTTGATACACTCCACTGTATTCACTGTATGCACTGCTGAAATGCGGTGGTTTGAGCACAGGAGAATAAGGCCTAGGTGAGGGAGAAGTCAACAGTGGCATAGGTTTTCTGAAGGACTGTGAGTAAATGACATTATTTTGCAATTTTGGGGATACTTGAATTTTTTATGCTAGTTGAATAAGCTTCAGCTTGTTTTAAAAAGAACAGCTTACAAATACTACTTTTGTTATGTATTTTTCTCCAAACGTCTGCACGTTACTACTCAGGGCTTGCCAAATTTGCTGCTGAATCCACAGAATTGTGCTTCTCCACATGCTTTAGAAAACCCCAAATGTTTCATAGAATACCTGTCCAAAAGTGACCTTAGTTTCCAAGTATACATGCCACAGTGATCACTACAGCCTGGTGACATCCTACCCTGGAGGAAGATAAGAGTACATGAAAATCACCCACGTAACTCTGCGCTTTCTGGAAGGAGACCTAGATGCATGCCACAGTGACCAGGAGTGAGGGGAGTTCATGCACTGTAATAAATCCACTTGCTGTTGAGGATTTGCAGCCAGATTAAAGAAATGACCCTCAGGAAGGGGTGAATTTCATTAAATTCTTTCCAGATCCCGACGGTTAAGGATAGGTAAGAGCATGTAGCCCATCTGCTAAACAAACAATGAGAAATAAATATAATTTCCAGAAGAAACTAACGTGCTGTGACATACTGATAAAACAGCCCAGAGCTTCCTTAAGTGTTTTGAGCAAAATTCTAGAGATTCCTGTGAATTTCACTTGTGAAACTGCCATATTGTGTGCAAACTCTCCTTTTCTTCCCCTTCTACCTTCCCTGCACCTAAGAGGGAGAGAATTATCAAGTCACTTTTTGTTTATCAGGGAAGCAGGAATCAAATTATGCTAAAGAGTAAACAAATAACATTCAGCTTGTGAGCCCCCTGGTTACAAGGTTCTTTCCACCCACTGAATATTATTGCATAAATGTTAAAAAACATTGCTTGGAAAAAAACCAGGGCAGTCCTTTGACAGGTTAACAACCACACCACACCACACCACCCCAAACCTACTTAATTAAAGGTGCACTGTAAATTTATCTGTGACTCTAAAAAGTGAAACAAAAACTACGAAAAGTATAACTTAATAACAATTAATCCTTATCCCAAATAGCCCTGGGAATTTGTCATTAACTTTATTTAATGCCTTTCTCTTGTCAGGGTCAGGCATTTAGCAGCACAGTTTATAGGTGCAATCCTTTATATGATAGCTTATATTGGAAAAGAAAGTCATCTTCATTGTGAACAAATCTTGACAAACAATGTCAAACTCTCAGACTCAGTGTCACTCATTTACCACTAACCCATCCAGAAGCTGCTGCTGGATTTAGCCTTCAAAAACTTGTCATTGTTTGACACGTTAGAAAAGGTAGTGATAGTACTAGTAATTGGAGAGCCCTGGCAATAACCTTGACCTCCTCCTAAGCCGTGGCTAATCCTGGGTACGATACCACAACTGGCAGCATGATTATTATCTGCAGCTATTGCTTTTCTTATAGGTGCAGACACTCCAGAAAGGGCTAGGAAAAAAGTAGTAATATGGTATAAAAACTAAATGTTTTTACTTCAGCTGACCCTCATGTATTTTGGCCATTGATTTCACCTTTTTTGGAGTTATTTGTTTTTTTCAGTCACTCAGTTTCTCTAATTGATTTCTTTTCTACTTTTACAGTATTTTGTTTAATTAGAAACACTGAATATCTTCACAAAGTATAGCAAAATAAATTACACGTGCATGAAATAAGTCCCATCTTTCTGATACTCATTGCCCTTCAACATTGCTTCTGCCCTGCAGTCTCCAATTTGAACAAACTAAGATCAGAGATCAGAGTTTTTTGAGGCAGCTTTCCCTCCTTTCAGATGGCTGTTGAAAAATCACTCAGATCGTTGCAAAAATGGTGACAGCAGCCAGATGACTGCAACTACCAGGGCAATAGATGAGATAGATAAGACACATGTAATTTCATAGTTCATATACATGATCAAAAGCAGACCTTGCATTTTGTAAAAATCAAACAGCACAGATCATTGTATCCAGATATATTTTATGTCAAACACCACTTTAAAATCTGCTTTATTCTGAAGGCTGCAAGAGCCATATTTTGAGGAGAGAGTCCCACTGGGAACAACATTATTGTATTCCGACTTCCAGATAATAAAAGGATATAACCTGATGCAAACTTGGTTTCAGAGAAAAAAATTGATAACTAATCTGATACCAAACATTAACAGTCTTTGATAATTTTCCAGTTCCTCATTTCTATGCTTAGAACAAAATTACCATTTAAAAGAGTTATAAAATTATGGCAATTTTTGAAAGGATGGTGGATTAAGAGTTTTATTGGGGAATGTTGTAGAAATAATTTGTTTCCTACTTTATTAAGTTTCTGAGAATAGACTGCATAATTTTGCTGTATAAATGTCATTTGTACAGGCAATAAATGGTTGGCCATCCAAAGTATGGTAGAAGCATCCTCAAAGATATTGTTTATAAATTATTCAAAATTTTTGCAGATGATCATATTACCTTTGTTAGGTCATGATCGCAGAGTTTCTCAGGATTTGTTAAGTAGTGAATAAGCATAGTATTTTACCATTCTTATAAATGAAGCAAAAGCACTCACAGCTTTTACTACATGGAAAAAAACATTAACAATATCTGGTTAGCTATCCTTACTAGTCAAGAAAATCTACCACCTAGTTCGTTCATTCATCATTCTGCAAGACAAAGGACACTATTACTTGTGGTTCCTCTTCATTTACATCTGGTTCAATTCTGTGTTCCTGGCACAGGCTGTTTACCTTCACCTTACCAGCTTTCCCAGACAGACCAGGAAGCTGCTGGCATGGATGTAAAGCTCAGGAAACTGCAAGGAGGTAGTAACATCTAACAGATATTACAGGATGATACGCAGATGGCACCTGCTCAAATATAAGCTTGGAGTAATGCAAATTACAGATTCAGAAAACAGAAAATACCTACAAAGAGTACCATAGTATGACAGTTTCCCTAGCCAGTTATAATACAAAACTTAACTTTTTTCCTCAGGAGTTCTGATCAGAAGTTTGGTGGTGGTTACCCCTCAAAATCAAGCTGATACAATGGCTCACCATCACATCTTAGGCCACTACTGCTTTCACACTCCAGTTCTGATGCTTCCCTGACCCCAGTTCAGCTTGTCAAACCAACAGAAAAAAATTACCCAGAAAAGCAAAATGATCATTCCTTGTTATCTAGCAAACAACTCTCTGGCTGAGGGCTTAAGCAAGCTCCAAGATCTACCCAAGGAAGTAGGGAGGGCCACATGGCCAAGAGTACTCAAGACAAGAGACCATGAGGCCATTGGTCTCCATAGCTGAATCTCATTAATTTTTAGAAGATTTGTAGAAGTAGTATATATAGCCTAATTCAGTGCTGATGATCATTCCTCTGAGAAGAGTTAGGCTCCAGTCTCTACTAAAACAACAGTCTTGTTATTTACATTTTAAAAATTAAGGTTATTTTGTAGAAAATTAAATTAACATTGACTATAAGTGCATGCAAGATAATTAAATTTTGGATATAAAAGAGTTAAAATAACAAAGGTAGTTTATTTTCACATTGCATATACCTAACACGAATGATCTAAAATAGGGTTTTTGCACCTTCATTCAGATACAGATTACACTGAGAAAAGACTGTGAAGTGTACTTATACTCTCACCAACTCTAATATTTCTAAGAGTAATCAAGCACTCTCAAGAATGAAAAGGTCCCCTTAAACTTTTCGCTGAGTTCAAGTCAAAATTTTCCTTGAAGCTCTAATGTCTCAGTGATATTTTTCATTATTTCTCTTTTTTCTCTGTCTATTCTACAGCTGGGACAAAACTGCCAGAAAAAAAAAGTTATTTTTAGATTTTTAGCACCCTTGGATGTTACAAATGAACTTGGTTTTGTAACTTTTTCCAGTCCAGTTTTACAAAGATTTAGATGAAATTTAGAGAAATATGAGTACTTACGTGAACAGCATTTTCTGATTTCACTGCAGTATTTGTCAGGGGTTGTCATAGGTTAATTCCGGTTGGAAAAGAGGTCTATAGGCCAACCTCTTGCTCAACATAGGGTCAGCTATGAGGTCACACCAGAGTGCTTAGGGCTTTATCCCGCTGGGTTTTGAAAACATCCAAGGATGGGGTCTGGAAAGCTCTTCTGGGCCACCAATTCCACTGCTTGACAGTCTACACGGTCAGTTTTTCCTTACGCCCAGTCTGAACTCTTCTTGTTTCAACTTACACCTGCTTTCTCTGTTCATCCTATTATATACCTCTGAGAAGAGCCTGGCTTTGTCTTCTCAAAGACCTCTATGTAGGTGTTGGGGGGCTGTTGTTAGGTCCCACCAAAGCCCTCCCATCTCTGGGCTGAACGAGCTAGGCTCCCTCAGCCTCTCCTCATGGGGCAAGTGCATCAGCACCTGCCCTAGCTTTGGTAGACTTGCTCTAATTTATTGATGCCTTTTGTGTACTGGAGGGCCCAAAGCTGGATACAGTATTGTAGAGCATTGCCTGAGCATCGTTACTTAAAAAAGCACAAGTGTGCACTGGGTTCTTAGAGATCTGTTTTCTTGGTACACTCAAATTAAGAAGCACCTAGATCAGCCAGAGTGGTGGTGGCATTGTAGCAGCCTTGTGGGATGTGTAAGAGCTTCCGTAAAGTCCACCACTATGCTATGGACTCGTTTCTCCCAGCAACAAGATATGGACTGTTTTTCTACAAGACATTGTAGAGAATAATGCAGTAAAAACTCATTTAATTCTATTCAAATCCCTGAAATACTCGAATACTCAAAAGAGTAGCATTGAATTTCTTGAAAGAAACAGCCTTGATAACTTGATGCTTCTTTTTGACCTTAGCATCAATGAAATACAGCTTAGGTTGACCAAAAGGGTTTCGAACCTCAGCAGACTTTTGCTAATGTGTTATGAGACTGCAGCAGAAAAGCTATACCAAAAAAAAGTCATTATTGACAAGCCTGTATTATAACAAAAAAAAATTCTTATGCTGTCCTCAGGCCATTTTTGGTGTCTTGGCTGATTTCCTAACATTTCTGTTAACATCTGCTTACTACTACATGGAAATGGTATAGCAGGAGGAGCAGTGGCTCAAGAAAAGAGATGGCTTTTTAGGGGGCATTTGGGGTTTAAAGGAGCTGTAAGATTTCTCAAGGAGCTGAGAGGAAGGGGATAGACTGGCAGCCTGGGGTTACAAAGGGTTACAAAGGGTTTCCATGAGTGTGCAAATAGGTTCTTTTAAGTGCTTTTGAGACATGCTGACCCAGAAAGGCCTGACCTCTCTGGAGTGATATCTACAACTAAAAGGCCATTTTGGTAGAAAAAGTGTACTAGATGTGCAGGAGATAAAAGCTGAGTACCCAACGTAGCTTACAAAAGCACAAACGTTTTTGCAGGCTTATACGCAGGATACCTCCTCGCACAGGGTCAGGCTGGCATGGGGTTCACTTTCCCCACAGCTGCCCATACAGTGCTGTGATTTGCACCTGTGGCCAGAACAGTGTTGATATCTCACCAGTGTTTTGGCTATTGCTGAGCCGTGCTGGCACAGCACCAAGGCTGTCTCTCCAACTCCCCCAAAAAGGCCAGTAGGCTGGGAGTGGGCAAGACGTGGGGAGGGGACACAGCCAGGACAGCTAACCCCACCTGACTGAAAGGATATCCAAAACCGTATTACTCAGTGCTCAGCAACACAAGCTGAAGGAAAGGAGGATGGGGTCGAAGCATTTGTTATGAAGGTATTCGTCTTCAGAAGCAGCCACCACTTGTACTGAGGCCCTGCTTCCATGGGCTGGATGTCGCCTGGTAATGGGAAGACTTCTGCACATGGCCTTTGCTTCTCTTTCATTAAACTGCTTTTATCTTGACCCACAAGCCTTCTTTTCATCATATTTTCTCCCCATGTCCTTCTGAGAAGGGAGAGTGAGAAAGTACCTCGGTGGGCACCCATTAACTGGCCAAGTTTAAGCCACCCCACTTGAACGATTTTGAATAATTTTTACATTTACTCTTTCTAACTTGCTTAAATTTCCAAGAAAGGAAAAGTTTGTAAAGAAATATTTGTTCTCAGGACAACTCATACATTTGGAAGACATAAAGTAACTCTCAGACATGCTAGTGGAAAGCTGGATGTGCCAGGCAGGTGACTGGAAAAATGGCCTAGTTTTTAAACTCGCAAACCCTTCAAAAATGTTTGTTCCAAATTTTATCAATAGGATAATAAAAAATTCACTTTACCCTATGCTTCTTCCATGTTTTCTTTATGTTCTTATACCACGATATCTAGAACTTTTATATCTAAACGTTCAAACCAACATATCTAAGCCTTCAAAGCCTTCTCCCATAATTTTATGAGTCTACGTAATCCTTTATTGTCCAGTTTTATTAATGCTTATTTGTTGGTTAATGAATGTATAGTAGTGCTGGTTTTGTATTGGCTATAATCACAGCTAAAGGAATACAGCCTACTGCTGGCATATTCTAGGAACCAGCAGCAGTGCGTATGGAAATGTAATATGTAGGTCTTGCAACAGTAATAAATAGTTTCTGAAAGAAAGAGGTCACTTCAGTTCTTATTGAAGGCAACTGGTTCATGCAGAACATGAAAAAAAGTGCATCTGCATTGAAACTACACAAATAAAATCATGTCATAATTTCAGTATATCATATATTAGGATGCTACTAACTTTCTTATGCTGAAATGTACATAAAAAAAAAAAAAAAAAAAGGAAATAAAATAGGTCAGCTTCTGCATAAAGCACTTCTGTCCTTACAAAGACCTGAGAGTTAAAGGGAGACTGGTAACTTGAAATATGGTCAATTGCAAAGAACAATTTAAATGTTATAAGTGATATCAGATCTGTCCTTTTAGCTGCCCACCAATTTCC
>VXAL01019900.1:0-23326 GCA_013399475.1 Chauna torquata | reverse complement strand
AGTCCCTGCCTCGTGTTGGGGGCTGCGCCCTCGAACGTGCGGGGAAGACGATGGCGAGCAGCCCGTCTGGGCTGCTGCTGGCGCTGACGGACCGCTCGAGATCCCCTCTGTGGTCTCGTGGGCGTTTCCAAACCTTTGGTTCTGGATCAGACGGATCATGATTGAAGAAACAGCAGAGCGCGCGCACTCGTGACGTCGCCGGAATTACTAAAAGAAAAAAAAATACTTAGTAGGTCATCCGCCTAATCTGTCTTCCGAAGGAGGGTGGGAATGTCCCCTGCAGTATCGGTTACGGTCATTTGTCTAGTTTTGTTTCACATGCTCCAAATACATGGCTCCCTCATTGCCCATAGGAATTTAGGTCAAGCAGCCTGAGACTGCGTTTTGTAGCCTCTCAGGATTTAACATCCACTGTTATTCCAAGTCTTTCCCGACAGCATGGCTGTGTAGTTGCAGTTGGTTGGTTCTTGCTCATCAGCATGGAAAGATTTTGGCCATCGCTTTCCCGAGGTTTGGAGCCCAGGGACCAGCGCAGCTGGGAAAACGTCAGCTCAGTTTGGCCAAAAGAGTGAGTCAAATGTCAGGAATTGTTAGGAAAGCAATAGAGGAGAAAACAGATTTTGCACTCCTCTGTAAGCCCGCGGTGTTTGCATCCCGAGTGCTGCTGTAGCTCCGGTCTCACCATCTCAGCAAGGGCATGGTGGAGCTGGGAAAGGTGCAGAGGAGGCTGGCAGTGATGGCCAGTGGTTTGGAATGGTCTTCCAGGCAGGTATGTGCAGCCTGGAAAGAGACATTCGAGGGGAGATACGAGAGAGGTTCCTCAAATCAGGAGCGGCATGGAGAGAGTGCCTAGGGACCGATGGCCGTGGCTTCCAGTACCAGAAGCAGAGGCCATTAAGTGAAGCTGGCAGGTGGCCGGTTCCAGCCACCGTAAGGAGGTCAGTCTTCATGCAAGACACAGTGGCGGAGCTCCTTGCCGTGGAGGTTCAGAAATCTGAAAGTTTGTCATTCCGAGGGGAGAATGGGTGAATGTACAGAAGAGAAACCCACTGAGCCACATCAGTGGGCAGCCAAATCACTGCTGGCTCAGAAAAGTCCCTAGAGCAGAGGTGCTTCAAGGCTGGGCTTGCGCTGTTCTTACCTCTCCCCTCGGCACCCGGTCACAGCCACTGCTTGCTTGTCAGGAGTGAATGCGCCCCAGACTCAGCGTCGTATCTGAGATAACTTTATGCTGCCCACAACTTCCTTAATGCCAGTACCGTGCAGAATTTGGTGCCAAACAGGATGAGTGACGTTCTGGTAGATACCAGCACAGGAAGGCAGTCAACTGGAGAGGCAGCCGGGAGCTCTTGCAGCCCCGTGGGCTGTTTGGGACAGTGGTTGTGAACGTTGGGTGCGTGTGGTCGCTCAAATGCGCCGTCACAGAACCGTTTTTAAGGAGTTGTGTTTGGGAGTGGGAAAAGGTTCTAGTCTGGAAGAGTGGAGCAGTTGGTGTTTGGGGATTGTCAGCTATCACAAGAGTGCTTGGGTTACGTTACGGCCTTTCCGTCAAGAACTGGAAAGGTTGCTGTTAAATGCATTCATTAAGCCTTCTGTGGACTCTGAGACATCACTTGTGGAGCAAAATATGCACAGGTACAACATCAGGAGTCTGTTGTTTTACAATCTTGACAAAGAGTGGAGAAGATGATGTTGGTGCTGAAGTCGTAAGCTCTTAATAGTACAAACCTGTTACTCATAATTTAGTTCTTATAGAAGATGTCTGCTCATTTCAGTGGGAAAGTGGCAACGCTGTACCGATGCTCTGCACGTTATGGAAGTTGGATGCGTCAAAACCTGCTGGAAAAACCATCGTTATACATTGAGTCACCGAAGAGATGGTTGCAAACAAATTTCTCTCACCCTTCTAAAATGTGACAGAAATAATCAAATCCAGCTGTGGCCTGGGGACAGTGACCTTAATTCAAAATCAATCAAAAATCTCTCTGTCAATGACAGTTGATTGCCCCGTTCACATCTCAGACTGATGCTCTCATGGACCTGCCATCACCAATGCTGCTGCACAAGTGGGTGAGCACTGTGTCATCTTCCTGCCTCCCCCTCTTCTTCCCAGCCTTTGAAGTTGAGATAGCACAGCCTAAAACACTTCTCTGTGCTTCTGAGAGAGGATTTTTTTTATCCATTTGCTTATAAGTCTCTACAGGTATGACTTGGCATGTCTGCTTTATCCATGCAATTTCTCCAGAATCTGCTGGTTCAGTAGTTCCTATCCTGATACACCGCGCTGAGGAGATCTTGCTCTGGTGAGATAGGTTGGCACGCAGGTAGGTTGACGAAGGAGCCCAAACTGTGTATGTGAGTGACCTTAGTCAAGGGGCTCCTGGACATAATTCTGTACAGGAATGATCCCATTTGCTGTTTCCACAGCGTTCAGTAAAACATATTCAGGTACACGAGGAGAGCCACCGTTTGCTGGTCAGGTTCCCCCTCCTGCTGTACCGAATCTCATCAGCAATTCAGGCAAGGGGCGCTTACGAACCTCTGCGTGAGCTCCGTTGTAAAGTCAGGTGGTTAAGAGAACTCTGTAGAGGGAATTTGCATGAACCTTTTGTATGGCCTGTGCTGATAAGCATACCAGCGGGCTATTAGTTTCCTTTTGCGAAGCATGTAAAACAGTCGGCTGTACCATTCATCTTCCCCTATTACTCGATCTCGTAGAAACACTTTGATCCCGTGACAATACTCTGCAGTAGCAAAATAAATGCTGCCAGGTGTGGTTATTAATATAACAATCCAGGATGCACTACTTTGAATTGGATTCACAAATTCTGTGTAAGCACCCACGCTATAAATGCTCAGCAGGGAGAACTGATAGACCGGTGCATCTTCACCGCCTGCTGTGAACTTTCAGAGCACTGCAAGGGTGCTCGTCGTACGCAAAATGGGGATTCTGAGCAGCTGCAAGGGTCGTAGTGACAGAAGTAATTTTCAGTTTTTCAGTAATATTATATGGACAGTAGGAAGCCCGTAGCAAGTCTGAATTGAGCACTAAGCAGCTTTAAAATTCTTTAAGGCATTATCTATTATAAGGAAGTTTATAAAGCTCCATCTCCATTATTCGAGTTTTCATGAGGTCATAATCCACTTGACCCTCGTGGTTTATTTCATCGCTATTGTCCCTCAAAGGAATTATAACCTTTACCATTACCACTTGCTAAATATATCAAGAGGTTTTAGTGACATTATAACAAATCACCAAGCTCAGCTTTGTTGCTTGTAATGTGACCATAGCACCTGCTGATTTTTGATGGAGTGATTGTCTGCCTGATGTAGCTGTATTTTTTTAATTACTTTATAATAAGAGCACATGCTAATGGATTTGAATGTATTTTGCTTTTCCTTTTACACTCACAAATTGCCTTTTTCCGAGGTCATCTGAAACTGAAGTGCTGGCTTCTTAGGCATTGTTTTGGGGATCAAACAATGAAAAATATAAACTCAAGAATATTGAAATCAAGCTCAGTGACTTCAGGTAACATTCCTCTTGCAGTTATTTTTCCTTTCAATTAAATGTATGAGTGTTCATTAGAAATCATATCATAATTTGATTATCCTGAAAGCAATTATTGAGATGATCAAGGATATCACAGGAAAGTCTGTGGCTTTTTAAAGGGATAAGCCACAGAGAGCGTAATGTCAAGTGAGAATTTTGGATAAAAGTAATACATGTAATTGTTTCTTTTTACGGTTCAATCCGTTTTCCAGCAGGGGAAAGATGGGTCCCACGTCAGTCCCCCAAGAAATGCTGGTAAAATCATAGAGAGAATTTGCCACGTAAAAGGTGTACTATTGAAGCCAATGTGCAGTCGCACTTCAAGACCAGCTAGGGTCAGATCTTGGCCTCAAAACTGTTTCGACAAGACGTACCTTGTAAAACAATCACTGGGATCCAGTCAAGCTGCATCTGGAACCAGTGCTGTAAGTCAGGCTTGCTTGCTGGAACTGCTGGTGCCCAAAATGCTGCGAGGTTCTTCTTTGTACCAGCAACTGCCAAATAAGTTTGCATATCTGATATCTGTCCTGCACAATACTGTAGGGCAGGTCTGGGCATACATCTCAGCTGATGCATGGCAAAACACATCAGACCAAAAAATTCTCTTTTGATGAAAACCTGGAAATCCCTCTTTGGGAAAGAGAAGGTAGAGTCCTCTGTCTTTATCCTGCAGATCTTTTCGTTATGGCCAAAAGGGCTATAGGGGTGCACTTTAACATCCCCCACCTCCCCGCCAACCCACAGGCTTTCACGTCTAAATGTTTTAATTTACATCTGAGCTAGTCACTCTTTTCAGCCTTTATGATCAGTGGAGAGAAATAGGCACTTTTAGGATGCAATTCATGTGACCTTTCTTAGACATCTACTTTAGGAAGAGATAAATCACTCCCCCAAGTGCCTGTGTTTCTCCATTGACCACAAAAGGACTGGAGGGTGGTTAGTTCAGAGTCAGGTATCTATATTGCAGGCTGTCTACATACGATTAGGTGAATCCCAATCTGGTTTTCTACAGTGCTGCTGTCACAATGACTGTTGAAGTGCTCTGCAAAGAATTTTATTCGTGTATCTTGAACATATAAAACAACATAGTTTTTGTCCTTCTTTTATGGTCTATATGTTTGAGAAGCATTACATTAGCAGGGTCAGAGTTTTGTGTTGGAGTTGGTCGTGTTGGTGCTCTGTTCAGAATTGTCTTCAGCTGCCTAGGGAGAAATCGGCAATCTCTGCATTTTTTCACCCTGTGCCTTTCACCAAATATTTGTCTGATTTGATTTAAAGGTAGAATAAGGGCATATTTTACACCAAGAAAATGAACACAGCAGTAGAAACATCTCTCTCCACAGTATTCAACTTTGCTTCCTAGCCATATACACATACATTTTTTTTTTTATTTGATCACAGGGCAAGATTTTAAATAATATTAGTAATGAAAAATCTATAGCAGTGAGAGTCACTGTCATGCCATAAGCGCACCAAGCCAGTGTATGGTACATCTCAGAAAAGGCCCAAGGCTCAGATGTCTATCTCTGTGTTCTTGTTTTCCCAACAAGCAGTGAATAATGCATTAGTTTTGCTTCAAGCATCCTATTTTGAATATGCTTTAGCCAGAATTATTAGCTTTTATGTAGTGTATGTTGTTAGCAGAGGTCACGCTCTGTGCCCATCTAGTGCTGTCTCTAACAGTGCCCTGGTATGGCACATAGAAAGGTATCACTAAAAATTCTCCTTGTTGGTTGTCCCTATGGGATTCCCCAAGATTTCCAGATTATAGGGCCAGATCCAGCTGAAGGCAGTGGAAATCTCCCCACAAGCACCATGGCTTACTGGCTCAGGCCCAAAATATTTAACAAAGCAGGAGGAGCGAACCTTTTATATTGCGTTGACATGGGAGGACTTGTGCTTTCTCTCCTCATACCGCTCCATGGAGACCCATCCTGAGACCAGCCATCCCTACGCCCAGGCACCCTGCTGGGTGTGCGATGAGCTGTGTTGAGAAGATCTGAAGCTGTCTGTGCAATAACGAGTAACCCCCTGGAGCTGTCCTGCAGCTGACTGAGGGGATGATAGCCTGAAGAGAGCCTTCCCTAAACGCATCTTGGTGAGGGCTGCCAGCACCCCAGGACTGATGATGGCCCTAGTCATCTGCTGAGCAGGAGCTAGTTTGGGAGAAGACTTGCAGAACGGAGCCCTGGGGTGAGAAGCTACTCTTGGTTGTTGTAAAGCTGTCGCGCTTTCTCCTTCTGCAACCGTGGTGGTCTAAAAGTGAATTAGCTTGCAAGGAGCTATTAAGAGAATGCTATTTAAGATACAGGGTATAATTTGCAAAAGAGTAGGTGTTTACACATACACACACGCGCACACGCACATCCCATATTTAAGTTTCCACAGCTACTGCTGTAGCAATGCAGCCAGCTGCTAAATCCAAAATAGCAACGAGAGCACATCATACGCCCTCTGTATTACCATTTGAAAGGGACAGTTCCTTGGGAGGATGGGAATTTGACAGGATATGAATATGTCTGAGACTCTATTAGGCACTAATTCAGCAGGACTGGCTGAATGAGATGAAGAAGCAATGAGGAGGAGAGAATCTCTTCAGATTTGAGCTGATTGGTAATTTTGATGAAAGCCCTTTAGTCTCATTCACTGCCTGTTAATTACCTCTGGAAATTAACATTTATTTTTCTCTTCAGGAAGTGTTGTTCAGCTGCCAATGTGGAAAGATTAATTAAATTCTTGCACAGATGAAGGTGAAAGTAGGGTCCTTGTGGTCAGTGCACATTTTGGCTCTGGAGGCAGGCATATCATGACAAATCCTCTTTTGAAAAGAGCAGTCCAGATCTTTCCTCTTGTGTTTTCAGATGATACGTGTGTCCTTGTCCTCCTGGGGTGGGGCTGGCATGTCAGGTGCTTTCTGTGGGGAAGTCTGGGTGTGGAAGCGCTTTGAAAGAGTGGAGGGAAATGACAGTGATGACTGGAATTAAACAGTTTGGAAGTAAATTAGGGGAAGCCTCTTGCTCCACCCAACGAGAATTAATTAACAATTCAGGACAAAGGTATCTCTGCTTAAATCAAAGGGAAGCCCTCAGCTTGGGCCCATCTATGCAGAGGATCACAAAAGTTAATTGATTCAGAAAAGCGGCAACTTGAACCTCACATTCATAAACTGTTCATAAACACGACAGCTTATCCTACCAGTTCTCATTTATTTGATCTTGGCTCAGCCTCAAAAGCTGTTTTTGTCAGCACTAATGATGGCCCTTCCACTGCTCAAGCGTTTATTTCCAATATCCACTATTACACCATTCACTCCTGCTGTGCAGAAAAGAAAAGAAAAAAAAAAAAAAGGAAGAAAGAAAGAAAGAGCAATGTTCCAAGGGAAACTCCTGTGCATGTTTGGTATGGGCATTTGAGGTCCTGATTTGTAGCTGTGAAGCAAAGTGTCTGGGCACAGTTGGTAAAATTGGACAGCATCCTTAAAGGAAAGGAGTGCTCCATCCCTTTTTTTTTTTTTTTTTCCTGAAAGGAAGTCTTTGCATTAAGTTTTAATGATAGATAAAATAGATGGGAAGTCCTTGGAAGCACAATAGATAGATTTCAGGCTGCCTCTGTGACACTTGCAGGGAGGAAATGAGGCAGCTCAGAAGAGTGCCAGGCAGGAGGCAAATAGGTCAAACAGACCAACAGGCTTTTCAGAAGCAACCTGGTAGAGAGCAAAGCACCAGAAGAGAAGCCAGCTGCAGTCAATCGAAACCACCCAGGCAGCCAGCTCCAAGGCTTGCTGGCTGCAGTGAAGAATGCAGCCCTTGCTGACCTGACTTGCTTTTGTCAGAGGGAATCTCCGTTAACCACAGAGGCCTGGGACACTTCTGGAGGTTTAGCTGGTGGCAACGTGGAAGGGTTGGAGGGTTACGCTTTGAAGGGACTGCTATGGGTGATGCACCGTAGTCCATTTTGTTTCTTCGCTGTTCCCTGTACATAGTGAAGAGATAATATTTTGGCCCGTTGGTAAATCTCCTGGTTTAGGGAGATTACATGTTACAGATTTTACCTCTAGTCTTCTCTATAGTGTGTTTTGAGATCAATACATGAAAGCACAGCAGCCCACTGGTGTTTGCTAACAACTCTCATAGGTTACTTTGCATAACCTATAATGTAAGAGGTTGCTGCCAGCCAATGGTGGCATCTTTTGCTTGCAGTAAATTTGGAGATTAGTAGTTTATAGTCTGTTCAGCTCAATAAGTGCTGGGGAGGAGCACTGAAAATTATGAAGGCAGGCAGCAAGAAGCAAGCAAAAGGGATATGAACTGAGAAGACAGGGTGGAAGGGGATAAGAAAATCATATATAAAGCATTGGTTTAGTGGCCAGTCTGGAGAAAAAAACAAACACAAAAATAAAGAGATTTGACTACAGAGTCTAACCAACCTAGACCCCTTTTTGTAGCCTTTAAAAAATTTCACATGTGAAACAAATACATCGTTTCCAAAGACAAACATGGAGTGTCTCAGTTGTTATGAGTATTTTCTGTTTCTTTCCCAGCTAAATGTTTACCACATTTGACTCAATTCTGCAAGTTGCTTATTCAAAACTGTGTTTTTCGACAAATTTGTTATTCACCAAAAGCATTCTCCCAGCTTTAATAAAAACAAAAAAAAAATTCAATGGACTGGAAAGAGGCCAGTAGGCTTTGGTTCAGGCCTTGTAAAGCAGCAAATAAACATTTTCTGCATGCTTTAGGGGAGCATATAATTCCTTGGTCCTCCACAGTCTGTGTAGAAGAAGGGGGCTAAACCCATGGAGAAATACATGGTTAGATTTGTTTCATCTTCAGTTAGGAAGGCAGGCTAGACCTCCTTCAGCCTCTGGCACTGTCATGGTTATAGCTACAAACCCTTTTTTCTCTTACATGGTACACAGCTCCAAGTGTCCTGAAGTACATTAGAAAGGTAAGTAAAAAACTACATGAACAAAAGAAATGAAAGCACAAAAGTGAAACAAAGAATACTGAGGATACCTGAGATAATTCTGTCATTTAAACTTGCTTTTAGCTTGTCTGCCTTCAACTAGTCATATTACAGCAAATAGCAACATAGAGGTGCTATGATAACAACTGTCATGGTGAATGTAGTTTTAAGGCTGATGAAGCTAAAATGCAGTGTTTGAAGTCTAATGGCAGGTGAGAGAGAAAATGCCCATTAGACATGTGTTAGATGAGCAGCCTATCCAGTTCCTAGAAAATAATGCTATTTTTCATGCGGGGAAGATTTTGCCTTGAATGAGGTCTTCTGAGTCAGAAAGAAAGATACATAGATGTATACAAATATACCCATATATGTCAATGCTAGCGCTGAAGAAATGGTTCAGAACTGAATCAGAGATGTGCATACATGTTATTATATATACTTCTTGCTGCAACTTTCTTTTCACTGTGCAGAAGAGTTCACTGTATTATTTGCCCCCTGTGTTTGCACTATTACCTGCCCTTCCTAAATCAGCCACCATACTGTCCCACAAAGCTCAGGGAGCCAGTAATTGAGTAATACTTGGCGCCTGGCACCTCATGTCATCGTGATTCCACACGACATCATTTTATGATGCAAATGCACTCTGACCTCAATAACATGCAATATATCAAACGTGTAATGTATGCAGAAATGATCCCAATAAGGGAGAGGGTAAATAAATTTGTTTTGATTTTAATGATATACAATTTAAATGTCACTTTTGCTGAGCAATTAGGGTCTGAAGAGGGTGACCTTTGCACAGAACCCAAATTGTCCCGAGGCATGTTACTTCTCCATGCATTTATTACTGCCGTGCGTGATAAAGGGTAGCTGGTACAATACAA
Source organism: Chauna torquata (assembly GCA_013399475.1). Taxonomy (NCBI): domain Eukaryota; kingdom Metazoa; phylum Chordata; class Aves; order Anseriformes; family Anhimidae; genus Chauna; species Chauna torquata. Next base: position 13,924 of record VXAL01019900.1, on the reverse strand, counting down.
GTCCATCAGTTGTGCTAGGGCCCTTTCAGTCGGAGACACAATGGAAGCAAGGCAGCGCAAATGCTTTGCCACGAGACTGCCGTGAGAGGAGCCGAGGATGTTTGCTGCGACGCTAGCCCGGCCGAGCAGAGACGAGCACCTTGCCCCCGACAGCCGCTCCCACGTGAAGCGCTTTGCTTGTGAGCGCGGTGCTGCCCGCTGCGCTGGCGTCCGGGGGAATCGAGCGGCCGTGAAACAACCGGTTTCGCAGCTCCTACCACGCACTTTACTCTGCAGGTTGCAAAGGGCTGGACCCATGACCCACGCACACACATGTGCCCTCCCAGCACACGCACGTAGGCACAGATACATGCTGAGGGAGAATGGAGACCAACCCTCGGCCCGTGCAGGGCACGCTGCCCTTCTCCTGGCTCCTGCAGCTTCCTGGGTGAGCAGCGTGGTCTCTAGCCAAGCCAGGGGAGATGGACCACGTTGTCCCTCCAGGCGTCTTCTTCTTACCCATCCCCTCTGCTGGGTTCTGCTCACAGCAGAAGCCCGGCAGCTTCTAGAGAGTGCCGAGCACCTGTCTGTTCGCAGACATACCCATCCTCTGCGTCAGGGTTGAGGTATTATACTTGGTCAAACCAAGGAGAGAGGTTTTAGCTAGTGAGACGTGGCCCCACTGGTCTCTTGTTCCCGGCTAATGCGATTAAACAGCAGATTCGAAGGTAGCTGGCTGTGCTGAGAACAGACCCGTCCAGTAAGGCAGCCCCTGTGCTGTAGCTGAGTCCACAAAGGGGAGCAATGCCATGTGAATGGGGGCAGCAGCCTTCCGCCTCCTGTGCCTCCGCTCTTGATGCTGACAGATTGAGTATGTGAACTGCCTACACCTCCAAGGCTATAAACTGCGCAAAGTATTATCTTTACAGCTGAGGGATTTTAGTATGTGGTAAAATGCAATTGCTAGTAGGAAGTATTAAAATACAGGACTCCGTTTTGGCAAGGAAGAACATTACAATAATATAGTAACAGGCAAGGTCTACCTTCCAGCTGTGCCTTTGTAAGCTCTTCCATGAGTGCTGGACATTGTGTGGCATCTGCTAGTTCATAAACAGCGTGATGCATCGCGAGAAAGAGCAATGGATTATACACAGCCATTTTTCCCTCTTCAGTATTTTTCCTTCAATACTTGCAACAAGCTGGTGTTGCTAAAAGCTGTCAAGGGGCACTACTGGAGCTCCCCGACAGCAAGTACTAAGGGTGGCAAGAGGACCGACGGCTCCCTGTCGGCAAGGCAGCTCCTCTCCACGCTGGAAGGCCAGCCCCAGCAAGGCAGATTCAGACAACCTCCATATTTAATCCATTCTTGGTTTTATTGCTGGAAAGGCTATCAAGCGTTGGGCAGATGGCTAATATTTTCTTTCACTATCAGTCTCTGTTGGATTCAGACCAATGATGAAAATACAAACAGCTCTGGCTCTCGGTCACCGAAGCCTCCTGCCATCAGCGCTCCCAGGGAGGTGTAATTTAAATGAACTAGGGAAGTGGGCATAAGTGAGTAAAACAAATCAATTTACCACACAAGCTGGAGAACCTATCTCTTGAACTGAGAGTACTTGATGTTGCCATCGCTAGCTCATGTCTGAGGGGATTCAGTCCTGTGTTTACTACGTGCCTGTAGTTCAGTGGCTTCGCAGGGTGGGAGAGGTGCTGGAGCATTCAGGACAGTGTATATTTTGGGCCATCTGGTGCGTTTGAGCCACACATGGAGCTCCTGCAACACAGAAATGTTAAATGGTTGAAGTCCAAAGCTGCTGGTCTACTGAAGTCCAGCTGCGCTTCCATGGTGTGAGTCCATCTCTGATGCTGATTCCAGTGAATCCGGGGGAAATTCAAATAACTGATTAACAACGTAGTAGTGCTTTGTGCTGCCTCTGTCCAATGCGTCCATATATCTGATTTATTGCCACCAGCACTGCATTGTCCTTGCATTGCCAAGCTTGGGTGCATTAGCATGCTGTGGTGGGGCATTAAAATGTGGTACAGTCCAGGTAAGGCTAGATTTATGAAGGTACCTACCACTGCCTCCCCATGAGGAAGAGTCACTCACGTGACTCTTGCTATCAGTCAGGTCCTCCTTACCTGACCTGCCCACGTGGTGTTAGGGGGAGAGGGACTGGTCTCACCGCTGGTGCAAGCTCATCTCACAGAGCAGCAATCACGACCCCACGCCAGCTGAGGAACTGGCCCTGGAGGGACACCAGCCCCTGCCGTCGTCCCACCTTCAGTGCTGCATCCCCCCTTGGTACCTCCGCACCATCGCATGCTACTGCGCGTCTCCGCGGCTGATCTTCCCTGAGCAGCAGCACCACCAGTAGCAGCAGCAGCTCCCAGGGTTCAGGCACGCTTGACCCTTCTTGCTCTGCTTTTGCTATGGCAATGCATATATGGCTGGGGTCCACAGGCAAGTTGGGAGTATATGTCAGGGTCTTAACTGTTTAAAACTTCAGCTTTCTGAAAATCTCCCATTCCAGAGGGGAAGGAACCCATGGCGTCATTATTCCCACCTGAGAGTAAGACCTTAAAGATAAATCTGTAGTATTAATAGGAAAAATAACCCTCCTAGTCTCCAGCAGCATGCTCCATCTCAGGATGGAACATTTGTAGGTAAGCAGCAGTCCTGTATATTCTTGGAGAGGTATTTAATTTTCAAGTCTTTCAAAAGCATTTTTACTAGTTTGTTTAAAATGTTACATGTGCCAGGTCCTCTCCTTTTGGCTTGGGCGGTTTGCTGTGCCAAACGTTAGTGCATAGGGATGGAACAGCGATGGCATTATTCTGGCTCTTACTGCATCTGGAGCCTGTATGCACCTGCTGTAGCGCAAGAGCTTCAGACAGAGGGAAATAATGAAAGCATGCACAGATTTCTGGATAGTGCTTTAAAAATGGTTCTGAAATGTTATTATGGAATAATATAATGCCACCAAAGACTGTGTTTCGATGATCACTGAAAGAGAAAGGAATAGTCCATAGGGTGTAAACGAACAGGGAGACTGCTGCAAAAGAAAGCATGCAAATTATAGGGAGAGGTATTCAATACTCTCATGTAAAGTATTGAGTCTAGAAAGTCTGAAGTGGGGGGTACGTTCTCATGCGATTCTGCAAGGATACCCGTGTTTTACACTTTCAGCATTCCAGGCAATAGCTGGAATCCAGCCTATGCTGCCTTTCAGAAGCAAAATAAATAGGGTGAATACAGTTAAAGAAGCCTAACCTGCATCTAGGCTTCTGAGAGCCTGGCATTTGCTTCACATTTTAACCAGAAATTTCTAAAAGTGGAGGCCTTTAAAAAAAGCCACATGCAGAATCCTTCTTCCCCCCGCCGGTGATTTTTCTCAAGCCCTTGCGCTTCCACTGTGCTGCTGCTGGAATAGCTGGCAGACAATTGGAGGTTATTTTTAGACTGCCTCACTCTGTAACGCTGACATTTGTAGGTTAGGCGTACCAATTGCTGGCTGCTGCTGCTGCTGCTTCTTCGTCTTCCTTAAATATTCCCTTCCAACAGTTGGACGTTCCCCTCCTCCTTCTCCGGTCTTTCCCCATAAGTATCAAAGTACTAAATCCACATTGTGTCTGTCAACGTTTTCGGTTGAGGGGAGTTTAAAGCATCATTTGAACGGCACGGACAGCTTGTGTCCTTTCGCGCAGCTGGAAAAACCCAGTACAGCGCACGTCAGATCCTCTCAAAAGGGAGCTTGGTGTGCTCAGAGTCCCCTTGTGATGTGCAGGAAGACCAGCCCGTGGGCCTTGATGCTGGGCTGGGCTAACTTACCAAGGGTTTGGGTGGCCCATGTCCCTCTGAGGTCCCCACCAGCACATCACCCTCTCTGCTTGCTGTCTTCTCTGGGCAAGCGGGCACCGAGAGGACCCTGCCTGCCCCCAGCCCATGCCCCAGGAAGAAGGGGATGCCCAGGAGAGCTGTGCAATTTGGCACGCATTTCTAGGGCTTGCCGTTCTTGCGTTACGGCACTACTGAAGGTGGAGAAAATGAGCTGTGCTTCAATGTACCATCGCTGGCGTGCCCCGGGGAGCTATCTGGGAGCAGGCGCCTGGGTGCTGCTGGTGGGAGCCGTGGCAGAAGCAGCAGGACGTACGGCACCCAGGGCTGGCAGCCCATGGGCCGGGGCGCAAAATACCTGGGGCGGGTTTGGTTGCTGCCCTGAGGAGCTGGAGAGTTTTGGGGGTATGACAGACTGCACGCTGCAATTATTCGCTGCACTTAAGCCTCAGCGCTTAGCAGCATAGCGAGCTGAAAGCACTGAGCTCTCAGCTCTGAGCTCCCTGAAGCTACTGGAGTTTAGGGAAATGCAGAGACCTTCTAAGCCAGGGGAGGAGAGACGGTTGCTAAAATCAGAATTCAACAGCAGATTACATTACGAAACTGCCATTAACCTACTCTGTATTGTAATCTCAAATCCTTCTAATATATTTGGCATGCAGTAGTACAGACATTATTTTCCACTTTAAATTAAGGCTGAACAGAAATCCTTTTTCCAGTCAACCTCTTTCTTTTCCTGGTGCTTTTGGAGGACTAATTTTAAAATGAATATCTTCACGTAAATCGCAGCATAAATAAATCCAGGCAGATAATCTTTTAGGGCAAAATCCATTTTCTCCAGTAGGGACCACATGTGGGCCCTATGCCAGGTAAAATCCCATGTGCAGCATAGTGAAATCCATCCTCAGCCACCACACGAGGACAGAGCTCTGCTGTCCTTCCCAGAGCAGTGCTGTGACTGGGGCAGTGGGGTGACCGCTGCACCTCCACTGAGCTACCAGGAGCGTTTCACCCTTCTCTGCCCTAACCGTGACAACACATATTCCCAGCATGGGCTGTTTAGGACAACCCCAAAATCTTCCAAAGAGCTGATGGGGGTGAGACAAGGCGCATTGCTGCCGTGCCCACTCCTCCTTCCACACCTTCCACATAGCCCAGCCGCATGGGGCGGCTGGGAGCCGCTTGGCTGACCCTTTATGCCCTTACTTTACCAAAAACAAGCACTATTCTCATCCCACCAAAGAGGAATTTGGAGCGAGACCAAAGCTGGAGCGGCTGGAGGCAGGGCTATGGGAGGCCAGAACGGCTCCGGCGAGGACACGGCTGAGGTTTGCGCAGTCTTTGGAGGGAGGCACTGCTGAGCATGGGTAGCCAAAGACAGGAGCAGACAGCAACCTCCAGCAAGGTTGGTTAGGTCGGTCAATGTGTCTTGGTACATGCTCGTGGAAGCCTGAAGTTGTTGTAGCTCCTCCATTTTGGAAATATTCAGGGTCAGGAAGTAACGCTGTGCCAAAGTCCGGGAGCATCTTCCCGCACTGGGGGGTGGGGGTGGAAACCTGAGCAGAGCAGTGGGAGGTGAGCTGTCCCTGTTCATTTTTCCAGCAGTAAGCAGGATTGTGCCTGCATTAATAAAAGTACACCTGTTATCTTATTTCCCAGAAGTGTTCATCGTGGTGCTAGAGACCCCGCGAGGGCACAAAAGCATCCTCACTCTCCAATAGCAAAATAATATCACAAAGGTCATGTTGATAGGGCCCCTCTCACCCATCTCTCCCTCTGATTGCCCAGAAACAAACCTCCTGAAAATTCAGCTCCTAAAAGCAGCTAAATGAAAATCAACAGCAGGAATTAAGAAAGAAAGAAACGTGTTAACCAGTTAATTAACTGATTGATGTTACTTTGGTGGTTCTCACCCCACAGTCAGCATCAGTTCAGCAAAATGTGCTTTCAAGAGAAATGATGCTAATTAAATACATGATAGAGCAGTCCAGGTAATAATTAGCAAGGCATAAAGTGTCCATTCATTGTTTTTTTTTTTGTCCGGCCTGCAGCTGATTTATATTTTTGTTTGTATTTTTCTGCCTGAACCTTAGGCTACCTAAAAAGATTTTTCACTAAATGTAACGTCCACGTCCCCCTGGTTTAAAAAGCAGCAGAAATCTGAGATGCAACCAGCATTCATTTTCTATTATGCAAATATAACTTCACAGTATGACACATCTGTAAGGCTTCATTTGGCTCCCCCCTGGCACAGTAAGCATCTGCAGCTTTAATGCCTTTGATATACTGTTTTTGATTAGATTAAAGATGATATTTATAGTAATTTCGGTAATTTCATTAGCTGTCAGTGGAGTATCCTCCAATATTTTGTTTCCTCCATATGTTTTGCAGAAGGGATAATGAAATTTGACCGTCCTGCAGCCTGGGTATAATAGCATTGTTTGGGAGCAGGGTTGCCTGGGATCAGTCGCTACTCGACAAGTGAAAATAGTGACGATCTGGTGGACTCTGCGAGCTGGGCATAACAAGCCTGCCCACTGCAGTGCCCGTCCCTCTCCATCCTTTGGGGGACAAGGTTGTCTTCCTTGCAAACTGGCTGAATGATGCGTTACTTCTTCAGACACCCTATGTGGTATCTCTTTTGCTGGTCCATTCACTGCAAGCAGGCCCAAAGAATCAACCAAGCCATTGAAACAAACACTGGCAAAAGCTATCGAGGAGAGAATTCACTCAATTCTCTTCTTCATGCCCCAGTTCTGCCAGGAGAAGGGCATGCACAGAGGGGCCCTCGTGCCCAGGGTCCTACACAAAGGCTCCTCGTGGGGCTTGTGGTCCCGCATGTCCAAGGAGATGAGGTTTGGCAGCAGCCAGCAGACAGACAGATGGCTGGGAAAGACAGCCTCACAGGGGACATGGTAGGCAACACCTGGGGTGGGCTGAGCGCTGCCTGTGCCCTGCCTGTGGGGCCAGGTCAGGAGGGACGGGTGGAAGGAAGGACAGACAGGAGGGTAAAACTTACAAAGAATGACTGCAGAACACCACTATATTTAGCAGTGAGAGGAAAAGTCCTGGGGAACACGATGACAGGCAATAAATACCTACAGTTTAACAGTTTAAACAAAGGTGGGGGTTATTTATGGTAGGACAGTGAGTGTTGGCCAAGGGTCAAGGAAAGCAAAACTTAGCTTAGACTTCTGGGGAGAGAAAGTACCTAGTACGTAGCAAAATTGCCAAGACCTGAGGACGAGGCACGTGGAACATCTCTTTGGCTGTGTGCAATTAGAAAGACCACAGGTGGGAGGTACGTGGTGACAGCCCTGGGAGTGGGAGAGGGAAGCTGGGCATGCTACCATGGGGTTTTCTCTTCTCCTTCTGCTCCCAAGCCTCATCGTGCAGAGCACAGACACTTGCATCTCTCTGAAGTGGCTCTGTGTAGTTATTTGTGGGATTAAACACACCAATTTTGGGATTGTTCTAGCTTCAAGTATCTTAAAGCTGCAAATACACCATGTTATTTGAAAGAATATGTGTAGTGTTGGCATTTCTGGTGAGCAGTAGACATAGCGGAGTCACGTTATTCCTGTAGAATTCAATGTATAAATATTCGCTCCCCGAGAGTAAGTGGGAAGTGAAGGTTTATGTGTGAGTGACTTTGTTTAAGTGAAAAAGATTGCTTGGCTTTGCATTAATTTTTCAGATCCATTTCTCAGGAAAAAAATGTAGTTAAAAAAAAAAAAACACAAATATCCCCTGAGAGCATTTAGAAAGGGGAAAAATGGACATTAAAAATGTATAGATAATCTGGAGTACCACTCTTAGCGGTGTGTTCTCTAATTGTGCATGCTGAAGGTCTGACCCTCTCTTACGCAGCTGCAAGCAGAGGGCAGACCCAGCCCTGGTGGGGAGGGCTGGGGGTAAGCAGCAGGGGAAGCCCCTTGCAGCATGAGAAATCGCGGCTGGTGTAAACGGGAATGGCGTGAGCACGTCACGAGGCAGCAGCTGAGCTGCAGCCTCTTTGCCCTGAATGCTGCCGCTGTCACGTTTCGGCTGTTGGTGCCAGTGAATGCTCCCCCGGGTCTCCCCATCAGCCTGCGACCATGGCTTCTGGACACCTCTTGACATCCCCTGCTGAGAGCAGTCAGTGCTTGGCTTTGGAAACAAGCCACTGGTGTCTCCGCAAGCTCCTAGTCGTCCCAGTGGCCTCCGTGAGCATCCCTCTCCCTGGTGAGCGTTCCCACTCGGAAGTGGGCAGCGGATGCGCGATTCCTCTGGAGCACCTGTGTCCTCATGGCAGCGCGTCCCCTGTTGCACCAGGCAGACCCCTCCGGGCGAGGAGCCCTGCATTCTGCCGGGCGCTGTTTTGAGCTGAGGACGATGCTCTGGTTGCAATTATTTGGTTTGGGTCCTTTTTACCCAAGGAAGAGATGCTTGCTGGGTGACCATAGTACAGGTCCTTCAAGCCCATTGACTTTCTCTGGCTTTATACCAGCGTAAGCTAAGAGCAAGTGATCATCTGGTCTGTGATCAGTCTAATCACTGCTAGTGAGTCCTTTCAAGCGGCAGTTCCCTTGGGAACAGCATATATTTTTCAATCAAACCGTATTCCACCATTAGATCTCTATACAAAGGTAAATAGGGCAACCTGATGCCCCTCCTTTTTTTTTTTTTTTCAAAATGCATTTTGCATTTATGAAAATGAAAAAGTCATTTCGAAAAGCAAAACTGAACTCTTGCTTAGAAACTGTCACATATAATTTCTTACTGTTTGGAAAATTACTCCTCCGTTCCAAATTCTGGTCCAAAAGATACTTATATTTTCATATATACTCATATACCTATGAAATATATTCATATCAGTATATACATGTATTTTGCATACAGCTATTACATTAACTTTGTGAATATTTTCAGTTATCACAAAAGTTAATTTGTAGGAACTGTAGCAATCTCTGTTTATCTCAACTACATGAGCATGTCTGCAGCTCTGCCTCTTCTGCTGCTGGCTTCCCCCACGCATTTCTGCTTTTAAACCTCCAAGGTTTAATGCACTGGCTCTTTCTAGTCCTTCTTTTATTAATTTCTATTGCTGAAATACCTGTCCCAGGATCATTCAGGTCGGCTTTGCCCTAGCTCAGGCATTCATTTCACTGTTCCTACCCCAGGCAAAGCCTTTCAGCAGGTTCAACCTCAGTGGTGCACATTGCTCAGCTCAGGGCCTGTTTACGATGTCTATTTTCTCAGACGTTTCCTCCACTTTGACGAGTCCATGCCTACCCTGGACTATCCCTGCATTTCCACACACAGGAATACCACAAAATCCCCATACTAAACACTGGGGGTTTGAAACGAGAAATGTTGATTGTTTTCAGATTCTTCAGCTCTCTTTCCTGATTAACGTCTCATATGGAAGGAGTTTATGTAAAGCTGATGTTCACAGGCTCAGCAATATGCAATATCATTCTCCACCAAACAATTCTTGTCAACACTGATAGTCTTTTCCTTTGTTGGATTCTTGGTGAAAATTGTTGGAGCTCGTGTTTCAGTGTTCCCTCTTCCATTATTTATAACATACTGAGTTACAAGTGACAACTAACCAAAACAGAGCTACACTTCTTGGTAGATCTTCTCATTTTCCATATACTTTGAGCATGAAGTTTGCTCTTTTTAAAGCATAGGATGCTTAGATTAACAATCTCAAGATGCAAATAAAATGTAAAATAGGAAAATTTTATGGCTGTCCGCCAGATGTCCTGAAGATTTTCTCTAAGGAAAAAAGATGTAATCTGTTTTTAGCGTCCTCATGGCTTTCTGCAACATTCACCCTTTGGAGCTTGCAGAATTTATTGTCTACTGGACGTAAGTATTTTTGGGGAGAATTTGAAGAAGATCCTAACAACCTTTCCTTTTGTGGCCAACAGACGCCACGAGCCATGTCCCAGGATGTGCAAGATGTGCCCAGCCCCACCAGCTTTTTTTGCTATCAGCAGCCCTCTGCCTCTAACCCCTCATGGTGTTCCTCATGAGCTCACGTGTGGGCTGCTCGATGGCTGTCCCCTTCAGCGAGGCTGTCCCACGTCTCAGCCCCGCTGGGTAGGACGCGGTGCAGTGGGAACGGCCAGCCCAGTCCCTCTGGGAGGGCAGCGCCACGCGTCACGCGCTTGCATCTCCAGCTGAAGTGGCAACACTCCCCCTTTCCAGGGCTGGCACCCTGCCGCTGGGCCTTCACTGCAGGTTGGCTGGAGGGGCACGGCTTCAGGGTCATCTTTTATTCCCGGTGACAGGATAAAGGCGAACCTTATTGCCTGAGCCGGCCGCTCACCACGGCGTGGGCTCTGGCGGCTCGCAGCCTGCTCGCTGCTTGCTGCTTCCTGCTCGCCGCGGCAGCAGCCGATGCTGCGGCTCCGCTGGCGCAGTGCAGAAGAGGACTTTTACAGCGAGTGAGTCATGCTGAGAAAGCTGGCCACAGCCAATGTAAACCCCAGCTTGTGCACGCTCGCATAGTCTCACACGTTATCTCCACCAGATCTGGTCAGGAACCAGGGCTGTGCAGTTTGAGACTCTGCAGCGCCGGGCGGGGAGCGGCACTGTGTGCAAGCACAGAGCCCAGAGCGCTGCAGTGCCCCAGAAAATGAAACTCTCCTCCAAAATAAATTTTAGAGCTGCCAAGACATCGTGTTTCAGTGTGTTTAATTTCCTTTTTGTTTTCACTTGCACACCAAAGTACATCTGTATATGAGAATGGCAACACAAAAACATCAAAATGACCGGAGCTGGAATCAAGTTGAGATGGAAGGTTAACATAGTTTCTCATCTGCCGACACCGCTATCGACATTACCCACAAAATATTTAGCTGAAACTGCGTTCTGCCGGAGAACTGTTTGGTCTAAACTGTATTTTTAATGTTTTTTTCCCCTAGTCTTTAGTTTAGCTTTTTTTTTTTTTTTCCCCTGAGTCCTAGAGAGCATGTATGCGTTTGGGATTACAATAATTTTGGGATGAGCTTCTCATTCTCATGCTATGCAGGGCAACAGCTGGCAGATGCATGACTTTATTTGCTCCTCACGGTCTATGCGTGCTGCCACCACGACAGGATGCACCAGGCGCCTCTGGCTCTGAGCATGCCGACCGAGCCCGCGGCTCCGCACCCTGCCTTGGGTCCACACCCCAAAACCTCTGCCCTGCCAAAGCTCAGGAAACACCCAGCCCTCCGTTGTAATCTCCCAATTGTACAAAATCCCGCTTCTGTGGGAGCCCACAGTGAGCCACTTGTGCCTGTGCAGGCTTTGGATAATTCTGGCGTTAACCTCTTTGCTTGGGCATCCTCAGCTGCAAATTGAGGAATAACAGCACACCTCAGAGGGGTGGTAGGGTAAGGATTAACTACCACACTGCTTTGAAGCACTATATACGTGCCAAATAATATAATCATCCTAAATGTGAGGCCAGGATAATCTGTATATTTTTGCATCCCCAGAATCCTATTTGATTTAATCTGTTTTAATTAACAAATTTAATTTTGCATTATTAGGGAAAACAAGAATAAAAAAAAATTGAGCTTGCGTACGCTTTATTACAAATTATTGTTATCAGCTGCCCCACAGGACTCCAGTTGGCACTAAATATGAACAATGGTTAAATTATGGGGGTCATGGAATAAGCACAATCAAAATGCAAACACTTTTCTTTCACGTGAGGCGGGGGAAAAAAAAGAAGAAGAATCCTTGGAACCTCCTTGGAGCCACCAGGACTGTGGAGAAACGTACCAAGCAAACTGTAAAACTGATTACTAGGCTCAAAAAGGCTAACATGCAATTTGTGTTCTTTTTATGTAGATTAAATGCATTCACTGCAGCTCATAGAGCTTAGATGCTCAGCAGGGATTCGGAGGGCTGGGTATCAGTCAACCACAGCCAGCCGCTAAACCACAGGGCAAAATCTGCTATTGTACATTAGAATAGTCACTTAATCTACCTTAATGGGTGAAAAACCCAAGGGACAAATGTATATTAAAATCAGAAAGTTAGTTGTAACGTTTAAGGAAAGCCCTAAATATTTTTTGAGATAACACTGTAAAACGTTATTAATGAGTCTGAAATCTCCTTGAATATCTTTACATTTAGCTCTTGCAGATGCAGCTGCCTGGCAGCCCCGCCTGCCGATGGGGAGGAAGCCCCAAAACACGAAATGCCAGGTGAGCAAATGAGGCAGGGATCAAGCAGGATCTCCTTCCGTGATGCAAATGAAAGACTTCCAGGTCGGTGGCTGGTGAGCACCAAAACCTGCTGCTCAGGCTCCCCTGCTGGGCACCAAGTCCGTGCGTGCAGCAGCCACCAGGCAGGGGTGCTGGCAACAACAGCAGAGCCGCCTCTGGGAGAATTGCCCCATAAAGAGAGGGCAGGGGCTATGGCAAGGCCCTTCCCACCACGGCACGGCACAGAAAGCCCATCCTCTGCCGGTCTTCTTCCCAGCACTCAGGGTTACTGGAAACTGAGGAGCAATAACACGACCTAATCCCCTGCCTGAAAGCCTCCTATTTATTTTGCTGGTGTCTGGGTTCTCCTTGGCCTCTTCTAGCTTAGATCCTCCCAACAGAAGGTTTTCTACCCCCTAATACTTATATCCTATTTAGAGCTAATTGGGACTGCCTGCCATCATGGCTCAGAAACAATTACTTTGCCATAATTAGGCTTAAGTCTAGTTTACGCTTGTGCAGAGGGTGGCTGACCAAACTACAGGCACTACCACACATGGATCCCAAAATGGCTCCGTGAGCAAGGACCCTGTCTTCGCACACATAGGTATGGATGGAGAGGGAGAGATGCTTTGTCAGCTGTCAATCAACATTATTTTGGAAGATACATGGAAGAAAACACACTCTGTGTTTCACCTTAACTGGATATAGGATGGGGTTTTCTTTGTCCATCTCCGCTGTCTGCTCATTAAATCCACATTGATGCTGCCACAGGAGAGCCCTGTTTTGGAAGAAAACTGGCTTTGGGTAAACCTGTGCTCCAGAAGCACAATCTGCATTGGTTGCTCTGTGGGCCAGAAGTGATGCTGTGGGGTCAGAAGACACACAAACCATTGGGAGATGCTGTCAATTCCTGACCCATACTGTTAATCGACCATTCAGGACCGAGCTCCCCTGCAAACTGCAAGCTGGTCAGGGTGCAGCGCTCAACCACACAGGTCTTCAAGGCACCACACGCTCTTCAAGGCACCTCTGTAGGTGGGACACAGGGACAAGGAACTGGAGCATCTTGGGGCCACCTGCACCATATGGACAAGCGGCATCTTCAAGGGGATTGAAGGTCTCCTACGGGGCAGGTATGGCCGAGAAGGCCAAGACCAGGTCAAGAGGGAGGACAGGTGACAGCAGAGCATTAGTCAGGACAGGCATGGTCCTACTGAAAGCATGGAGACTGACTTCTGGGAGTAAAGGCCGTCACTGCCTGTGGTGCTGGCACCTAACCAGGTGGATGGTGGAAGGAACGGGGCTTGGCCTACCATGCCGGAAGGCCTGGAGGTCTAAGCCCCCTTCATGCTCTGCAGTCAAGTAAACACTCTGCTCCTGCCACTTTGCCATGATTTGCGTGGCAGATCTGAGGGACAAATTGCTCCTGGGATGATGATTTATGCACTCACACGTCATGAAGTGTATTTAAGAAGGCGAAGGATATTTCAGCCTCAGCAGCCTCCCTTGTTGGTCATCCCAGTGCAGGTGCCACCTGGGTCCTGCTGGCGGGACTTACCTCAACCCACCGAGCCTCTGCGTGTCTTGACATCCTGAGGACACACAAGTGTGGCTGAGATCACCAGCCCCTGTGACAATTTTTCTTATCTCCAAGAGAGGGCTAATTAGCCATGCACATTTTTGCTAAGGCTGACTTAATTCTGTGTTTTAATTACATGCAAGAAAAATGCAGAGCTTCTGTACTCCTTGTTTTCCTATGTGCCATGTGAAAAACAGGTTTCCATTTTGACAGTTACACATTACCCACAGATTGCACGGCAGGGACAACATGTTTCTTTCATTTAGCCTATCCTGTTTGCAGTGTAACCTCCCGTTACATCGTACAAGCATCCATGAAGAAAATTAACTCTAT
>VXAL01019899.1:53392-66660 GCA_013399475.1 Chauna torquata | reverse complement strand
GCTAGTTTAAAGCTCTTTCCACACGGTGTTAGAGGGGAGGATAGAGGGACAAGGGCTGGGGCAGGAGGAGGTCAAGAAGATGAGAAAGGTGGCCCTCCTGCAGGCTGCTAAGCGGAGTTGAGAATTTCTTAGCTAGTTTAGCTGGAGCCCTGCAGAGAGATGTCCCGTGCTGTGGTGTCCAGTGCTAGTCTTCCCTCCTCCTCTCCAGCTCACGAAGTGTCATTCCTCTGTTTTATGAATATCACTACAACAAACAAAGAATTCTCAGGTTGAAGGTAAATTAGAAGAACGTATTTATATAATGTTGCCAACAACTGTTCTTTTTCACTTTTTCTGACTGTAACATTTTGTGTAACATGCTCCTAAAGATCTTTACTATTAGCTCCTGTTGGAATTTAACCCTGTTGTTATGTATGTTGTCTTTCATCATATAGAAGCAGAGATGTCATTGGTAGATGGGAGTTGATAATTTGGAGCTGCAGCAACATTTCAGAAGTATGTGACATCACTCCAGTATCAGCTTTCTCTGGAGGCTAGCAATCCTGACAGCTTAGTTATGTTTTCTTTGGGTCAGGGTTGTGCAGTACTCATTGGGGAGCAGCTTCAGAGAGGAAGGGGCTGTACCTCACGTCTTGGTGTATATTTTGTTGTTTGTGTGTCAAGCTTTTGGTAAAGAATGAATTTCCCTGGAGACTGGTGAGTAATTCTTATTCTTTGACGTACATTTTAACAACTGGTTTTTTTCCAGATATGAAGCATTTCTTCCTTCTTTGGAAAAACAAATTTTTCAAATCCAGTGTTTAATAATTCAGAATATGTACAAAGTAACACACAACATTTATAGCATTCAAAGTAAAGATTTTAAATAGAAGCTTAATTTTATGTAGAAATGGAGTGTTCACTGATTTATTACTTACTGTGTACAACTTCCAAGATTTTTATTCAGATGTGCTTGTCTACTAGATTTAAGAAATTGAATGTAGCAGGAATTTGAGCTTTTTTTAATTAGCTTGCAACAGTGAGTGGAAATACACTCAAAATAGACACTTTAAGTTACCTTATTTTAACATACAGCTTGAAAGACAATGTAAATAGTTGACCATCTTTCAAATATTATCATGGGGGTTGGGGGCGAGGGCGGGGGGGACACCAAATGGAAAAACAGATGCACTTCCAGTGAGTGTGTGTGTCTGTATGTGTATCATCTGCCAGGATATATGTTTATTTCTATATGAATGTCATATATTGAGCTGCAAAATCTGTCAGCCTAAAAATTTAGGGAAAAAAAACCCACAGCTAAACCACAACTGTATCCATTTGCAGCTTAAGTTTTAAATAACTGAAATACACTTTAGTTTCCACTTCATGGTAACTGTTTTCTCATTGCAGGAGAAATATAAAATACGTCTTCTTTTCTCCTCCCTAGCACTTAAAAGCCTAGTTATAAAAGTGCTGCAGTATTACTACATTTAGAAATCTTGGCAGATTCCAATTTTGAAAGGGTTTTTCTTTTAATAAGTGGGTAATCTTCCATATTACAGCTAGAAAATTATAGCACCTCTATCTACACAAAGGTATTTTAAAAGAGAAAGCCAGAGTTTTGCTGTGTCACTTTGGTGGTGTTTTTTTGTGTGTGTTTTGTTTTGTTTTAAGGATGGCAGGTCTTGATGATGCATACATGCAGAAATGTCTTATTCATCTGTTTGGAGATTCTGGGAGTAGTGAAACTCATCTTGGTAGAAGTTAGATATTGATTTCCAGCAGGAAATCATTTCCAGATTGAATTTAGATGGTCTGAGTCATAGCTTTAGGTAGCTCCGTGGATATAGTGTTAGCCTGTGCTCAGGATAATTTCTTTAATGTATCAACTGACAATTTTTATGATATAGTACTGTGATGATATTATATTGCAGATACAGATTTTAAATATTTATGATTTATGAGATTTGGAAGATTATTACTAACATAGAAGTTCCTTTGTAGCTGACTCTTCATGTAGATGGTTGGCTTCCAACCCAGAAGTAAAAGCAAGAAGTAGTGGGAAATGCTTTTTAAAGTATATCGTCACAAATATGCCTATTTATTTTGTCATTATAATGTTCAAAATAATTTTAATGTTTATTTTTAATGAGGTGTTTATCATACCTACTTAGGTTTTTTTTTAAGCTGAAGGAATTTTTATTACCAGTTTTATAGCAGTTTGTTTAGTGTAATTTGGGCTTAGTTGAAATAGATTTTTATAGGCAGTTATGTCAGCTTCTGATTGTCTTCAAAAATATTTAAAGTATGTTGTGCTTTTTGGTACTTGTAAACCCTGTTGAATGTTCTGTTACCAAATGGAAAAGGATAGAGACGTTTCACACAAATCAGTTGTTCATAGATTTCTAGGTTAGGAGCCATGTGAGTTGAATGACATGAACAGCTAGTTTCCTGTTCTGTTGACTGGAATTTAAGATTGCGTGTAAACTTCTAATTTTCTGCTTTGCTTTACCAAAAGAAAACAAGCAGCTGTACTTTTAAATGAATCAGGATAATTTGCTTAAATCCAGGGGAAGGAAAAAAAAAAAGTGGAATAAGAGACCTTTCTTAAATATAGGTCTAAAGATAATTATTATATCGGTTAGTTTTATCCCATAATCGTTAATACAAAACTCTGCTTTTGTTGGTTGTCTGAGTAGTGTCGTAGTTAGACTGAGTTACTGTGGTGATAGCTGGAATTTTCTAGTTACTTTTTCTTACCTATAGGATTAACAGACTTGGTCACAAGTTTCCCATTCTCTTGAAGGATTAGGTTTTTGTTTTTGTTTTTTAAAGGAGAGAAGTTTAAATATGAGCAAGTGTTTTTAAATCTTGTAGTACATCTTGACTGAAATGAGTGGCTACCTAATGTAAGCTAAAAGAGGAATATGTTGATGTATTTATAGGTGTACATCACTTAGCCAAGTGATGGAAAGACACTTCTGGCTTAGTTTCCTAACCGAGCCAGTTTTATCGGTCTTTTTGTTTTTTGGTTTTTTTTTTGTTTGGTTTGTTTGTTGGTTTCGTTGTTGTTTGTTTTTGTTGTTGTTGTTTTTGTTTTTTTGGGAGGTGGGGTGGGGCAGTTAAATAGGTTTATTTTACTATTTGAAACTGCTATTTTATCTAAATAATAGGATCTCTAAATGAGCATGAGCTGTGAATGTTTGTTGTGATGTGCCTTTTCCCTTACCTGGCTTTAGAAACAAATTTCCTTCATGAGAAGAGTGAAAGCTATTCTACTGCCAAAAATTTTCAACAACTTAAAAGTGTTTATTTTTGGGGGGGTGGGGAGGTGGAAAGAGGAAGGAGCAAATTTCTGTTTTCATCTGAACAGTGAAATAGTTTAGAGCAATGATCACTGAACAAATTCTTTACCTCAAAATACCTTATGCCTAATGAGGAGAAGTATGAACAGCATTCATGGCAAGCATACCCACTTGTTCACACTTGTTCTTGTTGAGGCTGATGATTTTATTTCTTGGTCTTTGTCTTTCTTGATTTTTCTCATACATTGATCTGTAGGCATTCATCTTCTCTGATGTACTTTGCAAAAAAAAAAAAGAACTGAAAACATTTATTTTATGAAGACCATGTTTGCTTATATAAAGTACATATCATGGGATCTGACTTTTAACTTAGCATTAAATCATTAAAAATGTGGCAATACCAAACATTTTCATGGTTGGAACTATCCAAATAAAAGAGAAACTAGTTCTATCTCAAGTTGATCCACCAACATACATTTTGGCTTGTGCATTTTCTGCTGCTTTAAAATGCATAAAGTAGACTGAATTTTTTAATTTGGATGTTTTTGCCTCAATTATCCAAACTGTCACAGCTAATCTTCCCTGTTCATAGTAGAAGGTTTGGTGGTGGTCTAGGAAATAAAAGGTTTTTAACTCATTTACATTTTGATGATGTTGGCTCTTACATTAACCTTTTGTACAAATAGCATCTTTTTTTTTTTATTCAGGCTAGAAGATAATTAAAAACAAAACCATACTGAGTGGTCTAACAAAAGTTCCTTCCTTGTCAATTTTCATTTTTCTGACTTTTGAGTTACTAATGCTTTACAAGTCCTGTAGCCATCCTGGAGCCCAGCAAGATGTGTTTATCAGAAACTCAAGAACATAACTGTCTGTCTTAAGTACTCCAGCAGCTCTTTAAGTTCTTCATATGTTTCTGAAGAAGAAAAATGAAAGTATTTTACATGCAACACTTTTAGGACAAAACTTTGGTGAAATTAAAATTAGACTTCAATACGTAGTACTGAAGTAAATCCTTTTTTAGTCTCTTTATTTCTTTTACAGGGCTACTTGGGTTGGGGGTGGGGGGGGCACACGTAACCCTCTAGGCCTACCAGGGAAGGAAAGGATGTGAAGAGAGAGGAGACCACAACAAGCTTTTTTGCTGACTTGCTAGCTTGGCAGAGTGTTTTCAGACTCCTTGCCCTGGGTAGCCAGGGAACATGAGCAAATTGAGTGTTATCGCACCCTGTAGTCAACAAACGTCTGGAAACTTCCCAGCTGAAGTCAATAGTACAGCCAAACTCTCTACATTCATTCTCTGTTGGAAGAGTTATTCAAGTGGCATTTTGTTTTCATCATCAAGACTTACTTTTACGCCCATTTTTCATGCAAAATAAGAAATTGCTGGTGAGTTTCTTCCCACATCCCTCACTCCTTTCACTGTTAAAATTTCTGACTCTTGCTTTATGTGACTCGAATGGAATAGAAGGAAAAATAATAATACTCATAAATAGTAATTAAGTCTGAGTGAAGACCACAACCTTATGGAGTTGCCATCTTTAAAGCTGGTGCCATTTTGTGATCTCTTGATTCTTATTGAGTGGTCAGTTCTAAACATGATACAGAAGGATTTTCAAAGGCTGTCTTCATATGATTCTTTTTACTTTAATGTCCGCTATTAAGGTGTAACAGTAATGTACATAAAGCTCTAGGCAGTAGCCTGTTTTAGATGTTTCATCACTATACTGATGACAGTAGCCATACACAATAAAATGCTGATAAGGAGTTAGAGCTGTCTGCAATACCTGTTCTGTGATCTACTCTGTGCCTGAATCTTTGTTGGACACAGCAGGAATTTGAGTTTAAAACAAACAAACAGGTGAATGATGCTCTTTTCTGCCAGATAAGGTCTTTTTAGTGCAATATCTAGGCTTTTTTTTTCCTAGTATCAATGATAGCATTGTGTGACTTTAAACCTGCAGGCTATACAGATATTTTAAAAAATGCTTCGTAGCAAGGAGAGGAGGCACTCTCCTATAGAAGCTGGGGTCCTGTAGAGAACGGTAGGACTTCGATACTAGAGGAAAACCATTCTGAAACATTTTTATGTCAGAAGGCACAGAACATGTAGAACTATGTTGAGTAGCTGGAGCTCTGTAAAAAGTCTGCATAGCATAAATTACTTTATAATCTGTAATATCTCTAAAGTTGCTGATTCTGGAAACGTTCTGTAGGGTGAGAGATACTGTAAAAACATCACTCTTTACAAATACACTGTTTTATAGTCTTGAACTGTAGCCTAAAATCTGCTTTTCTGATGGAATGTCTGTGTAATCTGGAAAGAAAAAATTGAGGCAAGGAGTTTTCACTTCTGGGTTTCTTAAGAAAAATCACTGCCTCACAAATCTCTTCCTTATGTTCATGCTTTCTAGTGGTAAAAGGAGAAATGAGTAATACTCCATATGGTAAATTGCAGTTAATTTATATTCTCGAATATGATATAGTAGTCCTTTAAAATTCATTCTAAAGCCAGCTTCAACATACAAAAAACTAAAACCAGTTCTTAAGTTAGTAGAAGATAATATTTCCACCAATATGGAGGTTGGTACTGGATTTTGTCATTTAAAAATCCCACTGAAATTACTTTGACACTGAGTGTGATCTGTGCCATCCAGGCATCCCTTTGTCCCTGACATCTTGCTCTGCCATCATTGAAACAAAGTGATTTGTCTTTTTTTACATAAAGTGTTTCTTCATGGAAGGAGAGTCTTCACTAGAATATTTTTCATTGTCATAGTTACACGGTTAGAACAGTACGGATGAATTGCTCTGACATTAAAAACATGACTTTTGCCAACTTGCTGCTGAGGATGTATCTAAGCCAATGCAATTGTCAGCTGTTGTCAGAAGGACAGCTCCATTTCTCTCCCTGCACCTTGTGTCGGGTGCCTGCAGGAAGGTTAGTGCTATGAAAAATGATTCATTTTCAATGGGCTGAGCTGGATCATGGCATGGCTGCTTGAACACCTTTGCTACCACGACAGCAAAGGGTGGAGTGGGCTTGTCATTTTGGAGCACCCATTTTCTCAAGGCAGTTGTTAGAGTGTAGCCTCAAGACATGGCTTTATGCAGAAGGACGTGCACAGAATCACAGAATGGGCAGGTTTGGAAGGGACCTCTGCAGATCATCTAGTCCAACCCCCCTGCCGAGCAGGATCACCTAGAGCACGTTGCGCAGGATGGCATCCAGGCGGACTTTGAATATCTCCAGAGAAGGAGACTCCACAACCTCTCTGGGCAACCTGTTTCAGTGCTCCATCACCCTCACAGTGAAGAAGTGCCCCCTCATGTTGAGCCGGAACCTCCTGTGTTTCAGTTTGTGCCCATTGCCTCTCATCCTGTCGCTGGGCACAGCTGAGAAGAGACCGGCTCCATCCTCTCGACACCCTCCCCTCAGATGCACACATTAATGAGGTCTCCCCTCAGCCTTCTCTTTTCCAGGCTAAACAGGCCCAACTCTTTCAGCCTGTCCTCGTACGACAGGTGCTCCAGTCCTCTAATCATCTTAGTAGCCCTCCTCTGAACTCGCTCCAGTAGTTCCATGTCCCTCTTGTACTGGGGAGCCCAGAACTGGACACAATACTCCAGGTGTGGCCTCACCAGGGCTGACTAGAGGGGGAGGATCACCTCCCTTGACCTGCTGGCAACACTCTTCCAAATGCACCCCAGGATACCGTTGGCCTTCTTGGCCGCAAGGGCACATTGCTGACTCATGGTCAGCCTGCTGCCCACCAGGACTGCCAGGTCCCTCTCTGCAGAGCTGCACTCCAGCAGCCCCCCCCCCAGCCTGTACTGGTGCTTGGGGTTATTCCTCCCTAGGTGCAGGACCCTGCACTTGCCCTTGTTGAACTTCATGAGGTTCCTCTCGGCCCAACTCTCCAGCCTGTCCAGGTCCCTCTGAATGGCAGCACAGCCCTCTGGGGTATCAGCCACCCCTCCGAGCTTTGTGTCATAAGCAAACCTGCTGAGGGTACGCTCCGTTCCATCGGTCGTTGATGAATAGGTTAAACAGCACTGGACCCAGTACTGACCCCTGGGGGACACCGCTAGCTACAGGCCTCCAACCTGATTCCGCACCACTAAGCACAACTCTCTGAGCTCTGTCATCCAGCCAATTGCCAATCCACCTCACCGTCCATTCATCTAGTACAGAGCTTGTCTGCAGAGATGACAGCTATCTCAGTTGTCTAAGTTGGCCAGGCACACACACTTCCAATGCAGCAGCAATGTACCTGCATTATTGTGGCCCTGAGGCTGAGAGCTTGATATCCTGTGCTGCTTCTATCCCAGTTGCAAGCCGTGGGCTGTGTTTTTTATGTTAATATCAAAATATTTCATTGTTAGTGCTTCCCCTGCGTTACATTCATTTCAGTGGTCTGTGGCAAGTGTGCATGTGCGCTTCACATCAGAAAGTTTTAGATCTTGGGATTAGAACTCAAGAAGTTGTCACCAATGCTGTTTAGCATTTTATTACTCAGTACGTGGGAGAGCAGCCTACCAGAGCTGGCCAAAGATGGCATGCGTGTAGACTTTGAATGGCATGCCACAATTCCAAAAGCTTGAGTCTAACAACAGCTTGAAGAAACCATCTGTGAAAGAAAACAGCTTCCAGCTTCTAGCTCCCACTGAGATATGAACTTAACGTAAAAAAGTGCTGGCAAGGTCATCAGTGGCATTGTGTCTGTTCAAAAGGAAGTATTTGTCCCACAGTTTTTTCTGTTGCTGCAGTTAACTTATAATTATAATAGAAAGAGACATCCCAGTGTGCCATTCTTTGAAGGGCTGGGTGTTCCTAGGTCAGTATTAGTTTTTAAAAAGAATTGTGTTATTTCAGTTGTGTTGTGGGATAAGGACACAATTGTGAAGGTCTGGATGTAAAGTTAAGACTCTGAATTGTATTCTTTTGCCATGTATGTTTCTTGCATAGCGATCAAATTTGCTGACAGTTCATTTTTTTAAAGAAGCTATAGTCATTCCTTTGCATTTATGAAGGAAATGGATAATGCAGAACAATCTGTCAGTGTTGAAACTGAAGATGTGAAAATACAAGGGGAGACAGCCAAGAAATGCTTTTTTTAAGTGGAATTTTCCAAATTTTTAGAGCCAATAGTTTGATTATATGAGACCAACAGGCATCAAAGTGATTGACAGTCTGCATTTAAGCACTGGGTGGTGGATGCAAACTATTAATCAGATGGAGTGCTAAAACTTCAGCTGATAAATGGAATAATGATGTAACCTATTACATGAATGACCCTCTTTTTATTGTACTTGCTTTGGCCAGTCCACCTTTTTAAAATGCCTGACTGGATGCATTGAAACACACAAGTAATTCCAAGCAGTAAATCAATTTTTCCATGTAATGCAGACGTTTACTAAAAGAAAATATTTTAAATAGTTCACTTCCTTTTAGTCATCACAGAACATTTTGCCTTTCATTTATTTCTTTTTTAAAAAAAAAAAAGCTAAATTGTTTTCATCTACAGGCGAATGTATTACTATAGATAAGGAAGTGGAATAGATGAACGATAACTAATAAAGAATAACAGTGCTGCTGAAGTTGAAAATAAATTGCTATAAATTGTTGCTACTACTTCAGAAATTTTTCTAAATTATGGTGTTTGTTTATCTTATAAGAAACTTAGCAGCAAGATGGGAAAAAGCATCTAAAAAAAACTACATAAAGGTAACGGTACTTAATCTAGAGTTCAAGTTGACTTGCTTTTTTTCCTGTTTGTAGTAGTCTGGTTCTAAAATAACAGGATTGTATTAGAATCATTTCTAATGTGAAAATTTTTTATATGGGAGTATCCTTTTTTCTTTCTTAATATTTTTTTTAAACTAAGTTCGTATTTTTGAGATCATTTAAGGGAAGATGAGTGAATGACATAAAAGATTCTAAACATTTTAAGTATTGTAGGAAGATATTTGATACCATAATCTTAGTAACTTTTTCTGCTTGTGTTCTGGACTAATAGAAAGATACCTCAGAAAGTATCTGGGGCTCCTGCCACTTGTGCTGATGCATAGAGCAAGTGGTTAAGAAAAAGCATACCAAAACTGGATCTGAAGGAAGACTTGATCTTTTGCATTTTGGATGTGAATCTAATCACCTGCTACCTAGCTTTGCACGGTTTCCATTAGACCACCACCTCTATCTACATACTCCCACTTCTCCATTTCGTGCCTGGTAGTAGAGGGAGGGTGCTGATCTCTGGTTCCCAGCAGTAATTTGGCTTTGCCCGTTTCTGTGGCATGTTTCTCAGCCCTTTTCTTGTTGCATAAAACTCTGAACTTCCATTGTTTTTTGATTGCATGCATCAAAGCAAGGGATTAGTGCTGCAGACTAATATTAAACAGTGTGGAAGACGGATTCAACGCCATAAACGGCTGTTTTTGCTAATTGCTGATGGGTATTCTTAACACCAACAGTTAGGAATAGCCAGTTGCTTACTCTGATGATCAAAGTTAAACTTGCTGCAGGAACATAGGTGCTGTCCTGATAGATCAGACTATAGGTCTGTCTGGGTTCGCATTCTGTCCCTGGTAATGAGCTGTGCCAATGTGCAGGAGGAATTAACACTGTGGTGAAGTATGATACTTAGGAACTCTTCAGTATTTTTGTGGTTAGTATTATAATGGCATTTTTTTCTTAAAAGTAGTATTTGCTAAACTGTTGAGGCCAGCCTAATTTTTAGAAACACTTGAAGGTAGTAAGATGAAGAATAGTAGGGAATGATGGATTTAAAACTAGAGAAAAGAGAGGAAATGTGACCTCTCAGTAGCTAGATCCATTCTCTACAGATCAGCTCTGATTTATATCAAGGTTTCATGCAAGCCTGATTGGTGTCCACACCTCTAAACTAAAATATGTTGCATCTCCTTCAAGGTCTTTCATCTGAAAGATGAGCAAACAAACAGATGAACATTATGTGTAACCATTTCAAGAAGACTATAGTCTTTTGAAGTATGTGTGTGTGCGCAGAGAAAATCTGAAGTAATTTCTGTTCTACTTGTGATTTCCAGCAAATGTAAAACTGATTTTATTTGCTGCTAACATTTCAGTCTTTTGGAGTCTTCTAAAACAACTTGCTAATATTCTTCTAAGGAAACAATGTTTTTCTTCTGAAAGGATCATCTCCTGAAACATTCAGTTCAGCCTAACAGGCTGAAGGCAACACCAGAGTTGTGTGGGGTTGCGCTGTGCTCTCAGACCTTGCAGGTGACAGCCAGCACGTTCAGCGTTCCACTTCAGTGCCACGGTTTATAAACCGTGTCCTGTCTGTCTATGGACTTGAACTCTACGTCATAAGCAATGAATATTTTTAATAGGCTTTGTACTGTCTTGTCTGAGATGAATGCAGGCCCACACAAGCTGTAAGCTTTAATTAATTATCCTCTGGGGTCTGGTGCACGTATTTGCATATGCTGTACCAGTGGACCACAAAGATTATCCAATTAAATCCTTGCAATGGCTTTAAGAAGACCTGTGATTAAAGTGTTAATGATGGCTGTTAATTTTTAAAATAATAATTATTATAAAGTTTCAGCGTCTACTTCTTATGAAATAGGATCTATTGTGAGGGAAAGCCTGAAATACAGGATGTATCTGAATGCAATACCACAATTAAAACGAGTGGATACCCCATCATTTCAGCTGCTTTCTTTTGTAAGATTTTTAAAAGAAGTATTTCTAAGCACTTCCCTGATGATAATGCATTTGCTTGCAGGAGCTTGGCAGGCCATTTTTCTCTCTCAGCAGACTGGGAGAAATGTCTAGTTGTGACCTAATATATTCTGATATAAGAGCTCGTTAAGCAGGACTGTTTTTTTAACAGAAGTGCATTGGTACTTAATAAAAATGGATGTTTACTAGAGATGTGATTGTGGAAGTGTGCCAACTTGTAAGGCATTGGAAAAATGATTAAGAAATCACAGAAGTCATGTAGCTGAAGACAGTGTTATGTTGTTACACTCATGCATCACGTGTTGGCTAAAATAAAAATGAGATTTGCTTCATTGACAGCTAATACTGGATTCACCTAATCTTGAAAATAAATAAATCATTAATAATAGCAGATGGGATAAGGGGAAGATATCCGTAGAAATTTGGCGAAAGGAGAAAACTCTCAAGAGAATTAAGGTGTTTAACTACTTCTGTTAACACATACCAGATCTTGATGGCTGATGTGCTTAGCTAGATTCACGAGGCAAGGCAGTGCAATTTCGCAAAGTCTCTCTCAAAAGTCTGCCATTGATCTTGAGGTACTAATTTACTGAAATAAAAATATATGTATGTAGATATTGCATTTATAACTCAATCAAATTAAGCAGCTTTGCTTCTTTACAGTTCTACAACAGGAGTTTAATGGAACAATTGAGTGGTGCTGTAAATCCTACAATTATACTTCAAAGAGTGTTTTGTAAAGGATGTCATTGCTGTAAGTAGTTTGAGACTAAACAAGATTTTGGATTATATGATACAGGCATAAAAAATAGTAAGCAAGTTGTGTCTTTTAACAAAAAAGCAAGCAGTCTTGAGTGAAAGTAATCAACAGCTGAGATCTGAGGAGACCAATAGTGGAAGCAAAGTGAAATGTGAGTTCTGAGAGAATGAGAATCCACAAAATAGGGGTTATTTCCGATGCTCTTATTCAAGAGTGGTGAGTAGGAAGGGGAAGAAGGCATGACAGTGAAAGCATGGAACAGTTCCACAAAAAGAGTGGAAAGCTGGGGAAGGAATTACATGCACAGTTAAGAAATCATTTTGTGGTCTTCTGGTAAGAAAAGAAATTAAGGGGGGAGGAAGGGAGAGAGAGAAGGGGGAATACATAGGGGGGAATTATAGCAATTTACTACGTACCTAGATTTTGTGAAGAGGAATTGCTGGCTGTCCTGGAACACTTGTTGTGTATCAGAGTGCTCCAAACTGGTTGAAAAAAGTTGAGGTGAGTAAATGCATGTCGGATTTATTGGTTTTGTTAGTAGCTTTATTTTTCCTGTTTGTAAATGTGCAACTATTTCTCAGTGAAACCCAGAGTTTTCTTTATTTTTTTCTGTATCTCTGCTTGAGCTCCTTTGAGCTCACTTTTGAACTAAAAGTGGGGAGGAGGCTGGATTGAGTGACAGGACAGTCAAGGTTATCAGTGCTTGAAAGGTGAAGAGAAATGATGGTCTCTTCAAGCCGGATGGAAATTAAGACATTGCAGCATGGCTTTTTTCAGTGTACATTAATGGGAGACATCTTGAGTTCTTGAAACCACGCAAGCTTGTGGAGAAGTCTGACCCAAGTAAGGCTTCAGCTGAAAATACTTTTGACAATGAGATTGTTTTTTGCATAGGCCAGATATAATGTTCGTGTGTGTGTGTATATATAAAACTCCTTAATTTGTTTGCATTCATTTTTCTTATATTTATTTTTTTTTTCAAAACGTAATTATTGAAAAACATGTAAAATTAGTTAAAAGGAACTATTATTACAGTAGGCAAAATATCTCTAGAATTCATAATAAAGTAAACTGGAAACATAAGTCAAAATTGATTTTTAAGTTCATACTTCCCTCTCTAACATTTGCTCGAGTGCATTTCACTTATACTTCTAACGCTGTAAGAAATCATGAAGGCCAAGGCTTGCAGAACTGACCTCAATAATATGTGTTAGAGATGATTCTCTGTGTAGTGGGCTTTGATGAAAACCTTTGAAGTTGTTACACGGCTATCAAGACATTTGCTAAAAATGTTTGCTGAAAGTCGTGCTTAGGTTCATGGAAGGTGGCTAAGAAGCCTGGCTTCTCTCTAATTCCCAATTACAGTACTTGGTGTGATGAATTGCTCCAAGTATCATGGTACAGTTGTGATCGTGCAGTTACATAGCCTACATGCATTTGTCTCTTGTAAGTTCAAGTCAGGGTTGTTTTCTGGTTCTGAAAACCTTTTTTATAT
>VXAL01019899.1:28044-52971 GCA_013399475.1 Chauna torquata | reverse complement strand
TAAAATACCAAGTAATAGTTTGTAATTAACTCTTAGTGAAACTCAGTGACTTCATATAGTCTGCTAATACGACTGGTCTAGCTTTAGTGGCAAAGAGAACTAGATCATTGTATCAGGACAGTTGTTATCTGTGACTTTTTGTTGCCCTCTCCAAAATTTAGCTTTTATTTCTTCCATCCTCACTGTCTCTTCAGGAGAGGCTGCAGCATCGCTCCTGTGTGGGAGCATTTGGGCATTAGCTGGTTGGACATCTGCTGTCAGTCTTCAACAGGAAGTGGCAGTAGCAGCTGTGTTGGAGCATCCAGTGCTACTTCTGGTCCACAAGCCACCTGCTGAACCATGCTCCAAATCTTATTTTTCTTTAGAAAACAGATTGTAGGTTTTTAATACAGAAGTGTTATGTTACGCTAGTTCTTGGAAGCTTTCCGGGTAGTTAACAGTTAAGGAACACTAAGATTTCAAATACAAATCTGAGAATTACAGGTAGTCGTGCCTTGTAACACCTACCTAACTACTTTCTCAAACTATCTCAAGCAGCAAATAATGTTTTGGTCATTTTTACTATAGAATAATACAGAACTATTGATTTTCTTCAATTGCAGTGCTATTATCAAGCTATTATATTATACACTGTGCCCAGGGCTTAAAATGTAGCAAAATCTTACATTACTGACACATGGCAAGTGCATTTCACAAATTGCTACACTTCTGTGGCCTTTAATGAATCTCAGTATCTTACAAATTCCCAAATACATTATCTACAAAGTGAAAGAGACCCTCCCACAAAGTTTTGGGAAAACAATGTTAATTGTATCTGCTTGGGTGAGAAAAGGTTTGTTTTTATATAATTATTTTCATTGGAATATAAATCTAGTTTTAGAAGGGTTGCATTGAAAGAAAGGGTTACACTTTCAGGGCAATAGTGCTTAACATTTTGGGAAATAAATATCCATGATGATTGAAAAGCTGGGGTACAGTCAGTTGTATAGCGATGTCCAGGTGCTTTTTCATTACAGCAACAACAGCGATACCAAAAGTCCCATGACTGTGACAGCTTTGCTTTGAACTAAGAAAATCTGTAGAACAGACCTTTTGCCTGAAAAAAGTTCATAGCAGATGAAGAAATTGGTGACAGCAGCAACTATAGATTAAGTGATGCATTGTCTGCCATGAAAATTAGTAGAGCTTTGCATGCACTTTCCCAAGCATGTGCATGCCCAAAGGATCCTAAACACTTTGCTTCTAGCAGCATATGTGATGTTATACAGGTCTGTCAGCACTTTGTGCACTTTGAAACTTACTGTCTCTTTACACCCTCTTTTGTACAGATACCCTGATGTTAAATTACTGTACTCATATGTCTTCAAGTGAAGCCAAGCCATGTGGTATCCAAAGTTGTTGTTTAAAAAGCTTAATTGAAAAAAGGCTCATAATTGTAGGGTATGACTGTACAGACAAAAAAAAAAAAATGCTTGCATGTGCTATTTACTGTACAATGTAGCATTACAGTTTTAGTAAAATAGAAGAGTTTGTACAACCACAGACCACATCCTTGCTAACAGTTGTGTAGGGACTGCATTTACTTAAATTTTTTCCAAATTCATACAACTTTTCATTAGATAACTGTAAGTTACTGCATTTATTTCAGTTAGAAATGAGACTTTCTTATGGTAGAAAGCAAGCACACAAGGTAAAAAAAATATATATATAGCTGATGTGATTTTTTTTATTTTTCCCTAGTTCAGGAATGAAATGCTTCACAGAAGTTGAACAAAACTGGACTAGACTTGTCCTATATGTGTTTCCGGTTTAATCTTACCTTCAAATGTCAGTGCAAAAAAAGTTAGCATTAATCTAGAGAGAACTTCATTGCTCTTGTAATTTCTGCCTTATCTGTAATTTTTTAATATTTCGTTATGAAGCATGTATGAAAAATGTATAAATTTGCCTCATATGAAATATCTGTATGTACTCTGAGTAAATTTCTGATATAAAGGGATTGTATAATAGAGATTAGATTGTCAGACTGCAAATTTTATCTAAGGCTTAGAATAAATGTTAGGAGGCAGATGTCTGGTATACCATTCTTCTGAAATGTGTTCTTGAGTGTTGTCAAAAGGAACAGTCTTTCTAAATTAAAGATAGGCGTTTGTTGAAAGTTGTGTCCTGGTTTATGATTTTGTTTGTGTTCTTTCAGTGAAGCAGAACTCAGCCTTTGCTTTGATGGTCACATTGACAATGAGCAAATGAGAAGACCTTAGCATTTAGGACCGTATAAATAAAGTATACAAAGAAAGAGCATGAGAGAAGCTTTGAAGTGGCATCTAGCTTTAATTTCAGTGGGAGAAAACCAGATGCGTCTTTGGGAGTTCTGGCCCAGCTCTGCTTTTTTGAGAGGACAGGGAACTCAACCAAGTCATACAATAGAGGGACCCCAAACCGAATGTCCCCACCCTTGTACTTTGATCTTTGTCGCCACTTTGGAGTGAACTGCTCTGTTCCAGAGAAAGATAGTCTAACCCTTGAGTTTTAATTGTGTGCATCCTCCTGTACCAACTGGATTATATATCTTTTCTCCATTCCTACTGCTATTATCTGAGTTGATTTCCTATCCAAAAAATCCTGGTGTTGTGAAAGATTATAGCAATTTCAAAATGAAAAAGCTGGACAGAATTTTCAATTTGCCAGTTTCACAGTGCTGCTGGTTAGAGCAAAATATCAGTACACGACATTTTTGGGTAAGCAATCCTGTAAAACACAAGGTAAACCGAAAACAAAGTTAACAAGTGCTGCTCCTGGAGTTGTGCATTATGTTGCTACTTACAAATAGGATAATATATTTGGATGAGCTATTTGAGGGCTTTTTTTTTGTAGTCCTTGTATCACATTTGGCCATCAAAAAGATTGCTGTCAACTGTACGTTTAATGAGTAGATTAAAACTAACCAAGATTTTTAAACATGTCTAGCATTGGTGAAAATAAGTAAAATAGTACTGTCTTCTGAATACACTAAGGGTCTCAAGGAATGGGAAGGAGAAAGAAAAAGAGTAGGTAAGAAGGCAAATAACATGAGTCAGATTAAAGGTTATGGTCAACTTCTAACCTGAGCAAAATAAATTATTTTTCTTTGAGGGCTTGTCCATGTGCAAAAGCTGAGCTACCTGCTAAATGATGCCAAAGCCTGCAGTGTTCGGAGGAATGGATTGGGAAGGAGAAGTTTAAAAATTCCAGAGAAGAGAGGTCAAATTGTCCTGTTGTCTTGCACTGAGATAGCTAAAGATGGAACTTGTCCCTGAGCGAGCTATTTTAGTGTGGTTGGCTTTTTTCTGTTGCTGTTGTTGTTTGTATGATTTGTTTTGTTTTAAATCCTTTTATAGCAGGCCACTGTTGGGGCCCACTACTGGAATCAGGAACAGAATATTATCTTGATACATGCAAGAACTATGACTTATCTTGCTTCTGTCTCATGTCATCTTAGTCAGCTGTGTCCATTTCTGGAGCCCAAGACATTCCAGTGGCAAACATTATTGAGTAATAGTTTGTGCCACATACTGAGTCTTGAGAGTATGCTTATGAATAGTACTAAAATATACAGGGAATTTGTTCTGTCTTTGGCTCTAGTGTGTAGCAGGCCATTAATACAACCTCAGTGTGGATGCTAAAATAGTAAAAAGTAATAGTAAAATAAGTCCATTATATCCTTTGGTATATGCACAGCAGTGTGTGTATGTAGTTACCCTGTGCTCTCAAAACATGGTGTTACCAAAAATCGATTGGAGACTCTTGTGGAGTCGTCCTCCTTGGAGATCTTCAAAAGCCGCCTGTACATGGTCCTGGGCAACCTGCTGTAGGTGGCCCTGTTTGAGCAGGGGGGTGGACCAGATGGCCTCCAGAAGCCTCTTCCAACCTCAATCGTTCTGTGACTCAGAGAGAAAGAAGAAAAGTGTTATTTCCATTTGTCTTGGAGGCTGCGTCTGCATAACCAGAAAGTTAATGCACAGGCTTCTAGCTGCCTTTATCAAAGTAAATCAGTCTTTACCACATATTAAAGGTATAGACACAAAAATATGCAGAGTTGAAACTCTGAATTGCAGACTGGAGTTTCTATAAAATTGAAAATAAAGTTCTCAGTAAAAGAAAATACTTTTGCTTTATTTCACCGGAGATTTATTGATGAGATATAAAGCTTGTGTGTAGACCCAGAGTGAAATTTCTTAGATAACTGAACAACTGTCTAAGCTGAATGTGATAAAGATTGTGGATACTGAGTGGTAGCTTTTAATGAAACTTTATATAGTCTGCAAGATTTGGTTTAAAAAAAAAATGCCTTTACCTGCTGTTATGTAGGAGGGTTATGACAACAATTACCAAGATACTTTACATCTTACACAAGTATTTTGAGGAGTCTTGTCAAAATACCAGCTAAGCAAATGCCAAAAATGCAGTACTTCAGATGAGTAATGAGCAAGTTTTCAAATGGAATTATTTGAAGTCTATTCATCCAGTTAGATGTATTTATAGTAGTCCCACTTCTATACAAGCTGAATTTCCGGTGTTCACTTGTGAGATTTCATTTCCGTCTAAGCTGAAGAGAAAGAAAAGGTTGTTCTTCCATTGTCTCAGCTTTTTAGAGAGAAGTGACTATAAAGATGCTTAAAATGCTAGAAAGGAAGTATTTTATATCCCACAGGAGAGTGTTTCATGTCTATGATCTTTTTTCCCTTTTGTATATAGTGTCAGCTACACTTTTATACATCTCAATGTCAGTTTGAGTGGTAAGGAAAACTGTATTTTGTCCAAAAACATTTTGATACTTTTGGAGTACTGACTCACTATGTAACTTGAGACTTATACAAAATATTCCTAAATAGATCTGTGTCCTTGCGCCCTCTCTTCTGTCTACTCGTTTCCTCCCCCTTTCTGTTTTCCCTTCTAGTTTCGTAAGACCTACCCATTAGGGTCTTTGAACGTTGCCTGTTCCTGTGTCAACGTGTGCCAGGTGCACTCACCTAATACCTGAGATGTGTCAGCTCTGTAGCAGTCCTGATTATTGCTGGTCCTTGAGCAGAAGTCCTGATCTTTCTTTGCACATTTCTGGATGTCAGCTGGTAGCCAGCTGTCAAGGTTTAACGTGAACAGCATCATTTTGGCAAAAGCTATAGAGTGCTAGCTCATCTGTTTTATTTTCAGTTTGGTATTGAGAGTTTCTGAAATGTCTGAATGAATGAAAAGAAAGTTTTTGGAAGTCAAGAAGAGGGATTATTTTAAAAAAAAAAAAAAAAAGGGATGCTTCCTCAGGAATATTTTTAATTTCGGTTCTCTTCCGATCTGGGCCATTTTCACTTGAAAGGCATTGTGGGATCATGGCTGTTTGGAATGGTGCAACCATTACTCAAGTGGTCCCTCTCCAGTCCCCTCATTGTAATATGTAAGCTTCTGTAACAGAAGCTTGTTTAGAAACTAAACTTAGAATTCTGCTGAATTTAGTGAGTATTTTATTAGGTATTTTATATGGAGGTCATTTGTTAATAAGTTATGCTCCAAAATTGCAAAATTATTATGATCCAAAGGAATTTTCAAGAACCTGGGGAACGTTAAGATAGTCTTGTAAAGTCTAGGTTGTTTTAAGAAGCAGGAAGGGTAGAGAGCATAACATTTGCAAGATGAGTTGTGCTTCATAGTTTTGAAAGCTGAAAAGGTTAGGCAAACAGGCAATAAAAGAGGTAGCTGTTGGGGATAATGAGCTCCTGGTGTTTTGCACCTCTTCTGATATCTTGCAGCTAAAGTACATTATTTTCCTCCAGGTTTGTTCTCTGTCCAAGAATATTTTTAGGGCTGAACTTGTGATAAAAAAAGGCATAGTATTATGCAAGATCTTACATGGAAAAAATTATCTTATATTCTTTGCAGAAGTAAATATTTTAAATGGAATTATTGTTTCTTCATGATTTACAATGCTGTTTTCAGTTACTGTTTTGCTTTTGGCATTATATACTTTTTTGATTGTGTATATAATTTGAAGTGTTAAGCATAAATGAGGTGAGTTTGTTTTGAAACATCTTGGATATATCCAATTAATACACCTGCTCATTGCCCTTAGTCTCATTTCAGCTTGTGTGCTTTTTAATCACTGAACCAAGTTTAAATTTCATCGGTGTCCCTTTCCTGCTCTCTTCCTACATTTCAGAGTCAGGGTTTCCAGGGACTTGTTGCACTTCGTCCCCCTTGCTCCTCATAGTGTCACAGTCTTGTCGCCGTGCCAGCTGGCAGCTCCACACTTTCAGGCATGCTCACCCGTGGCGTGACTGGGGCTTTGAGACCCTGCAACTTGCAGGGAAGCTGCGGGTATAAAAGCCCTGGTCTACAGCAGGAACAAGATGTAAGTGTCAGCTGACTGGCACATCTTGTAGGCAGTAAGGGCACCCCCTCTTCTCCCCTTCCCTCCCAGCCCCTCTTGGGCTGGATGGCTCAAGTTGAAACGTTTCCTTCTTGAGTGGCAGCAGCTGAGAGCTGTTGGATTTTGGCAATTTCTTTCAAGTTGTGGGAGCTGCTGTAGCATAGCAACAGCTGCAGTTCAGGGGAACAAGATAGTGTGAAATGAGTGGTGTGTGTTGATGAGGGTGAAGCCCTAGGCCGGCAGGCTCCCTGGCACTTGAAGGTACTCCCGAGAGAGCTGCTGGGAAGCAGCGTGCTGACTTAGTCATCAACAAAAACAGACCTGCAGCTGTGACACCCCGCTCTGTCCCAATGACTGAAGATTTATCTGCTTTATCTGAAGACTTTAAAGGACTAATTTTGTCGTCTATGCTAGAAGACAATTGCCTTCACTGTATTGTTATTTTATCTTTACAGAACAGTTATGCCTTATGTTTACCTATTCCTTGTATAGCTAAAATCCTGTATAAGAGTATATAAAGTTTTAGCTGAAGTAAACTATCAGCAATCATATACGAACTAGTCATATTCTTACGGTTCTATTTTTTAAATTCAAAACCATTACCAGCCTAATGCAAACATTTTCTAGTTCTAGAGTATTCATGACAGTTCTTTGAGTCTTTCTATCATCCTTTTTATTTGTTTATATATGTGTGTATGTGTGTTATATGTCATAATGAAACATTCATATTTATTTTCACTGGTTTGATATACTTGATGCATTAGATTTATATACTTGAGTTGTAAAACTAAAAGATCATTGCCTAAGAATTGTTCCATATCTCTCCTCCACAGTCATAATGAACGAAAAGTAACCTGCAAACATCCGGTAACAGGACAGCCGTCGCAGGACAACTGTATTTTTGTTGTGAATGAACAGTAAGTGGCTATAAAATACACGTTTTAAAACTTGTTAGTATCAAAGTAAGCATTAGTGATTGCTAATTGCGATATTTATTTTTTTCCAAATCAGATTAGCATGTATAAAGTTTTGTTTAAATTATTTGAAAGTGGTATTAAATACTTAATATTATTTTTTTAGAAAAAAAAACATAACCCAAATTGGTTATATGGTAGAAATGCATTGTGTTTAACTGTGTGGATTTCCATTTGCCACTTTAGTTATTCTATAGTGTTAGCAAACAATGTATACTTTATGTAATAATTTAACAAACTTCCAACAAAGAATCCATTTTTGAATCATAAAGGGACAATCAAGTGTATTTAATTTACCTTGTTTTGTCTGATAGTTTTTCCTCTATTCGTTATTTTCTTGACCAGTTGAGATGGTTTCTGAATCATTGGGTAATAACTTGTTTTTGCTATCTTCTCATTAAATTTGTAGCATATACAACAAAACATAAAAGTGAGAAGGTGTGCATGGTAGTCATACCTGACTTCAAGATATTATATGAGGCTGGGTATTGGGTGTCCTGTTCATCACCATTGCTGCAATACCTGTTGTATTGTGGCTAGAATGGAAACTGTCAGAACTGCAGTATGTGAAATTGCGCAAATGTGCACGTTCTCACTGAAGTGGGGCAAAACCATATGGGGCCTTTGGAGAGCATTTCTTCTCGTTTTTATCTCATGTGGTTTTCCCTCCCACCAACACTGTAAACTAATAGAGAAATCCTGTTTTAAAACAACATCTTAAAATTCATCTGTGATAAATTAAAGTTTAAAACATAGTGCAGGTAACTTTTGAAAGCAGTTCACACTTCATTGTAATTGAAAAAGTAGGACACAGCCTGTATTAGGCTACACCTAGGGGTGCTTTTTAATAGCAGTCTGCACACACAGCATGTTCTAGTGCTATTACATATTCTATTTTCAGGACTGCTGCAGCAATGACGTCTGAAGAAAAGAAGGAGCGACCAGTAAGCATGATATGTGAAGCAACTAACTATAATCTGACATCAGATTATGCTGCTCATCCAATGAGCCCTGTGGGCAGAGTAAGTCTTTATGTCCAAATTAAGTTAAAATTATTCAGATATTTCACAAGGTACTAGACAGTGCTATGTTAGTATTCCATTTAAAAAGAGAATCAAAGCAGGTTATCTTTTTCAGGGCACTCAGTTCCTTTTATGTTTTATTTGGAAACTGAGGTGTTTGAAACAAATTATCACTGAAGCTGCAATTTTTATCAGATATCTCAGATCTTACGACTTGCAAGTACTTAAATTGTTTATAGAATCTAGCCTTTATAATCAAGTAAGTGTGAATGAGCAAAATCTTGAGTGACTGCTCAGACATCTGGGCGTAAGCATTGTTATGGAAATTGCTAGATACACAAACAATTGACTAGATTTGTTTCGGTAAAATACGGACAGCTGTAATTGGCTATAAGAAGTGGTTACAACAGAGATGGAAGGTGACCCTGTGGTAAAATAAAAGGACAGATATCATGATTTGCTGACATTGAATTGGAAGTCCTGGTTTTCTAAGAAAATTCCTGGCAAAAATCCTGGAGATTCCTAGACCACTTTAATTTGTGTCCGACTTTCTCCATTTACCCGGCTTCTCAGGAGGTTAAGGTACATGCCCAGATGTTTATCCAGGTGATGGACTCAATTATATCTGCTTAGAGTTTGTTGGATAAAGCTTGTGAGGCTGTTGTGTGCATTTTTTCCATTTTGGAGAGCTTTCATAAAAGGAAAGTGCACTTGCTACAAAATTAATAATTTCCTTTCTTAAGTTTGCTAGAACACCAAGTTGACAGCTGTGATCAGTGATGAGAGACACAAGCCTTGTAAAGCCCTTTGTGTTCTACCAAACAGTTATCATTTAAACAAGGAAAAAAAAAAAAAGAAAAAGCATATTTTTACTACTCATTGAAAACCTTAACCCTGACAAGTGCTTTTTGGCAGATTAATCCGGCTGGCAAGAAAAAATAAACTTTGGAATGGCTTTTAACTGAGCAGACTCCTTTATTTCAAAGAACTGGAATAGAAACATCGTAAGATTTCTTAAAGTGCATTTCTGAAACCTTTTTTTTTGTTAGTTTAAATGTAAGTCAAGGATTATGCCTGTCTAATGAGACATTAGAAAACTGATACTTAGTGAGAAAAGGCCTCTAGCATTCAAACATTGCCTTCATCTATCAGTGTTGCTGGGGGAAAAAAAAGAAGTCACAGATGAATTTTATAAACAGTAACAAAATCCATAATCTCAATTTTTATGTGATCATGTTTCCATCCATGCGGGAAAGCCAGCTTAAAAAGCAGTAAGAGCTGTTACAGTTGTATTAGTGATGTAGATTGTAGTAATAGTTACACAGAAAATGTATTACAACAGAACTAGCTAGGAATGCTTTCAGATTAAATGTAGCAAATTAATTCCAATTTAGGAGCACATGTTACAAATACATTGTCACACTCCCCTTTCAGAAGAGTGGTTTAAAATATCCTGTAGCCTTTTTGTTTCACAGTGTTTGAGAAGGAAATTGTTTGCTACAGGCCAATTATTGTAATTTCTTTACAGTCTTTGATTAGTGACACTTCAGCTTCCTATGGAAACTTCTAGCTTTTGAAGAAGGACTTTGGTGCTACCCTTCATTCATCTTGTCTGTTTGTTGTAGTTGTTAAATGCACTTAAAATATTAGTGATTAATTTGACGGTATGTGCAATTACTGTACATCAGTTTACCTTTAAAAACTTGTCTGAATTACTGCAACACCATTTTAAACGTTTTGTTTTCAGGAGATCAATAATTGCGAAGTGGAACCACAGCTAATATTAGTCAGCCTTTTCTGGTGGTTCTTTAAGGCTAATGGTTTAAATTGCTTTTAAAGATAACTATATAGAAATTGCCCACTGGTTGTACCTGGATGCAACAACTAATTTTCTTCTACGTTTTTATTGTTCGTGTCTCCCAACAGTAGACTGTGAAATTCTTAGCGGGCTCTGTATTGCAGTGCAATAGGAGGAGTAAAATATCGGTTAGGAATGTAAGTTACAGAACAGCAAAATGGCCACACCTATTTTTTAGGTATTCCTGTTTTCAGAGATGACTCATGACTGTGCTTGATATTGGAAGATAATGACGAATAGAGGTAAAGTTTGTGGTACAAATGAAGTTTTAGACAGTTGAAGGGTGTAGAAATAAGCTCCCTTTCATGAATATTGATTGATCCAGAATAGACATGGCACTTGAAGAATTTTCTGTTTTGTGGCAGAAAGGCTTGTTGGAGTCTGATGCTGCTGTTCAGAGGTTCATATGACGTGCAATAAAAATCATTCTCTCCCAGACAGGAGTCTTATTGCTACTTCTTCTTCCCCATTATATAAAGCATGGTGGCCAAATAATAAATTATAGTCCTTGGCAGTGTAGTCTTTTTTAAGTGCTGCTTCTTCCCTATTGGCTTGAGGTGTATTTCTAAATTTGAAACCACTAGCATAGACCTCTGACTGTGGAGAAGATCTATACAGGCTTACGGCTGCTACAGACATATATATTTCTACCCCCCTTTTTAAAATGAAGTCTTCCTTTTTTTTTTTTTTTTTAGTGTTAAAAAACTAGTGGCTATGTAGGCCACTATGATTACATTCCCTGAAATTAATTTTGGGGATGAGTTTTCTGATATGTAGATAAAGTAAGACATGTTAGCAGTCCCCCTCCACAGTTCATCTCCCCTGCTCTTCATCGCTTCCGATTATCAGCAGAACAATAGTAACAATTTTCTCACAGTAAGTGGAACAGAGTCTCCGTTACAGCTGGGATTTGTCAAATTGTTTATAAATATGCATCAGTTTGTCTGTAGATATTTCACAGAGTACTCAAGCCAATCCAGCTTTAAATGGCTAGTTTAGGTATAGCTATGCATGTCTTATCAGGATTCAGGTTAGCAAGAAATTTCAGAGTAACAGTCATGAGATATATGTACATTAGCAAATAGCACAGTAAACAGGAGCAGCATGCAGGGCAATATTGGTGCTCAGGACCAAACATCTGTACTGTATATTCATGTCTTATCTTCAGGCTAGTCCAGTAGTGTTCCTTGTGCATGTTATATTTTAGTCTTATCCGAAATAAATCCAGTTTGCTCTACCATGCAAACCAAAGCACAGTAAGGGGGAATGATTGGGAGATTTTTTTCAAGAGCAACCTCTAATCCAAGATAAAATGCTGAGGCAGAAACCCACTCAGTTCATGGAAAACTGTAGTATTGGAAGGCACTGAAATTGCCTACAAAATCCAGAAGGCAGCATCATGTTGGTTTGTGGTTTGGAAGATAATTTAAGCCTTAAAGACTGGAAACATATTTTTAAACAGAAGTTGAAAGTTCCAGAATGTTAGATTCCCGTTCTTTTGAGTTTACATACAGAAGATTCTCGAGCCTTGTTTTTCAGATATCAAAGCAGTAAGTTAAATATTGATAATTTTTGTGTCAGTTGAAGAGCATTTCTAGGCATACTTAGCAGTTCTGAAACTGGGGAAGAGCATCACGTAAATTCTGTGTCCACTAACAGCTAAGCAGAGAGAAGAGCATGACACAGTGATTAAGTGTGCAGCCCCAGCTACTGAATGAATTGTTGCCCAGAGTTCAAAACCTTGCTGGTGTTTGTTTTCTTCAGGCTGGGGAAAGAGTGAATATCACTGGCTGGATTTCCTGGCCTCTTTCTCAGTACTGGAACTAACTGTACAGACTCCCATAGGTTCTGTTTTCAGAAGCTTCACAGTTGCTGGGACCATTTCTCAGAATGGATCAAGTAGTACCAAATGTGACTAGAAGTTTGTTAGTTCTGTTACATTCTGTGCCTCCCAGCAAATGGTTAGTAGTTAGAGCTGTCGTTCATTACCATTCTTTCTTTTTGCTTTCTCCAGAAGCTGGAGCCATGCAATATGTCCTATACTTACAGTGCTGCGGGGTGAGAAGTATTTGAACCCTTGCATTCTTAATTATTTCCTTTCTTACTGTTTCCCCAGTCTGAGATATATTAGTTAGGTGTGTCTGTGAGGGAACATGGAATGGCCAGGGATGCCAGACATAAAATGAGGAGGAGATGGCCTAAGAAGTTTGAGAACTGATAATTAGTTTATATATACATCTATGATATTTAAATATCCTAAAATACTCATTGTATTCTGAACCTCAAAGAAGGCTCAGAAATTGTTGTGAACAGATTCTCTCTTTATGCAGTATATGGTAAAATAATCACAAGTCATCTAAAGTGTTCTCTGTATTAGCTAAAATTAGAAATCATTTGATACTCTGTTTAATTAATGGACATTTTATTCACAGTTTGTAAGATGTATAATTAACCCGTGAAATTTTTGCTTGGAGTTCAGTGAAATTGGAGTCAATATGGTTTATCATGGAAACATAGAATCACTTAGGTTGGAGAAGACCTCAAGATCATCAAGTCCAACGGTTAACCTAGCACTGCCAAGTCTACCATTAAACCATATCCCTAAGCTTCACATCTGCACATCTTCTGAATATCTCCAGGGGTGGTGACTCAAATACTTCCCTGGGCAGCCTGTTCCAATACTTCACAACCCTTTCAGTGAAGAAATTTTTCCTAATATCCAACCTAAACCTCCCCTGGTGCAACTTGAGGCCATTTCCTCTTGTCCTATTGCTTGTTGCTTGGGAGAAGAGACTGACCCCCACCTTGCTACAGCCTCCTTTGAGGTAGTTGTAGAGAGAGATAAGGTCTCCCCTGAGCCTCCTTTTCTCCAGGCTAAACAACCCCAGCTCCCTCAGCCGCTCCTCATAAGACTTGCTCTCCAGACCCCTCACCAGCTTCATTGCCCTTCTTTGGACACGCTCCAGCACATCAATGTCGTTCTTGTAATGAGGGGCCCAAAACTGAACACAGTATTTGAGGGGCAACCTCACCAGAGCCCAGTACAGGGGGATAATCACTTCCCTAGTGCTGCTGGCCACACTGTTTCTCATACAAGCCAGGATGCTCTTGGCCTTCTTGGCCACCTGAGCCCGCTGCTGACTCATATTCAGCCGGCTATCGACCAGTACCCCCAGGTCCCTTTCCACTGGGCAGCTTTCCAGCCACTCTTCCCCCAGCCTGTAGCGTTGCATGGGGTTGTTGTGACCCAAGTAAAGGACCCAGCAGCCTTGTTAACCTCATAGAGTTGGCCTCAGCCCATCAGTCCAAGCTATCCAGATCCATCTGCAAAGCCTTCCTACCCTCAAGCAGATCAACACTCCTGCTTAACTTGGTGCCCTCTGCAAATTTACTGAGGGTGCAGTCAATCCCCTTGTGCAAATTATTGGTAAAGATTATCATCAGACCTATCTAAGAGAAATATATTTAAATTATCTGAATTTGTTAGTAGACTTGACGTTAGTACTACTTGTGGATGGTTGTGTTTTGAGAAGCATCCTTAATGCATCAACCATGTTACAAGCAATGGAATAATCTTAAGAGCTTTTGAACCTTTATTATGTAATGTTAGAGAAGGTGTGAGTGTTACAAATTATTTCTTATCAAAATCTTGGCACAGCTCTTGTGTAATATGCCAATATAGTAGCCGTACAGGTTAACTTAGATGGATGTAGATTTAATTTTATAATATGCCCTGGATTGTTAGAAGCTCTCTGTATTTTCTTTTTTAACATCTAGATGTCATACTTCTGTTGTCTTCTTAAAAACCTTTGTCCATTTTTCACTGGTAAAATTCTCCAGATGAAAATGTGAAAGATTTGGACTTTTATTTTGAATTAGGCTTTCAATTGTTTGCTCTATCTTGCTTTCCAAACAAAGTTGAGTCAAATTTCTGTATCTCCAAGGGAAATTAAAAGCACTCTGATTGTGTTAATATTCCCTCCTGATTCTTTAAAAAAGAAACACAAAACAACCTTGTTTCGTTGTGTTGTAGACTTAAGACAAACATGCACAGTTTTTGTAATGTCATTCTTTTTAGACTAAGCTATATTGTACTCTTCAGTAAATGGCATTGTTGACAAAAGCTGCACATCATTTTAAATTGCAGCTTTCAGTTTGATTTTAAACCTACTGTGGAATACTCTCTATAGCATGTATAAACCACAGTGCAGTTCTGTGAGGTGTGTTGAGAGAATTTTCACAGAGAAACCCCATACCCTAATTTGCAACAAAAATTGAGTGTGTTTAGCCTTCCTATTTCAGCATCCCATTTAGAAACTTTTCATAACCTTACGATTAGTCTCAGTAGTAGAGATGAGGAAGCTGAAGCACAAGATTAAATTGTCTAAATTCAAATAGTAGATTTGGAGCAGAGCCAAGAATACAGCTTAGAAAACTTATTTGAATTTTCCTTCTTTTGCAGAATGGGATGCTTTGCTATATTACATTGCATGGTCTCTGAGGCACCAATCTTACAGAATTGGAAACACAATCATTTAGTTTATTTAGCTGTAGAATAAACTTTCTAAATGATTGAAAAGAATGAAATGTAAATTGGAAAAGCACTGTACATTTATTTATGCCTTTTCCAATTTCTTTGGGTTTCTCCAGTACAAGAAGGATGACATCTAAAATGATTTATTTACCCTACTTACCCATGATCGTTGCATAGCTGTAAGGATGTAAAAGGTATAAGCAACAACAGAAACAAACAATGCAGTTTCAGGACAAAAGACTCAAAGTAGGCCTTAGTGCAAGCAGGTAAAATGCTGAATATTCAAACCAGCTAAGAGATTTATAGAGTGAAAGTTGTTGAGGGGGAAGAGTTTTAGAAAGTTACTGTATATGTTAGGAAAGTGGAAGACTCAACAAGAAGCCTGTGAATTATATCTTGAAATCTAAGCACGTTTGCATTCATAAGGCCTATGTTGGAAGCAGGAAAGAGTAGAATTTTCTTGCCCAGGTGATGTAATTTTTCATAATTAACAATAGTTCTGTTAGAAGAACTACAGCTTGGTAGATATTCTACCTGCCTGATAAGAAGGTCAGATATATATTTGTTTTTTCTTGTTTAAAAATAAAATAAAATCTTTAAGTGTTTGTCTTGGGATTTGTCTTTAAATTTTATGCAACGGAATAAGGAGGAAATGCTGAAGCCAGCAGAACCATCATGATTATTTATCTAAAAAGGAATACAGTTTGCCTTCTGTAGTCCTCCAGAGGGACATGTATAAGAAAAAGATCTTAAAGAAAAGAAATGCATTATGATTTTTCCACAGATATTGATGTCATATTTTCTTTAACCTGTTCATTTTAATTTAGACATCACGATCTTCAAAGAAGGTTCATAATTTTGGAAAGAGATCAAACTCAATAAAGAGGAATCCTAATGCACCAGTTGTCAGACGTGGCTGGCTATACAAGCAGGTACTCTTCCCCCTTTAACCCTGGGTTGGTTGGTTTGGTTTTTTTTGGTAAGGTGTATAATGTACAGAAGACAATAATTTGTGGAAAATATAATGGCAACAATGCCAGAGTGAAGGTATAAAACGGGAGAAGCTGACGCATAGTATTTTAATTAAGTAGCTACTTATTAGAGAACATTGGGATATAAATAAGAAATACATATTTTTCTCTAAAATACATAAAGGGCTTGAAGTCTAGACAGATGCTTGTGGTAAACAGATGAATGAATTTCAGGCATGCTGAGATAATGGGACAAGGATGTATGGCCCAGCATTGTTTTTGAAATTCTGAAGTTTCTTGTGTTAGGCTGTATCTCTTAACAATTTTTTTTTAAATAAGTAAATATTTTCAATAGCAAATAGGAAATCAAGCAAATTTCTCACATCTGAAAAGAAAGGGGAATGGCAATATACCTGACAGTTTTCTTAAATAAAAGATGACCATCTTAAAACCAGAGGTCAGTTTAGTTTTCCTATGGAAAGTAAAATAATCTGAAGCATTTATCTTTATTATTTAGTGACAGCATACCTAACCTTCTGTAGATTTGCTAGTCTGCAATACCAGACCACTTGCACTTTCTTGCTCTGCAAGAAACAGCAAAACTGATTCAGTCGTATTGGGAATATGTTTTCTTAAATCCACCAAGAACCCTCTAAACTTGTCATTTAAACTCTACTGAGGTGTAAATGTCTATATATAATTTTGAATATACATTGTCATTTACAGTCCCTACTCTGATAGAGTAGCATGACCCAAGTAGCTTCCTGGATGCTGGTGATAAGTCAATTTTAAAAAGATACTACTATAAATACCTGTTTAGTAGTAGATTTTCCCATATTTACTCTTTTGGGCTCTACTGTCATTTAGTGTTGAGAGAGAAAAGTTGTCAGAAGAGAGATTTCTATAAAGGGCTATTTTTATTACACTTTTTGGCATCAAGGAAAGAAACTCTATACCTGAAGTAATGTTTCCCAAGATGATCAATTAACTCGACTGAAGTACGAAGTCTAAATTATGGCACAGGTATTTGTGTGGATGAGTATCAGTGTTGTGCAATCAGTGTTACTGGCATATATGCAAGTATAAAAACCTCCCCCTCTAAAAGTAGCCAATAGAAACAGAAATTTGCTGACACTTTGCTTCATACTTCTAAAGAAGGTAGATTCCTTTGAATTCCTCATTTTGGTGGTCTGGCTTTTTATTCTGAGATGCTTTGCAATGAGTTTTACATGTATGGAAAGTACAGTTAAGTACCTAAGTCAACTTAGTGGTACCTAAATCAATTTTGTGGAATGCTCTAAAGATTCTTGCAGTTTTATGTGTCTCTTATTTGACATCAATCCAACAGTAAAATTTTCAGAATGGATATTCAGTGGATAAAATAGTACAAAGATGTAACTTCCCCAAAAACTGTGCTCTATGTTCATATTACAAAGTCCATTTTAGTGTACAGTTGTTTTACTAATGAAGAAACAGTAACTATATCTTAAGTTTACAGAATTGTTGAGGTTGGAAGGGACCTCTTGATCATCTAGTACAATCTCCCCTGCTCAAGCAGGGTCAGCTGGAGGTAGTTGCCCAGGGCTGTGTCCAGTCTGATTTTGAATATCCCCACTGATGGAGACTAACCACAACCTCTCTGGGCAACCTGTACCAGTGCTTGATCACTCTCATTGTTTGTTTGTTTGTTTGTTTGTTTTAAAAAAAAAAAAGTTTGCTCAGGTGGAATTTCTTGTTTTTTAATTTGTGCC
Organism: Chauna torquata; assembly: GCA_013399475.1. Taxonomy (NCBI): domain Eukaryota; kingdom Metazoa; phylum Chordata; class Aves; order Anseriformes; family Anhimidae; genus Chauna; species Chauna torquata. Next base: position 35,464 of record VXAL01019899.1, on the reverse strand, counting down.
CATTGCCTCTTGTCCTATCACTGGGCACCACTGAGAAGAGTTTGGCTCCATCTTCTCTATGCTCTTCCATCAGGTATTTATACACATTGATAAGATTCCCCCTGAACTGCCTTTTCTCCAGACTAAACAGTCCTGGCTCTCTCAGCCTCTGTTCATACAAAAGATGTTCCAATCCCATAATCATCTTCTAGGCCCTTGGCCCTTGGCTGGATTTGCTCCAGTATGTCCACATCTCTTTTCTACTGTAGAGCCCAGCACTGGACCCAGTGCTCCAGATAGACCTCACTAGTGCTCAGTAGAGAGAAAGTCCTCCCTCTACCTGCTGGCAATGCTCCTAATGCAGTCCAGGGATGCTGTTGGCCTCCTTTGCCACGAGGTTGCCTTGCTGGCTTATGATCAGCTTGTTGTCCACCAGGACACCCAGGTCCCATCTCTGCAGAGCTACTTTCCAGCTGATGAGCCTGTGTAGTGGGGCCTAGTGTTATTCCACTCCAGAGGCAGGGCTTTGCATTTCCCATTGTTGAACTTCATGAGATTCTTCTCTGCCCAATTTTCCAGCCTGCCAAGGTCCCTCTGAGTGGCAGCACAACCACCTGGTATATTCACCATCTGCAAATTTGCTCAGCGTGCATTCTATCCCAGTGTCTAGGTGGTTAATGAAGATGTTAAATAGTATCGACCACAGTGTGAACTCCTGCTAGCAACTGGGCTCACCAGAACTTTGTGCCACACTGGTTACCACCATCTGGGCCTGACACTTCAGTCAGTCTTCAGTCCACCTCCTTGTCCAAATGCATACCATTGGACAGAGTTTATGCATGAAGTTATTTAAATGCTGTGATGTTTGATTGTGTTTTGTAAGAAGTCATTGCTGTATGTTTCCATGTTGTAGTAGTAACTGAAAGTGAATTTACTCATGAGTTTCACCAACAGATATTATCTTCAGAAATCTACAGTCCCTCAGAAACTTACAGTAAAAGTCTGTGCAGGTTTCTTTTTCATGATAAAATAACTTTCTTAATATATTCATATTATCACAGAGAACAGTAAGTTTTGTTTGACCCAGGGTGCGGTATCTCATTGCATGTAATGCAAATCTTTTGTAGTTTTTCTAATGATGACATAATCACAATCATGAGGAAAAAATAATTTGTAAATTACCGATACAGAAAGGATTTACTTTAAAGTAGGAAAAAAACTAAAATACGGGAACCACATAGTCATTTTGTTTGCCTTTCTGCTACTAAAGAAGGTAGAAAGATCATTCCTGGAGTGTCTCATTTTTGGCAGAATTTTGCATGTGACCATGTAGAAACCTGCTGATGTTTTTGAGTGATGGGAGAAATGTGATGTTGCATAACAGCTTCTTCAGTAAGTCCATCTGAGGGTTTGAGATAATCCTTTACACTGAAGAAGTTTGGGAATTTTCAAATCATAAGGTTGATTTTTGTGGCCAGTGTCCTTTGGGCCAGGGGTCCTGTGTTCTAATCCACTACCGAGTTAGTGACCTTGTCAGGGAGGGGAGGAAGCCAGTCTACCCCCTTTGTGTCTGCTTTTCCAGCTGTGAAATAGGAGCTGACTGCTATGGACAGTGCTTCCAGACTTCATTAGTGTTTGTTAAATCACTTTGAAGTCCTTAGAAGAAAGGGGCTATAAAATGTTTAGTTATTCTATTTATAAAAACTTTTGTAACAAAGGATTTTTTTTAATTTTTTTTCTGAATAGTATTTCATTGCTAATCTTTGCTTTACCCCTTCTCCATCCTTCAGATCCTGCCCCCACCCCAGAAAGAGCTGAGTTTGAAATAAGAGGCTAAAAATGATGCCAACCTTTCTCAAAAAAAAAAAAAAAAAAAAACCCCAAAACAACAACGTNAAAAGGCCCAAAACACACCACAGTTTTTCTTGAGTATAGGTAAAGCTCTGGATTTCATTATGGAATCCTTCTTCTTGGTTGTCATAAAACCTATTCACTAAAAGAATATTGATAATTCACACGTACCTTTCTTCTTGGAGCAGATTATCATATTTATTAAATCTAGTTCTAAGGATGTGCATGCTGCAATGCTTCAGCATATTTAAGCTGCAGTAGTGGCAGTCTTTCATTCTGAGTTGTGTGGTATAAATTGATTATAAAACATAAAAGAAAATGAAATTGCTTTGGGAGTAAACTTTCGGGGAAAGAAATTTGCCTCAGATACATGAGTGGTAGTAGATTAGAAGTTTAATAGGCAGTTTCTTCAGAAAACAAAGGATGGCTTTTTAAGTACTACCTTGTTCTTTTACTTTAAAAAAAAAAAAGAAAAAAAGAAAAAAGTATAGATCTTTCCTGTTTAGTGTAGATTGTAGTCTCTAGCATGCTGAAATAATGAGCTCTCATTTCATCTGTTCTTGGATCATGTTAACGCCAGGTTTCCTGGGTTATCAACTTGGTTTGCAGTGTCAGTTCTGTGATGAGAAGTCAAAGATACTTAAGCTCTTAGCTAAGAAAATGAACAACTAGCACACCACCACAGTTACGTAGTACTCAGTTTATTTTATGAACTGTTTACTGTTTACAGATGTGAAAGTACTTATGTGATTGCTTTTACTAATACAGGACAGTACTGGAATGAAGTTGTGGAAGAAGCGGTGGTTTGTGCTCTCAGATCTGTGCCTCTTCTATTACAGAGGTAAGTTCCATTCAGGAAAGGTTTGTTTACTAGTTTTACTGCAAGCAGATAAATTTTGACACACTACTCAAGTATAAGAAAAAAGAAGCTGTTACTTAACTTAGTGGAAGAAATAGTTGTGTAGATGTCAATATCCAGACCTGCTACTTTTTCTTTTCCTTTCTTAATTAACAATTTCACATAATTGCTTCCTGCCCGTCACGTATGCTCAAAGGGCAAATCCATTCACAACCACCTCTTTAATACCTCCACATTCTAGATTGTAGTTTCCTCACTACTTCTGTTGTTAGGAAGTAAATATGCCAAGTTAAATCTGAATTCTCATGTTAATTAAGTAACTGAAATGGGGATATGAAAGGGGTAGTGAAGAGGGGCTGAAACTCTGCCTTTAGGATGATAGAGGATATATATGCCTTCTGGGAATCTAATCAGTGCTCATGAATACTTATAAAACGAAATGTTGTCCAGTTCTATATGAGTAGAATTCTCTGCTCTATTTGGAACAAAGAAGAAATCTGTTAGTACCTTTAAGTAGCTACATCACACACATTTTACAGGGGAAAATAAGCTGCTTAAAATTCTAGTCTGGAGATATGTATGTTAGAAAACTGATTTCTTCACCATTACAGATTATTAACTGCAGTGCTCCTGAGAGGATAAACAGGTAGAACTTGTGCATATGGAAATGTATTTGGTCCTGAAGTAAGGTGTACAATGGTAATAGTTTAAAGGCAGCTAAGAGCAAAGAAGATTGTAAAGCATGGCAGAATAGAGGAAAATGAACAATAAAGGCCATCTGCAGCCTTTAAGGTATCTGCATACCTTGTGAAGGGTAAGAAGGTGGTTTCAGCTTATGAAGATACACTTGAATTGGTAGTAGTGTTGATGCTGGTGACATTGAAAGCAGTGACTGATGAAATTAAAATGCTGTTCTGTTAAATTGCAACATGTTTATATGCTAATCAAGACAAATCAGGTTGTGAAACATAAAAGCTCCATCTTTGTAACTATTTTAGTTAACAAATTCTGAATTACTGAAATATAATCATTAGGCTTTATTTCTGTACCCCAAAAAAGTATGTGTTGGTGGATAAACAGCAGTGGAGTCAAAATTCAGCTGTAGTTTCAGTCATGGAGGCGTTGATTGTGCTACAATTACACTGCAATTAGTTAAGTGGTCATTACATACTCTGTGCTTTCTTATGGGACTTTCTTATTTTAAATAAGTCTTCAAGCTTTCTCTTCCGAAGGTTGTAAAGAAAGTGTTGCTTTGTCGTTACATTAAGAACAGATTAAAATGACTTAAAGCACTGCAAATGGATTGCCAAAAAAAACCACCAACAAATAAAATAAATCCAGGCAGCTCTATAATCTCTTTCCTTTTCTACTTTCTAGTGTACCAAATAAGCTGAAATACAAGCAGAATAATCTGAATTGTTTACATGATAAACTTCACTTTTAGCTATCACTCTCTTACTAGAACGCAGTTAAAGCTTATAAACTCTAGCTAAACTGATGTATAGTGAGTCTTAAAAGTATTAGAAATGGCTACTAATATTTAAAGAAAAAAAGTGCACTCTAAACCCTGTGCTTATAAGTTTTTGTATTAATTATGTCTCAGAAAAAATATGGAAAAGAGGGAGCAGTGCACTTCTAGACTGCAAACTGTTTCTCGTTGTCTGTGATTGCTGATTTGCTGGTAGTTTTTTTTTTCGTTTTGTTAGTAAATCTTACTGAAGTTTTACGATTGTGTTGCAATGTTAGCAGCTAATGCTTAAATCTGATTTATAGATGAAAAATGTACTGTACTTTTTCAGAACTTAGAGAATGTTGTTTTTCTGTTTCACTGGAGGATAAAAGACTGCCTGCTTTCATATCAAAAGGTTATTGCTGCAACAAATAAAAGACTTTTGAGCTGGACAGATGATCTGCTATTTTTCTCTTGTATTATTCATACAGAACATACAAGTAAGGATGGGTATGGGGCACTGTAATGTGTAGATAAAAGCTAGTCTGATGGGAAACAGATTTTAAAAATCTGGAAATGGAATGTAGCAGTATGTCTTTAACAAAGACCAAAGGCCTCCAGACACGCAGCTGTTTAGGGGAACAAAAATGCTTAATGCTTTTATATGGCACTGCTGAGTGTGACTTAGTAATAAACAAGTTGAAGTGTAATCTAGCAGCAGAAGAAAATGTTTCCTGAAAAAAAAAAAAGAAATAGTCCAAATGAAGTAGAAAACCCCAGCTTTGCTATGCATTCTGGGACAGAAACAGCAAAATTCCTTTTTATGTGTTTCTAGCAAGGAGTAAATACTGGGGGGTAAGGGAAGTGGGGGGTGGAATGGTTTCAGGCATGCTTATGAGTAAACAGTTGAGTACCTGAAAGTAAATCCACTCCCTTCATTTCTTTTTTATCTTTTAATCAACATGTTTTTGTACTAAGTTCTAGCTATCCAAGACAGCATAATTTTTACATCTAGTATCTCATGTAATGCTAGTATAGCCGGGCAAAGCCTTACCCATATGAGTAACTTAAATGAAAGATGTGGCTTTTCAGAATTTAGTGAGTAGATGAGAACCAGGAGAAGATTTTTAAATCCTCATATGAGGTAGTCCTTTTATGCTGTTTACATATATTTTTTCTATAATTCTTTTAATTGTAACGGTATTAATTTTCTGTTTTTCTTCTTAATTTCATAAATACATAGTCATTTGTTGTGGACAGTGTCATCAACTAAGAGAAGCTTTATGAGGCAGTCTCCTAAGATACTGGCTGTAAATAGAAGTTCTGTGTCTGAAATAAAATTAAGATTGACTTTGTGAATTGCATCCAATTATTCCTTTATTAAAAGCATAATTGAATTTGAGAGCTGTTTGTGGCTTCCAGTTAAAATGTCAATTTATTATTTATAAGTCTTTTTTTTTAATTATATGTAAAACAGTGTTCAGTGAAAAGGGTGGGATTTTTTGCTTGTTTTTCAAGTGATCTGACACATACATTCTTACAAATAGAATGTAATTGAATGTAAACTGTTCATGGGAATTACACCAATCTCTTGTCTTCATATGCCTGATATCTGTCAACGGTTAGAAGAATGTGCAGATTTTTTACTGAGCAGGCAATAGATTGCAGATATTGCTCCTGTCACTGAATTAGAGGCTTAATGTCCTTCTGCTTTTCAGTTTTTGAAGTCTTATGTAGGTAAGCACTGATGCACAGAAAAACTCCAGGTGAAGCTATTCATGGTGTTCTCTATAGGGTAGCTCACGTATTTACAGAATTGTCGCATTTCAGGAGGATTTTTTATGCTTGTGCATCTTGGAGGAAAAAGTCAAAGGTGTCCATATTCAGATGGCCTAGATTTCACTGTGCTGAACAGGTTTTTGGGGGTACACGTTTGTGTGATAAGCATTCTGTGGCACAAGTTGGCAGAGAGGGACCACACAATTGCTCTTGTGGGCTACACACTTATTATGAGATTATACAGATCTATACAGACACCTACGTAACAAATGGGTCAGGCTTTATGATTCTCTAATGCATTTTCTTCAAGATAAACTTCTTGTTACTGGTCATGTATTGTTAAATACAGAGTTTCAGTTAAGTGTCTGAATATGAGTATTGTGAATCAAAATACTTTGTTTCTCTAATCAAAGAATATATATTCACAGATGAGAAAGAAGAAGGAATACTAGGTAGCATACTTCTACCTAGTTTTCAGATATCTGTGCTTTCTCCTGAGGACCATATTAACCGCAAATATGCCTTTAAGGTAAGGGAATCCATTTTTTAGTTTAATCTTATGCCTGAAAACACAGTACCCTAGTGATCAGAACTCATTTTACTGAGTTTTAATGCAAAGTAGGATTGACAAACAGCTTCTGAGATTGATTTTTGCATAATACGGTAGCAGAGTATTCAAGTATTTAGTCTGATGTAAATACAGACATAATTACTAGAATAAGAAAAGGGATAAAGATCACGTGTTGCTAGTACTTTATTTTTAGTTCGTTGCCCTTAAATACAGTATGTGTTTTAGAACTGTAAACTACAACCACAGCTAGACTTACTAGCTTACTTAACTTTAATGAAGGTTCTGTATTTATTTAGATACAAGGTATATTTATGTATAAATAAAAATACGGTTTTATTATCACTTAAATCATAAACATGAATCACTGTTAGGAGTGTTTCACAGCTAATCGTTTTAATCATGATATAAATCACTCTACTAAATGTTCTTTCTTGGCTTTTTTTGCGTTTTATGAGCTCCTTTTGGTTCTTTGTTTGGCCTGCTAAGCAGCACATCATTTATTTACTGTGGTAAGTACAAATTAAAACTTATTGTATCATTAATACGGTAAAAATCTAAGCCAAAGTCTTATTTATATTAATTAATTATATTAGCTTACATTAATGAGTAATCAGGATTGTTTTTAATAGAATGAAAAAATTTAAGGGTCTTTTATCAGGTGCGTTAATGAAGAAACACCTACGATTGAAAAATAAAGGATGTTATTTTGATAATATGAATGCAATGAAAAAGAAACATAGAAGGATTTCTTCTGATATTTTTTCTGATAATATTATTTTCAGAAATTTTATTACAGAGGAAATTAGAGCAAGTATACAGTAACATTGTTTGCCTCTTTTCTTTTACAGAATCTTATATTTTTATTGCAATGACCATGTCATTTCCAATCAGGCAGCTCATCCAAACATGAGGACATATTATTTCTGCACAG
>VXAL01019899.1:5441-22131 GCA_013399475.1 Chauna torquata | reverse complement strand
CTGGCTGAAAGATGAAATTTTAATATGCTTTTTGGCTTGATGATTGTGGGAAATGGCATTTTTAATTTACTTTCTTCTTGGGAAGTTCCTTTAGCTTGTGGGAAATCGCTAAGTACTGCACTTCTGAGATGGAGAGACGAGGTGATCCAGTTCTTTGTATATCCTTAAGGAGGAACCTAGTCAGAAATGTTTGGGTCTTAGGAATACTCTGAAGTCTTGGGGGAAAAAAAAAATCGCTTTTAAAGGGCAGTAGGAGATTAGCATAATATTTCTTCGCTGATACTTGGAAATTATAGAAAATATAATGTGGGTATAGCAGTTCCAGCATGTGTCCTCCCACACACAAGTCCACATAAAAACTGTTTCTATATCAAGATTTTTTTTTCTCTAAAAGCTATTGTTTGCAGAAATTTTAGCCTTTCCTTTCGTCTATCAGAAGCATCAGGTGTATCTAACCTTTGTATTAAATAGTGATGTTCAAGATAAAGAACAGTGTTTAAAAACAATACTGATGCAAGTAGCCAGAGATGTACATTTTAGATTATTGATAGGAATATTTTCATTTGCAATACATTTGATGTGTGTGAACTTCTGTGTCAGCAGCTCAGGAATAATCACTGGAAGAAAATGAAAAAGGATTATCTTGGGTTGCTTACATTAATAGAATGAATTTTGGAGGACTTTTATAGTATAGTGAAATATCAAGGAGACATTGGGATCATCACAGCTGTGTCAGAAAAAGGCATGCAGAAAAAATCGCACCTCTTTTGCACTTATGAAGTGTCACAGTATGAAATGCACACAAAGTGCATGTGCATTTCATACTTAAGTACTGTATGCAGCACACGTTGATATCTTGCTGTTTGTTTGAAATGGTGTACTTATCAAAATAAGTTCTTGGTTCCCTTCACATCACTGAGAATTCATAGCAAGAGTAGGGTGATAATGGGAGATGCATCTAAAATTAAGCATCCAACTTTATTAACGGTGGATAATATTTTATAAGGACCTTACAGTCTTCAGTCCTTTACATATTTACTGGGGTTCTGTCTCAAATAGTTGGCTTGTTGGGAATTTATGGCTTAAATAAATTGTTGGGGAAGTATAGATTTGTTATACACTTTGGACTCATGTTCAAGACTGGGTAAGCAAAAATGCTTACTGTTATGAATGTAGTTACTTGAAACTAGAATACTTTTCAGTTGAGTGGTCGTTCATGTGCTCTTGGTCATTTGTATATGTGATGGTCTTTCTACACATGGATTAAGCGCTTGAACTGAACACAACTGTAAAGATGAATAATGTTGCCAAAAAGAGACACAAAACAGTCTGTAAGGTTATTTTGACATCATCTTAAAATAAAGTTTTGTTCTTAGTTTGGTTTTATAAAGAGATGTAATCTTAAAACAATTTTTTTCATCTTCCTTCCTCCCGTACCCAAAAATGTTGATCAAAACATTTCAGCTTTTTTGTTTTTTTCCTAGTAAGTTGAAATAAAAATGTCACTATCTGAGCTGGATGTTCAGATTATGTCCCAGTGCTGAAAAAAAAGATACAGCTTCTTGACATTTTGAAACTTGAAAAGGAAGATAGTTAATAGAACTATATACATTGACTACTTGTGTAAGTACTGTACAGCAGTAACTTTAAAAATATCATTATTTTTGTGGTACAGTTCCCTTAGTCAGCAGCTATCTTCCCCCCTAAAATTAGGGAAGCCACAGTTATTTTCCATAAAATGTATGGCAGCCAAATTGATGGCATACCAGAGAAACCTAATTGATGCCAGTGACCATGGAAAGTTGTTTGTTTTCTTTAAAGGATCTCGTTATATGTTAAATTCAGCAGTATTGTGAATCACAAGCTAGTCAGCAGTGTAATCTGCTACCATTTTTAAAGATGGTTTTAAAAATAGTCTGAATTTCAGGCTGCTGACATGTGGAAGCTTTGGTTTTTGAAAAACCACTGAATATTTTTACTGTTTAAATGTCCAGCCCTCTTTCAGACTCTCTGTTTTTATCTCCTCGTATTTAGTGCATGTTTTGTCAAGGGGATTAACATGAAGGTGGCTTAAAAAAAATTGCCCTGTGTTATAAATGCTTTTAAAATAGTGAAGAAAGAGAAGCGGGGGGGAGGAGAGGGGGGAAGGGGGGCAAAGAGGAGAAAAGCTGTCATTGACTGAGAAAATATGTCCTGGATTCTCAAAGACAAGATATTAGTTTAAAATATCTGGACAGTGGTCACTGAAACAACCCTGGTAAACAGGAAAGGGATTCATGTTTTGTTTTGTTTTTTATCAATACTACTATTTTATAACAAATATTTTGTTGATGTTATAGCTTGTCATATATTCCTTTCTAGAGTTGAGAAGTTAACCACTGAAAATACCTCACCTCGAGAGACCAATAATGTTTCAAACCATCGGGTGCTAATTAAGCCAGAGGCACAAAATAACCAGAAAAACAAAGACGTGAACAAAAATGAAGAGAAGAAGGCTTTGGAAGCTGAAAAATACGGATTCCAGAAAGTTGGGCAAGACAAACCATTAACAAAAATTAACAGCGTAAAGCTAAATCCTTTGGGATCAGAATACAGGACTCTACCTATAAGCACAGTTCAGGCTGGACACTTTAGACCAGTTCATTTAAATGGGTCTGAGAATAAAGCTGTTGGTGTTGTCCTGGCAGATACTGGAGATGGAGGTCAGCACAATGCAATTCAGTCACACATGGAGTCTGAACGAGTTATGCAGAGAACTAATTCAATGCTGCAGTTGGAACAGTGGATTAAAATACAAAGAGGAAAAGGGCAAGAGGAGGAAGCAAGAGCGTAAGTGCTGTGTAATTTTTTTTAAGTAGGCTTTCTAGCCAATAATACTTAGACTTGTATTCTGGCTGGTTACTTTATGTTTCAGTCGCTATTATGTAAATACATAATTCATTGTTCTCTGTAAGAAGTACCTGGATGCCTACTTAGATCAGATTTATTAAAGTTTGTCTTTTATTAACATTGAATGATTATTAATAAACTCAACTATTAATAATAAATAAAAATGGCCAGATACTACTTTTGGGTGTTAGAAATATCTGTATCCTAGCAGAAAGAAGGTGTCATCAATCATAAAAATTATTTTTCCTTCTTAAAGTCTGTTCTTGACAGTGCCCTGTCTCCTGTGTTTTTATTTACAAATTCTTGTAATAATATTTAACTACAATTCTTCAAAAATATTCCAGGCATTTTTTTTTAAACTTTAAACAAGCTTTAATTGGAGAGAGACAGCTTTACTGAAGACTAAGTCATAGGAATCTAACTAACTTGATGCTTAAAGCTTCTTTTCTTCTGAAATTAAACATCTCCCAGTTCTAATATTGAGCTCCAGTGCTTCTTCTTTAACCTTTAAAATTACATGTGAATGACTGACAATATTGAATCTTGTGCCAATAGCAATTTCTGTGTTGGACAGAAGTATAGGGACAGTGCTTCCAGGCTGGCTTGCAGACAAGCAACTCTAGAAGTAAATTATAAAAATAATAATAATGATATTACATTACATTAAAAATAATAGGGATCGTATCACAGGAGCTATTTTGAAGAGCTGGAAATTTGGGACTTCACATATAGACAGATAGCAGAGATTAAGATAGAACCAAATTCAGAAAATCGGTTTTCCCCATAGTCAAAATATGGGGGCTGGAAGTTTTCAGTTTTTGCAAAACTGCAAAAATTTACATTCGTTTGACCTGTACTTGCCAAAATTGGTTGAAAATTTCCCCATTGCCTTTACTCCTTCATTAAATATAATTAGGAATTGTTAGTGTATTGTTTCATGAGTTACTCAATGTAAGTAGTTTGATCGAGTTTGAATTTGCACTACAGATAGCGACTTGCACATCCTGACATTTATTTTATTATGTACGCTTGTATAATTAGAACTGAGAAGGTTCTATGATGCAATTAGATTTTTTAAATTGGGCTTTAAAACTTGCATCCAAACAGTAGAAATTTGAATAGCTGTGCCATTTTTCAGTTGTGAGCAAGCATAAAACCCTAAACCTGATTTCATCGTAATGGGAAGTACTGTTAACAATATGCTACTAATTAAAAATATTTTATTATTGATTAGAGAACACTTGTTGCTTCAAGGATGGCAGTGATAGTATAAGCAGTATACTTTGAACTGCAACTCTACATAAAGCTAGGAAGCTGAAAAAAAATTGTCCTTGTGCTGTCTTTTTTATTTTTGTGTGGAAGTGGCCTTGAATAATTACCAGAACGCATAGTGATGCGTTTAAAATGTGTGGCTTTTTTTGTTGTTGTTGTTGGTTGGTTGGTTGTTCAGATTGGCAGATTCTGGCTGGAGACAGAAATTTAAGTAGAATTGAAGCTGGTGACTGAGAGTAGAAAGAAGCTCCAGTTTATGTTGAAGATTGGGGTGAGGGGCTAGCTGGGCTGTGGTAAGTAAGACCTGTTGAACTTGTCACTTTGGTTTTTTGAGAAAAGTAGTCATCACTTTATGGGCTAAAGTTGGTTCTAACAAAAATGCTTTCTACTATATTTGTCTCCACTGCATTAGAGAAATCACAGAGGACCAAGCTGAATTTCTGTGGAAAAATAGAAATCAGGACTTTAAGGATACTAAAATGCTAACAAACAGAGGTTCAGTTAATTAATAAAATATAAAATAGGAGCTGCTAGCTATCCTCAGTCTGGAATTAAGAGGGTTCACTGTAAAACTACTAATCTTTCAGAGGAACAGGCTGACTACTTAGTAGTTTGATTGCCTTAGAAATTAATGAGAATGATGGTAATGTTTTTTAATTCCTGAAGCTGTTATTTGCCATTTCCATGGATCTAGACAGTTTTGAAAGAGAACTGGTGCTTTAAGGAGGACAAACCCTGTATGTTTTTTTAAAAGGCAAAATCATTCTACTTCAGGATCATTTTGTTGAATGAATTTTGCACAAGTCAGTCATGAGTAAATAAGTGAACCACCTTTGGTGAAAAGGGGGCAGTCTTTCTGAAACACGAAAAATACAGAGGAGTTGCATGCTGTTAATTGTGTTGTTTTGCTGCTGCTAAGCCAGGGTGTAACCTCTGTCTCCCCACCTTGCCTGTGTAAGCCTCACCCTAAGTAATAAATGCCCACTGTACAGCACCAGGTTTTCGTCTTCGTTCTGTGACCCTTTTCTTGATTTGCCAGTGGAGGCTGAGTATTCTAGGTCAGTTGGTATTTGCATTCCTTAGCAAGAAGGAATATTTTGAAGTTTTGATCTGGGAGTATTCATAACCTTGAATACTGAGACCCCAGCACTATAGCAGCAGTCTCTTTCCCAAATAGTCCAGCTTGCACACGAGAACAAGTATTGCTACCCACCAGACAACCTCTGAAAGTGTTTTTAATGAGCCACTGAACTCATGTGGAAGCCTTTTTTTTTGGTATGGGAACACTTGTAGAGAGCTGTTTATGATGGTGTTTGCAGAAATATTTTGCAACCTCGTGGTCCGCATGACTGCTTAATTGACTGTGGCGGTCCTTCTGCGTGCCAGGCAGTTACAAGCTGCAATACTAGATAGAGTTGTTGTTTGGATTTGACTGGAAAGACATTTTTGCAAGTATCAGGAGGACACTGGTGAATCAGTTTTAGTTTTTTATCAAACAATGTAAACCAAGGTTTAATATTGGGGCAGTTGGACTTTTTATAGTTTTTTTGGTTTGCCAATAAATGATGGATATGTTTTCTTCCTAAATGTTCTAGAATACAAGTAATTACATGCAGACTTTAAATTGTCATCTTTGCATGTTAAGAACTTCAAGCAGCTTTTCTTCAAGTTGTCTGGGATATTTAAAGGATTCAGCAGGTTTAGTGCCCATTTAATTAATAAAATAGAAGAGGAGCTTCAGTGAGAGAAGTGTATCTAGCTACTGGCCATCTTCATGAAAATATCAGACTTTGCCTTTCCCATTCGTGAATAGCTAAAATAATATTTTGAAAGTTAGAAACTGAACCCAAACATGTCTTGATTGTTTTTTTTCTAATATGGAGATGGAGAAAAGCCTTTATCATTAATGATACATCACATGAAGAAATTTGGAGGCATTTAGGCAGGTTTTGCAGCAAAAGAACAGGATTAAGAATCCATCTCCTTTTTTTTGTAAATTTTCTGTGAGAATAGAAAGCTGTCCAGTCTACAAAATGGGGATAGTACTTCACTAATTTTTTGAAAGCTTCAGAAGTAGACTTCATATGTAAAGCTCTTTATAGCAGTTTTCATCTCCAAAATGATACAGGGGATCATAAATATTCAGCTTAGCTATTTTTGGTGAAAATAGATACTTTTTACTGTCATTAATTTCCTTAATAGTTATTTCACAAGGACCTAACATACATAGTGCTGTTTTACCTTGCCGTTTGCCCTGCATAATTTCTTTAATATGATTACTTCAGATTCTGTTGCCTTGTGGTTCCAGGGTTTCAGTTTGAATTAGGCTCGCTAGGGTGTAGCTGGAAGCTGCTGCCCTCTGATGGCTGCATCATGTCCAATTTGAGATCAGTTCTGTTGTCTCTGGGCAAGTATCTGTCTTAGATGCGATCAGCAGCAAATAGCTTTAAGCTATTCAGAATTTTAGATAAGTGTTGAATGAATAGATGTTTATGACCTCAATTCTGTCCTCTGACAATTACTGCTATTTTTCCTTGATCTGTTACAAATTCATAGTTTTTTAATATCCATAGTAATTGCTTTAGACTTACACAAGCAACAGGAGATTTTTTCACTTTTGAAAAAGAGAACATATAAGAAGGTCTCATATTTGGAACAGTATAGGAATTCTAAGCTTAAAAAATTTGGACCTATTTAGCATATATATATAGATAGATTTGATCTGTAACTGACATCACTAGACTGTTAAACTGGTAAAAAGATGAAATTTGAATTATGTAGTCAAGTAGTTAATCTGAGATAGGATCCAGTTTCAGCTGCTACAGTGCATTCAGTCAAGATAGTTGATTGTTTAATCGTCTCGATTTTTTGCACATTTTTAAAATGACGCTTTTAGTACTCAAAAAAGATAAACTAGATAAACCTAGTCAATATTGAATAACTTTATATTGCCACAATATTATTGCTGTCCACTAATAAAAAGAAAATTTGTGTTTCAGCATAATCTCATATCAGACGTTACCAAGAAATATGCCAAGCCATCGGCCTCAAGTTTTACCCCGGTACCCAGAAGGCTACAGAACACTGCCACGAAACAGCAAAGCAAGGCCAGAAAGCGTTTGCAGCGTAACGCCTTCAGCTTACGACAGAACCATAGGAGTAGTAACAGCTGAAGGAAAACGAAGGTCAATGCGTGATGACACAATGTGGCAGCTCTATGAGTGGCAGCAACGTCAGTTTTACAATAAGCAAACAACTCTTACTAGACACAGTACTTTAAGTAGCCCAAAAACTATGATTAATATTTCTGATCAGACGATGCATTCAATTCCCACCTCGCCTTCTCACGGTTCAATAGCTGGTTTCCAAGGATATTCCCCACAGCGCACCTACAGATCAGAAGTGTCTTCGCCGGTGCAAAGAGGAGATGTAACTATTGATCGAAGACATAGGGTGCATCATACTAAGGTAAAATGCTTATTTTGATAGTTACAAAAACTTATTTACAAGGATTTTTATTAGAAAGTATGGTTACTGTAAAACTTGTGTTGCACTGTCATATTTTATTGCAATGAAGATTAAATTACATTGCTGTTTTCATGGAGAAAGGTTTGATTAAAAAAGCATTTAAAAATCTAAAGGTTGTAAGAGATATTTTTCTAATAAGTTGGGCAAAAACATATTGTCCTAATATTACTGTCCATGATATTACATTTCTCTTAAGGGAGGAAAAGGAGACAATAGGTGAGTTATTCAGAACAGTTTTTTGTATGTTCAGACATCTTTCTCCTTTTTAGCTTTTGTAGCTGGAACACCAAGAGGACTGAAAGTCCTGGATTTCTTTCTGCATGTTGCTATCTATTCTTCAGCCACAAGTTTGGCTGCCTTAGGTTCCAACAGAAAACCGAGTGTAGTAGTTTGTTTTGATGCCTTGGAGTTATTAGGGGAATCACTAAAGAAGATCAGAGTCTATTTGCACAAAACCTTAGCACCTGACTAGCATAACTTTGCTGGTCTTCATCAGTGAAAGAGAGACTAAAAACTATAAACCCGAATGTCATATGTGGCTCTGCTATATCTATCATGCTTGTGTTATGAATGCTTTTAAAGAGCCTGGAGTTCATTACAAAAGAATTGTTCTTTACGTTGAATGTAAAGTTAGAATTTGGTTTCCCAGAATTGACTATGTAAAATGTTCCTGAAGCTTTTTGCTAAATCTTTGGCTCAGGTGTCCTTATGCTTTGGAGTGTCTCTTGATGTAGACAAAAAATCTTTGCCTTCATATTAAAGCAGTTTAAACATGTTACAATTATTTACTAAGTCTTCTTTTTGAAGAGTTTTTAGGTCCCTATAAACAAAGGAGTTTTTTTTTGTTTTGGCATCCTTTAAGTCTCAATTGCACTGGAAATTTAGCAATCAATTCTTCTCACAAATCTGAGAAATATCACTAGGGTCAGTGATGGAGAGCGTGTGCTTGTCATTTCATGTTTTGCTTTTTGATATTTTTTTTCCTTGTATAATACTTTATGCTAGTATTTCATTTCATATTTGGCATCTTTTATACAAGACTCCTCTTTCCCTTCAGTTTTTAATGCTTTTCAGTTGTTTCTTTTGTTGTTGTTGCACAACTAGCCTTTCCCATTAACTTAAAGACACAAACCTGTTTTTAAGAGGTAGGTGATTATGATTAGGAGACTGGCTGTTTAAAATCAGTACAGTAAACTTGATTTAAACCACCTCATTTATATAAAGATACTAGGTTTTTAAGCAGCTTTCAATGATAGGTGAAAAACTAAAATTGTTGTTGTTTATGTGGGCTATCAGTAGGGCAACAGCTATAAGAGAGGGCTGTTAATGATATGAGCAATGAAATCAGGAGTATTTCAAAAATTTAGAGGTAGCCTACTCAAGTGTTGTAGATGGTAGGTCAGGAGAGAGCAAGACTGGGCAAAGCTGGCACAAAACATAGAAAATTTGTCATGAGCATGAAGTTGGCTTTACTTTTTTTTTTTTTTTTTTTTTAGCATTTAATAGTTGTTGGGTCTTTAGATAACTATGAATCATACTGTGCAATTTTGTTTTTGTACAGCATGTCTTTGTGCCTGACAGACGGTCAATGCCAGCAGGTCTGAGTTTACAGCCTGTTACTCCTCAGAGCCTCCAAGGCAAAACAGTGAGTTGTATTTTTATTTGGTACATCATTTTTATTTTATTTATTTATTTAGAGAATAATTCTTTAAGTATAAAAAGGCAACACTGAAATCTTAGTCTATTCAGAGTTTGCATTAGATGTAGCCTTTATTTTAATTTGCAGGGATTTTTTTAAAAGGAAGTAAAGAGTTATTCTGTGGTTAAATTGAATTCTGAGAATATTCTGTAGCCACTGAGTCCAGATTTTCTTTCAGAAATAAAGATTGTTTTAATCATCTTTGATATATTCCACCATCTCCCAGGAATTTCTGTGATGTATCACAGAATACTTATCTCTCTGATAGTTATTAAGAAAATCCTAGAAATAAAGTTTACCTTATTTGGAGATCTTAAGGATACTAAAACTGCTTTTGGTAAAATGTCCTTTCTGACATCTCCCATTTTTCTGTGATAGAGTTGAAACTCTCATTGAAGGTATTTCATCAAAATAATGTTGGTGAATAATGTCCATCTCCCAAACTGAAACACGACTCTTGTGTAAAAGCGAAGAGACTGTCCTAAATTTATTAGATTTCTTTAACGGTTTTTCTCTCTTTTCTGTAATCTTTCTGACATGGTTATGAATTGAGACTACGGACTGTGAATCATACTGTGGGCAGCAGCTCCCCAGTTAATCCTTCCACAGCCTAGACCCCTGTTTCTTACACTTCCCAGCGTGAATCCCTGGCACCTTTTGCAACTTATGGGATGGCCTTTGGCAGCTGGTGCCTTATCTCTGTGCCTTATTTTCCACAGACATTTCTTTGGGTTCATGGCCCCATCAGCTCTCCTGGGCTGTGCTGCTCGAGCTGGGCTGATGAGCAAGGGTAGGGGGCAAGGAGGTCCAAGCTTCTGCCTGTAGAAACCAGAAGTTCTGCCCACAGCACAAGCATTACAGAGGCCAGAAGGAGGAAACCTGCAGGCAGCTCTTTAAACAAAAGTCTGTGTTACATTTATTGCAGAGTCCCAAGAGTTATATCAAAAGCACAGCACTTACAGCAATGTCAAAATTGTTTGCAGTACTATGAATGTCTAGGGAAAAGTAGGACTCCTCTATGAAAAAGAAAAAAAATTGCTTGCAAACGTTATATTTAAGTACTATCAACTAGTTTATTCTTAATGCACTAAAATTGGGCTTTTGCAGGCCATATCAAGAAAAGTTTTGATCTTGAAAAAATGTGATTTGCTACTCCTTTTGTTCAAAGATGCTACTTCCAATTCTGTTGTTGCTAAAAATAAGTTTTCTTGTGCTTTGAAAAAATGTTAATTTACAGACGAAGCATTGTCATTTATTTTTGGAGAGAACTTGAAAGTGTCTTGTATAGCAGCCTAGACTCTTAGGCTTAGTTTTTGAAATCAAATATTTTAAATCCAGGTATTGAAATGGTAATATAACAGCAAGATTGGCCATTGGACAATTCGGCTTTCGTGTTGGTTTTCCTTCAAAGCAAATGGTTTTGACAACTGAAGCTATGTGGAAATCCCTTGCTCCCTCTTGTGGGCTACTTTAGTACAAGCTCACAACAGTGCTGTGCTTATTCTGAGACATTTTTCTTCTTTATTCTAAGAAATTGGTATTTGGTTTTCTGTAATTTAACACTTTGTTCTCTGGAGCCTTTTTTTTTTACTTCTTTGCTTTGGGGAAATTATGTGACTGTGGGAGAGAACAAGCAGGTTTCTGTTTTGTTTTTGTTTTTTTAAGCTCAAGGAACTTGTAAGTAAATCAAGATATTGGATGAATATTTAACCTCTTATAAGATTTAGTTCTGGAGAAGTGTAAGAAACAGAAACAAACAGGAACATAACAAAAAATACTTGTGATGTTAACAGTGTTTTGTTTTCTTTGAAGTATTGCTACTAGAACTGGTTCCCAGGAATGGTTCAGGTAGATTTTTCCAAATTGACCTAAACTGCTCTGTGTAGAATTACGTAAAAAAAAAAAAAAAAAAAAAAAAAACAANNNNAAAAAAAAAAAAAACACATTTGAGTGTGACTCTATTCATGTAATCTTGGGTTTTAAAAACCGTTCATTATCCCTTCCTAAGTCTGTATTGTACATCTTGGTCATAAAAATTCATGCCTCAGACCTGTGGAAGGAGGGACTGAAAATTATTTTTGTCCTGCTTGTGCAGTTTTATTTTGTTAAAGATGCTTGTTTCTGACATAGTTCAGTTATCTTGTGTTTTTTTTTTTTCCATTTGTTTTTACTCTTAATCTTGATGCAGAAATCTGAAGAATTGTTTTAGAAACCTAAATTTTCTTGAGGGCACTTCTTGATTCTTCCACCAAGCTCAAATGGCTGTCTATGTACAGGTAATAATATCTGAAGGGTTGGAATTATATCCCCCTTCACTTAAGGCAGTACCATCAATTTGATATGCATGTCAGAAAAAGTTTGAGGGCTGCGCAGACTTTCTCCTGCAAAATCCTCACTTTTTTTTGTCCTTTATTCAGAATGCTCCAATTTTTATGGCATTTGCAGTATCAGTTGCTTTGAGTAGTTAAAACTTAACTCTTCATTATATATTTGAAAACGGTCAATTTGGGGAAAAAGGTATATCTTTTGTTGTGTCACTATAAATAGTTTTTGTGAGAAAGATACTAGGAACCCTTATTTTAATTAAGTGTTGTTTAGGATACCAATTAACCTTTTTTCTACTCTTTGGCTTCTCACACTGCACTCCTTCAGCCAGAGGAGCTCACGCTGCTGCTAATAAAGCTGAGACGGCAGCAAGCTGAACTGAGTAGTATCCGGGAACACACACTAGCACAGCTCATGCAACTAAAACTTGAGGCCAGCAGCCCAAAGGTCAGCTATAAAGCAATGTGTGTCATGTACCATTCTCACTAACTTTTAGTTATTCATTAACCAGTTTGCATTGTACCCTTTGTGCAAAAATCTCCGACTGCAGTGGATGTAGAGTAGAGTACAGTTGTTTCTTTGTGTATGTGATGTTCTGCTACTAACCCTTCGAGATTTTAGCTCATAGCTTTTTGATATTAGCTGAGTTTAAATGATGTAGGAATATTTTTGTAGGTATATTGTAGTTTAGTTTAAAGTAAAGTTACTGGCTTTTAACCAATTGTTGTCGTAAACAAAAAAGCAGTGAAAGATTGTGAGAGTAATTCATTGTTTATATTGCCTCATATCAGATACAATCTTATTGCAATCATTGCAATCTGTACAAAAATTGGGATATGTTTAAAACAGATTTATTAAAGGGTTTATAGTTGTCTTTTTAGTCAAGTATAGTAGACATTTCACATGAGCATACTCTATTTTATGTGTAAAACCAAAATCTAATGTAGTAGTTCATAGTGTGATTTATGGCAAACTTTCATCACTTCTGTTTTGGGATTAAAACTTGTTAACAGATCACAAAAAGCAGATAAAAGTATCATTGTATTTCTACATAAAACAGATCACTGTCTAGTTAACGTCTTTTAAAACTCTTTTTATGCATTCTGCACCTTCTGTCCCTTTCCTTTGTTTCTCTGACTGCTGCCTGCTAGAGTGAGATTCTTTCGCATCACCTTCAAAGGAATGCCATATATTTGGATCATCAGGTGGGATTTGCAATTTTCTTGTGTGTTCCCATTTCTTAATGCTTTTTGCCTGCTCCTATCCAGCTGGAAATATCTGGGGAGAAGGATTTTCAGGGCTTTTTATGAAGTTGGATATTTAATACATGACCATTTTAGGTAGCACAAATTATCTTACTTTATTACAGATGTGACGTGTGATGGAAAAAGTAAACTAAAATTTTTCAGAATACAGTAGCCATTCTCCACTTAATTTTTCTGTTTTTCATATCCGTCCTATAATTACACGAACTGTAGCATTTTACCATCATTAACCAAAGTGGTACTATATTTCCAAGCTCACATGACACACGTGCAGTGTATAGAAAATTAGTACTTCTGATTATTTTAGTTTCTAGATTAAGAATAATTAGATATTTCTACAGGACATAAAGTGAAAGATCAAACGTAAAAAGGCTTTAAACAAATCAGCATGGCTAATTACTCTTCTCCTTTCACTCAGTTATTTCTTAAAAATTTATATAAGAATAAGATCTTCTTTATAACTTCTGCTAATTTTTGGAGTGAGGATATAATTCTGTCTTCGCCAACTTTATTGCCAAGGGAATAATTGTGATACCACGTTCCTCTTTTGATGGCTTTGTTGCATCATCAAATGGGACTTGTTTGCAAGTTGTGTTTGAGGAGTTTTTAAATGGTAAATTTTCAATAACATGTATAAAAGACAATTATAAGATCTTAAAAGAAATATAAGCAACGAGGGGTCTGTTAGTTAAAAACATGCAAATCTCTAGAGCTTTTTCTAATATTCTTTCTCCTAATTAAATTTTTCAGCATTGCACTTAAAGCTAAGTATTCTTAGAACTTTTATGTCCTCTGTATTCCTCTGGTAGGATTTCAACACACACACCCACGTTTGCCAGTGACTTTATCTTCCTATGATCTCTTGGAATCAAGGCATAAATAATGACCAATCCTGTTAGTTAGCTATGCATTTCTAAACATTTTTGTCTTGTTTAAGGGGCTGCAGGAGGTCTAAAAGTAGGAAAAAACTGCTTTTACTAATCGCTAAATTGCACCGACATATTTCGTCCAACTCAAATATTTCCAGTTCATGATGTTTTGGAATAAGGGAATAATTCCAGCTTCAAAAATGTAATTCATTTCTGAGGAAAAACAACTCCATGTGAAATATGAAACTATGTACCACGCTGCTACTTAATTAGCCAAACTTGTCAGTGTAATAGACAGGATAAAAAGAAGAGAATGGCCTTTATGTAATATGCAAAGTGGTACAAAGGATTTCTTTTTTACTTACATCAGATGAAATTTATAAATGTAATGTGATAAACTTATATTAATTCAGGGAAGTGTCTGAATCTTATGAACGTGCCATAATTGCCTCTACCAAAGATGCAAGAAATTACTGCACTTCTTACAGTAAGAAATTATTATCAAGTCTCAGATATATTAATCATAAAATCATGGAAGACCAGGTTGGAATATTTGTCCTGGTTTCTCATCAGTTTTTCGTCTTTTCTTTGTTTTAGTATAATACTGCCCTCTACTTGTATTAAATAAATCCCTAACTGAGGCCTTTCCTCCTCGTTATCCGCATCTGTAACCAACTTGCGTAATCACTTGCCCTCTTTGAGTTTTAAATGCCCAGTGTACTTAAACTAGGAATTTCCACTCGATTCAAATTTAATCTCTGGAAATAGTATCAAAAACCCCTTTTCCTAGAGGATTTGGTGGAATTCCAGTCCAGTTATCTTCATCTCTCATGCTTTAGTCACAAAGAGTGCAACGCTGTACATAACAATAATTAGCAAGTTTGTACCGAGGTTGCAGAGAGGAATTTTCGGCCAGGCAAACATGCATGTGTAGGGAGACTAACTTTTATGCTCTTGCAGTAAGTTGTTGTCCACTGGTTAGGTGACATTCTTGTCGAGACTCAAGAATATCCCATAGCATTTTATGTGTTGCTTCTTTCCTATATAGCTGTTTCCTTTTGAGATGCTCGGAAATTCTGATGTTAGGCTTTTCGATGTTTTCCATATTATGCTTTCAGAATTTTTGTTGTTGTTGTTGTTGGAGTTCAGGGATGGGGAGAAAGACTGAGGAGACTGATGCACATACATTATCCAGCCATGTGGTTTCTTATGTCTTACGGCCAAAAGAATTATTGTTCAGCATCCTTTTTATCGTGTTGGGTTTTGAACCACTCTGCTGGCTTAAGCTTCCTAGAGGGGCTGGACAGAGTTTGATTTGCCTTTTAGGAAGTAGTTCTTCGGATGTGGCTAGCAACCCCAGGCAACGGTGATTTGTTTGCCAACGTGGGAAATGTTATGAGGACGAATATAATCTCAATCCTTTGCATTATAAAATTTTAAGGGATCACTTATTGTGCATTACTAAATCCAAGCCAGCAGTCTCCTGAATGAATTTGTACCCAGTAGTTATAATAGCAGTAACGGAAAGTAAGAACGTATTTTTCAGATAAAAGCTAGGCATACTGTTTTTTCTCCTCTGTAAATACAGTCATGGCAGGAGGTCCCACTTGAATCTCTGTTACTACCGAGAATTCCACCAAACTGGTCTTTGAGCATGCTTTTGAATTTCATGTTAATAGTAAAACTTTTCTTTGGCTGAAAAAGCCCTTTTCTACTGAGCTCAAGCTATCTCAAATTCTGTGTGCATGTTATCGTAGTGATCTCAGCATATCCCAGGCTGGTTTGTCACAGTAACATGTTCTGCTACATTTTTTTGTCTTTTTGTTTGTTTGTTCATTGAAATGGCTATTTATGTGGATGGTTTGGGTGTTAAATTGTTCATATATTTATTTCACTTTTGTTGGTACTTTCACTTTTTAGTTTCTTTTAGTTTTCAAAGGGTGCATAAAAATAAACAGAACTTGAACAAGAAGTTGTCAAATAAAGGAGCGAAGGTCCAATAGCCAGCATCCATACTGTCTTGATGTTTTGCTTCTGTTTTCTCCTCTTCACCTCTCTCTCTCTGAGATGATGAAAGTGGTTCTGGGAAAGGGGAGTAAATTAGAGGAGAATGGGATAGCCCAATGGGTGTTTGGATAGGGTTGCCACATATCCTGTATTGTCTCTGATTTCTTGTATCAGCCTAAAATTCTGTGTCCTATATTAGCTACACTTAGGATATTACTCTTATTTTTCAAGTTATCTGGAAAAGATAATGAGCTGACCCAGCCACCACTCTTGTTCTTTCTGCTGCTTCTTTTTTCTTCTTTTTTTTCTTTTTCCTTTCTAGAGGAACAAGAGAGGCCCAAGGACTGGCGTTGGGGTGGGGGGAGTAAAAACTACACTGGAGGCAGTATTGCTGGAAAAGAAGGCAGAAAGGAAAACTGCTTTTTCCTTCTTTGTTTTGGACAGAGGAGTAACGAGCAGAGGAAAGGCAGGAGAAATGCTTGGTCTGGTCCCATTGCCACTACTTTTACTTTCAGGAAGCTTGAGAGGAAACAGATAAAACTGCCAATCTGAGCTCAGTCTTGTGTCACCCATAGCATGTGGTCTTATCAGTGAGGTCAGCTGTCCTGGTAGGGAGCCGCTGTTCCAGCTGATGACCGCCACCAGAACAATACAAACTGAAATGTCATCTGTGTAGGGCGTTACCAAGCATAGAAGAGAATTTAGGAAGAGAAAGGAAGAAAAAAGTTGTCATAGCTTGGCTTTACAGTTTAAGACACAAAATGCCCACTCGGATGCTATCTTATAAATAATATAGCTGTTCATATATATCATATGTCATGGTGGTTTTTTTTTTT
>VXAL01019896.1:74665-99792 GCA_013399475.1 Chauna torquata | reverse complement strand
CCGGGGCTAAACCACAACAATAAAACAGCAATCTTGACTTCATTTTGGCTGACACATGCAATTGTTTCCCCATATGGCTAAGCTTCTAAGACTCCATAATCATCCAAAAATCTCATTTCAACAGCAATAGAATGAAAAAAAAAATTAGTTGGCCTTCTTTAGCAATCATGAGAACATATTCTGAAGTTGTTCTTATTAAAAGGCATTCCTAGCTACACACTCCCATACATTTCATTGAATTCTTCCCCCACTTCTAATCTCTCTTGAAAGAGATCAAGAACACACACACAAAATTTACCCAGAACATTTTCAGCAGTGTTTACCCCCATCCATACTGAAAACTGTGCATAAGCCATTTAAATCAGTAACTGTTGAACAGGTAGGTACAGGACAAGCTATAAGATGTACCCGCTTATGGAAGTGCTGAACATTCACATTAACTCTTGGCGATAGTTTGTATATGGCTGAAAATAACCAATGATCGCCTGTCAACACAAGAAATCGTAAGTTTATAATATATGAAAAAATACTACTAGTATGATAGAATATAAAGGATTATGAATAGAAAATTCAATTAGAAAACATTTTGAATTGGAGGATTACTTGTTTACTTCATATATATACACACATCTCCAGGTGAAGGGTTTCTCTATTCCTCTACAGTGACTAACATGTTGACACAGAGCTGTGATTCTTATCATCGTCAACACTAGCAGAAAAAGGAGGCAAAGAACCTCAAGCAGGATATCCTTACTCCTCTGCATGGATACCTGAACCTGGCCACATCATGGAGCATACAAAGGTAAACAACATACACAGCCATTTCAGGCCAAGCAAAATATTTTGCAGATTTCAGCTGGTTCTACTGCCAAACCTACACAAATCTGGCTCTTATTTGGCACCAGTCCCACTTAAAGCACATTAGGGACTGGATAGTCCTAGAACGCTTTCACAGAAGCAGCGTAACAGCAGAATGCTATCACAGCTTTCTGTTTACAGACCATGTCTGAAAGTTGTTTGTTCTTGCACATACTTCCATAACAAACATCCTTCCTGATGCTGCAATGGTGTGGGAAGGGACCAACACATGCACACGCTTCCCAATGACCACCACCACCATCGCCCGTCTCTTCAAGGCACCCATAACTGGCAAAAGGCACTCAACAATCCCACTACCAGTCAGAAAACACTCAATAAAAATAAAAGCCATGCTCACAGTATGCTAGGGGGAAAAAAAAAAGAAAAGAAAAAAAAGAAAAATAGAAAGCACAACTGTTCTCAACAAGTGACTTGGTCTGTCTCCAGCTACCTAACTCTTTTTCGTTTAAGCACCTGAAACACGTTCAGTTTTTCCTCAGACTGTGCATCCCTTCAGTAAGGGTTCCAAACTGAACATCTCCTGCCTGGGCAAGTTTGCTTTATGCACTACCCAGGGATTAGCTACAAAAATGAAAATTAGAAAGAGACCAGACTATGCATTTCTAAAATAGTTATGGTGCAACGTATTTACAAACAGCATGCACCCAGACACGTGTATTGATATATTCATATTTGAAAACTGTAATAAGGAAGATGCTCAGTAGATCTTTCCTACAGTTCAAGCTTAGCTCTGAAGGTTAACATCTAAATACAAACACTGTACTACAATACCCACACCCAACTAACGCTTGTAAACATTGATCCTTGAAACATACAAGCTGTTTTCTTGTAGAAAACAAAAACTTCTCACATCTCTGATACGTTTCTTTAAAAGGAACGTCAATGCACACGATAATATCTACTTACATTTGTAAGAGTGGAGCAGTTCACCTTGAGAGCGAAAAACAAAGGCACTTAACAAGACTAGTTCTACTGTTCATTTCATTTTACATTTCTGCATATCACAGGAGAATTCCAAAGTAAATGACAATTTTCCATCATGTAAAAACACCCTAGTGTTGCTTTGTCCAACTGTTCCTCATAGACATGGAAAAAGAAATGCATATCAACCTCCTTCTGCTCCCTCAGCTACATATATGCATGTTTAATTACCAGATAGCTTTTGCAGCTCTACCAGTGGCACAGCTTTTCGTTCAATTCACAGCAAAATTTCCTGCTTTGCCCTAAAATAGTGTTATCCTTCAGTGACTGAATGCTGCCATTTCTTTACTGCTTTGCTGGCATTAGGGCTGACTAAAGCACATCAAAGGCCAGATAAATACTAGGCAGAACCAAGTATCTATTCCTCAATCCACTCCACCAATGTTCAATAATTTTAACACTTCCACTTCAGGGGACATACTGGGTTTATGCTATTTCCCAGTCTCAAAAAGGTCTCAGTGACAAATGCATACTTTGTTTTCTTGAGTCTGAAATTTGTCCTCTAGAAGAATGATCTTGTTACATTAACCACACTTTTAAGATGCTTCCAGCTTTCATTATAGCAAATGAAGCTATGGCATGACCTCAGCCTGCTTGTAGCAAAAGAGTTATGTATTTGCCAAGTTCCCAGCCTCAAACACTATCACTGTTAGACAAATAAGAGAGTCACTGTCCCGAACTAAGTGGGTTACTTTTCCAGATAAGCAAATCCCAACTGAAGGGAAACACAAGAAAATTAAATAGCAACTACAATCTATTTCCTGTAACCAAGAGTAGTCTGAGAAAGAGGCAAGTAAAATGGATTAGAATTCTGACTTTGTTTTCATTCTGAAATGATTTACTGTTTCATAGCACTTTAAAACTTTCAAATCTCAGCACTGAATACTTTACAGTAGGAGTGTATTATGTCTGTGACACCCACTAGCTCCTGTCTAGCTTTTAGACAGAAATATAAAAGGTAAATTTTGATCAAGGAAACTTTAGTATCGACTTAGGACAAGAGAGTGCTTTACAGAACATCTGGCAAGCAAGCTTAGCAAGATAAGCACTCCCTAAATTAGCTCAGTGGAGACTGCACAGTGAAATCAGCACCTCACACTGCCATTTGGTCTTCAACGTTGGCCTTACAGGTAAGCAAACACAGATTATGTTGAAAGGTTTATTTTTATTTAAAGATGACTCAAAGAGGTCAACTTTATCACAAGAAGACAGACATGCTTGAATTAGTCAATTAAAATAAAGGATTTGAATCCTTTCATGAACAGTGAAATGAAAGCACAAAATTATAGCAATGATCTATGCAAAATGCTCACAAGGACAGTATCCAGAGCTGTAACATTTTCCCGACAAAGTGTTCACGCATTAAAGAAAAGTATAGATAAAAGAAGAAAACAGAAACCATTGTCACTGCATCATGTTTTATTATTGATTTACCTCTTTGCCTTACATATAGTATACCTATTTACTTGCATAAAGAATGCAAATTTATAATTCCATGCCAGAGTACAAAACGTGCTGAAAATTGCTTCTGGTGGGGATTTGTCATTTAATCAGCATGCAGAAAAGAAAAAGTAAACGGTATCAGTGAAAAGATTTTCTTAAAAGTACATTGGAAAGACAGAACATGCTAAGAGAAATAGGAATTTCACAAGCCTTCAAGCAAAGTACCATTCTGCTTATCTACATGTAAATCTTCTACGAGATCTGATATCTTAGCTCCTCTTTGAAAATAACAGCAGCAACAACAACGACAAAAAACACAGTTATAATCCTAAACCTGTATCTTCTGGTAACATATGCAACTCTTGTCCGTAATACCAGTTTAAATAAAAACAAAATACTCCCCGTAACAATCAGTTTGAGTTTCACCATAAAACAGCAAATAGTTGAACAAAACTATAAACAACGGATATGATGCTACCACTCTTGATAATCTTTAATTATCACAAATTACAGACTGCTTGGAAGGCCAAACAAGCTACTGTAGTAGCTAACTAAACATAAGATGTGAGCTACCATACCTAATCTAGAAAATCATATTTTGGCTTGGTTTGGGAGGAGAAAAGTAGTACTATATCAGGTAGCACCATGCAGCAATACTGCTGAACACTTGCCCTAATGCCTTGGCAGAGACAGGACTTCACAGCACACACACTCATTATCTCCTAACAATGAACAGGAGGAAGGTGCTTGAGGCAGTCCTTCAAGCAGCATGCACCACACCAACACCCAAATACCTCATCCTCAGAAAGTTTCAGCATTTATTTTTAGGAGCCAATGCTGCCATGTCAACGCAGCACTCACAGGAGGCCCAAAAGGATGGGGTACCTCCTATGCAGTTGTTATACTTAGTCTACAAAATGAACCTCAAGAAACACTACACAGATATGCATTAAGATTTTAGCAAAATCAAAGATACTAAAGAAACGACAGTTTCACATGGCTCATAAGAACTCAAAGACAAAATGCCTTAGATTTTGATACAAATGAAAGATACAGCCAAAGATGAGTATGCATCTAGCAGGTGCATCATATTCTTCAGGTCCACAGTGCAACATGATTACTTTGTATTTTACGTAACTATAAAATACCTTTATGAACATACAGTTACTTATATGAACATATAACAGGAACACATAAAGAACATAACTGTTCACTATACTACCAAACAATATGTTACTTTTCTAATCTGAGAATATGACAGCCTCCACTATTAAAGTTCTGGCTTGCAAATGAGTCAAAAATGACAGTCACAAAGTTGGATATCCCAGGCCTAATCCTATTTGATAGTGTGATTAAGATGAAACAAGCTAATTTTCCTTAATCCTCCTCTGAAAGAAGGAAATAACTTAGGGTACATTTCATGGAAAGTTAGAACTGCGTAAATTTAAGACCTGCTACAGACACCTCAAAGTTTAAGAGCAACAAAAAACCCACACCTGACAGCTTATGTATAGCAAGGGAAATGGCCTCAGAGAATTCATATATGCAAGACACTAGAATTGTTTAAACATGAGAAATGGTTTGTTCCTTTACAAATCTGTGTTACTGTCCCTTCTCCAGAAGCTATGATAAATCAGGGACAAAAATACAGACTGTAACAATATTTGCTTTACTGGATTCAGAGGGCATTGTCTGAGCATACACTAACAATGCTTAAGATTGAAATGGAAGGGTAGGTAAGAAGTCCGCTTTCTGCATAAAAATGCAGCTGACAAGAGCTGCAGGGCTTGAAATAACTGCCCACCCACCTGCCTAGGACATATGTCCTGGCCTAAATATCACATTTCTTTAAAAGCATATTCTTCTATTGTCAGATCAACACTAGTCTGAGAGGCAGAAGAGAGTGCTCCTAGGCAGACAGCTGACCACAGCTGTACTCTCTCACATACTAGAAGAACGCTAAACCAGAGCAGGAGCTGATATTGCTAACAGCAGCAGCCACCACCATCAAAATAAACAAAACCTACTGAATTACCACATAAAATGCTTTATACACACATAGAAGAAAATTAACCTTACTTGAACCCATCTCTTGGCCTCTTTCTATGTTAGAAAATGTGAGGAAACATCACATCAAACATAACCACATCCCAGGCATGGACACCAGTGGAAAGTCTAAAGCAAGGAAGATGTATCCTTGGTGGAAGAGGATCAGGTCAGGGAATACTTATGCAAACTGAACACACACAAGCCCATAGGCTCTGACGGAGTCCACTTGAGTGCCGGGCGAGCTGGCAGATGTCATTGCAAGGCCATACTTGATAAACTCTGAACAATCTTGGTGACTGGGAGAAGTACCCAAGGTCTGGAGGAAAACAAATGTCACTCATCTTCAAAAAGGGCATGAAGGAGGACCTGGGGAACTACAGGCTGGTCAGCCTCACATCAGTCCCTGGAAAGATGATGGGGCAGCTAATTCTGGAAATGACTTCCAGGCATACGAAGAACAAGAAAATCATCAAGAGTAGTCAGCACAGATTCACCAAGGGGAAGTCATACTTGACCAGCTTCATAAGCTTCTCCAATGACATGACTAGCCTGGTAGATGAGGGGAGAGCAGTGCATATTGCCTTGCCTGCCTTACTTCAGTTAGGCTTTTAAAACTGTCTCCAGTAAGATTGTCACAGACAAGCTGTATGGGCTGGATGCGTAGTGAGGTAGATTGAAAACTGGCTAAAAGGGCAGGCCCACAGGGAGGTTATGAGTGAAACAATGTCTAGCTGGAGGCCAGTAACTAGCAGTGTACCCCAGGGTCAATATCGCTGGTCAATACCCATCAGGTCCAGTCCTGCTTAGCATCTTCATTAATGATCTGGATGATGGGGTAGAGCTCAGCAAGTTTGCCGATGACACAAAACTGGGAGGAGTGGCTCATACACGAGAGGGTCAATGCTGCCATCTAGAGGGACCTCAATAGGCTGGAGAAATAGGCTGACAGGAACTCCAAGAAGTTCAGCTAAGGGAAACGCGAAGTCCTGCGCGAGGGGAGGAAAGCAGCTTGGCCGAAAAAGATCTGTGGGGCATCCTTAGTTGACACCAAGCTGAACATAAGCCATCAATGTGCCCTTGCAACAAAGAAGGCCAACTGTGGCTGCATGAGGAACAGTGTCATCAGCTTGTCAAGAGATGTGATCAGTCCCCTCTCCTCAGCACTGGTGAGGCCACACCTTGAATACAGTGCCCCATTCTGGGTTCCTCAGTACAAGAGAGACATGGGCATACCAGAGCAAGTTTAACGAAGGGTCACAAAGATGATGAGGGGACTGGAGCATCTCTCCTATGAGAAGAGCTGGGACTGTTCAGCCTAGAGAAGAGAAGGCTTGGAAGGTGGTTCTTAACATCAACAACTGCCTGAAGGGAAGGTGCAAAGAGGACAGAGCCAGGCTCTTTTCAGTAATGCCCAGTGCCATGACAAGAGGCAATGGGCACACAGTGAAACACAGGAGGTTCCCTCTGAATATCAGGAAGCACTTCTTTACTATAAGGGTGACTGAGCACTTCTAGTTTTTGTCTTTCTTTCTCACCATCCTACTTTATTTTTAGGTGGCAATAAACTAATTTTCCAAGCCTAGTCTGTTTCGCCTGTGATGGCAATTGGTAAGCCATCCACCTGTGTTCATCTTGACCCGCAAGCTTTTCCACCTTATTCTCTCTCTCCCGTTGAGGAGGTGGAGTGAGATGGCGGCTGGGTGGGGGCCAGGCAGCCAGCAAAGGTCATCCCATCACTTAGTCCACAAAGATTTTAAAAGAAACAGGCCATGCTCTTGGTAAATGGCCAACACAATTGTTCACAGACTCTGATTTCAGAGAAGTTACGCAACTCTAAAACAAAGTAGGCTAGTTTTAGATGCAGGTATGCCAACATACCTCCAAGTGTAACCTCAGCTTGCAGTGCATAACAAGGTCAGCAGGTGATAATTCCTGCCCTTCAGTACTACTATCCATTCATTAAAAAACAAACAAAAAACAACCCTCCCCAACAACTTCAAATAAAACTAATATCCCAAATACTGTACTGCTTGACAAAGATCTTACCTCATAGATCAATTTTACAGACATTGTCTCAGTGTCAATTCTTAGCTAATAACTGAACATATACTATTTTGATTGAAAAGAAATTATATATTCAATTCATACACATACACACACACAAACACACACACACACACACACACACAGAGTAACTCAAAAATTTTTCCTAAGCCAACTGACATGGTTGTATGTAGGTCGAGTTGTCTTGACAGGGATGAAAAAGATGAAATAAGACACAGATGGAGATCATCATTATTTGAACATCCTCTGAAAGAAAAAGCCCTAGTGCTTACCGAAAACCAAAATAACCATAAGGAGCCAGAGCCATGCTGTGAACATACAGTTTCTTAGCACTGACTGATAGAATAAATCTTGCATATTAATGGAAAATATATTCCACTCTTTGGAAATATTTGCTCCTGAAAGTATCTAATACAAGCACAAACTCAATAGTTTAGGTTAGTTTGTATAAAGAGGGCATACAGTTTTCAGCAGCGGGCTTCCAAGTTTCAATAAAGTGTTGATTTCCCTAACTCAGCTGCATAAAGAAAAAAGTACTCTGTATCAAATTAAAGTACTACATGACAAAAGTAAATCAAGTGCAAAAGAGGACACAAAGCTCATAAATTATAAACAGAGCAGAAAAATGAAGCAAAAACTGTAGAAAACCAGCCCGATTTGGAAAAGCCAATTACATATAAACAACTGTTTTGAATGAGTATTTTGAAGATGTAGTTTTGAAACTGAGTTATTTTTGTCTCCAAAAAAAAAAAAAAAAGTGAAAAAGAAAAAGCTCTCAATAAAGTTGCAAACCAATGAAATCATCCTCTAGTAACAGTATTTATTGACAAACAACTGTTATAAGTGGGAATACAGGGAAAAATTAAAACAAACCAAAAAGCCTACAAGTGTCAATCAACAACTACAATATTCTCTCCTTTTCAATTAGGACAGTATTGTCAAAATAGCACTTCACACTTACCCTCCCCCAAAATACCCAAATTTGATAGACATAAAAGGTTTTAAAGAAACAAGGTCTGGTTCCCCATCCAGGTATCTGAACTAACAGCAGGAAATTTCTCCTTCTCTTCATTTTTTTGCAACTCCCTGGCCACCATAACAGAAGATAATGCCCCAGTTTCAAATCAGATGGGACAACTACCCAAGTATTGCAAGGGAAGAAGTAATCAGTGGAACAACTTTCAGAAAAAATGGTCCACATTGAAAGTTGATAGGTTGAAGAAATGAAAAATTGAGACTGGCTAACCAGAGAGAAAGGACAGGAGAGATAAAAGGGCAGCCTGGCTAAGAGCTAGCAGGAAAGATGGAGATCCGAGCCACAGGGTCAGGAAACAACAGGCAGGAGTGGCAGGCAGCTCTCCCCACAGCCAGAAGGGTCCATTAACTTTCCTCCAAAAAGATCCTGGCAGCCTCAAGAACTTCAATGACAAAGGTGGCTTTATGCCACAGTTAGCCTTTTTCTGGCACACATTTGTCCATCAAGTTTGTACCATCAAACCTTAGTAATGACAGAGTACCTTACAGTTGAAGCTGCCAACATTGTAAGAAATGAACCCTGAGAAACTTTCATATTGCATTTCACAATGAATAGAAATTCTTCAAAAAGCACTCAAGAAGATAATTATTTATAGTCTATTTTGCAGGCGTATTAGTACAAACATGTCCACTAAATGGATAGTCAGAACAGAATCTGAATAAAAGAGGTCAAATGGAGTAACTAAATAACAAGAACACTATTTACAGCTGCAAAAAACCTGCAAAATTGCCTGAAGATGACAGGAAACTGCACTTATGCAAATGAAGAGAGTTGAGTTTGAGATTAATTAAATCATTAATCCTTTTTGTTTGCAAGTCATTTTCAGAAAACACTTTAGCTTGACATTAGGAAAGTACTCTATGTGCAATATTTTATACAAGTCATCTTCAACATTTTGACATTGCTTCTGTATTCACAAAAAAATCCTTAGTTTGCAGTATCTTAAGGCCCCCCCCTTTTTTTTTTTTTTGCTAAAGCTTGTTTTCCAGTGAAATTCATTTTAAAACCTCCTTGAGACACCTTATTCACTTACTCCTTACTGTCATATAGGACCCTGAAAAAGCAAGGTGCTAGGCTATGAAGCACTAGGTCTACTAAAACTAATAAAATTAATGGAATATTTTTGACCAAGGCAAGGTGCTTTTGATTCGTTTTGTTAGGTTCTATCACTAGATACCACAAAATACATATAACCTCACCCAGTGGGACCTTCCTCATGCGAAAACAAATCTTCCAGATCTAAGTGGGGAATGTGCCACAGCACTTCTAAAAGCCTTGATACAGATATTCTAAGATATCTAAGCACTAGTGAAGACCCAAGAGCATTGTTTAACATTGCTACCCTGTGCTGAAGCTCTATTTCACTCTTTTTTTGACATATAATACCAGCTTCACTGTTTTTACAGTAGTGCATTTTTTTTCAATTTTAATTTTACACAATTCAAACATCAGAGATGACAACAAGGAAACATTTGTAATGAAAGTTGAGTTCTTTTCTCTAAAGAGGCAGAGAGACACTAGGTTTGTTTCCCACCTAGCTAAAGCTTCTGGATCTAGAGCAAGGCCATTCCAAAAACAAATGAAACAGTTTCCTTTAACTGATAATGAATGGCAACCACCCTGAAATGAGCAAAAAGTAGGAAACAAAACAAAAAAAAAAATCCATTTTCTACACAAATATTTAGTTTAATTACTGTATTCAAATACACTTTAAACAGAACTTGCAGACTAAATGACAGTTCTCCTAGGGTGCACTCCTTTCAAAGCCTTGACAATCATTTAAATCCCATGTTAGCTTAAAAGTTCACACAATCTTGAATACATGCCTCCTCAAAATATGCCACTGAATCTCCCACCTACAGTGCACTGTAAGTAAGCTACAGCTGTGGGCTCATAGAATCGCAGAATCACAGAATTGGCAGGGTTGGAAGGGACCTCTGAAGATCATCTAGTTACGGATCACCTCTGTAAGTATTGCATAGCTAACAGGCTTTATATCAAAAACAGCACAAAGAAATCCACTCTTAAAGTATGAGGATAAATCTAGTAAAGCCAAAGATTAGTTACACAGGAACATATTTCTATTTAGATTCTACACATACTCATAACATTCCCATAATAAATCCTCTGAGAATACTACCAAGGCTTCTGATACTTACCTAAAACTTCTAGTACTTACCTACAAAGTGAGAAAACTGGTGCAAGAAGCTAATTATTTACTCCCAAGCAGCAAGAACAGGATAAAGACAAACCTCAGAATGAGCCAGAACATAGCCCTGGGATGACCAAAGAACCAAATGTTTCCACAGATCAAAGATCCTCCTCCACAATCAAGCCACGATACTAAGCACAGACATCTACATCTGAGGAAAGCTACATCACTTCAAAGTGAATTTTTCAAAATAAGTCAATTTTAGTTCTTTTATAGGGATAGTTTGACAAAATTATACTTGCAATTAATTTCTGAATCAGCAGCTATTGCAAGAAATAGCTGCAAGTAATTAAATGAGCAGATAAGTTGCTTGCTACATTAGATAACAATGGAATATTTTCACAGCAGCTCAAAGGATGGCAAAGAAACAACATGGCATCAACAAGAATCATTCCTACAATGCAAGAACAAAACCCACAAGGTTATCAAAGTGGTAGAAGTACATCCAACAAACTCATTGGACTTTTGCAAGTGCCCAAAACAACATTCTCAAATCCTTAACATGGTGCTAGCTCTGACTATGCCAACCAAAAAAAAAAAAAGCAATTTTGCTACCACTCTGATTACCACTCAAAAGCCAACTAGGGCAAGAGTAAAGACTGAATTTATCACCAACTCACTATAAGTGCCCCAGATCTCCACTGAAATGTATCATGAATGCAATGACAGTATATTAATTGATACTATAACATGGATAATGTAGTATTGCATTAGCTACTTGTATTATCCTCATGCACTCTTAGGAACAAAAGGCTAAGTAGCATGTGACACTGAGATGACTTTTAGAAGACCAACCTGCAAATCACAAGCAGTCTTTTGAAGACATTTAATGTATAAAAATAGCAATGGGTCTCTAACAGCAGCTCTGATTTTTTTTTTTTTTGTCACAAGTAAAACAGAAGTGAAGTTTTGGTAGGTATTCACTTTGTTCAATTCAATTTGCTCTGAAGATGAAACAGATCACATTGGATAAAAAGCAGTGAAAATGAAGCAATGGGTATTCCGCAAATCCCATGGGGGCGGGGGAACCAAAACAGTAGCATAATATGGACTGAAACAAAGGCAGATGAATATGATGTCCTTTTGTTTGATCTTTTCACAAAGAAGGGTAAGAAAGTTTCACTCTGCTTCATCTTATCTGGTCACACCTGGTTTTGCTTCAGGCCAGGTATAGTCTCAACTGTATCAGTTTTTCCACCATACAGCATCAGTGTATAAATACACATTATGGGCACTTCTACTTTCAAAAGTTACGTGACTATGAGACAGAAAAAGACCTCTTTTTTATATTAAAAAAAAGCCTGCTCTGCAAAGTTGTATTCATTATCTCTTTAAACTGGCCCAATCATTTCCAATTTACCATATTACAACGTCATACTGGTAGCCATGCGGCAGACATTTTGTTTGAGGATCCTGTGATCTTGGACAAGCCACATCTGCCCTACTGGGTCTTGTACTTAAGGCTTGGGAAGTCCATACGTCAGCATGGGCAGCTGCAGTGCAGGAACATGCTGGAGTGTCCTGTGGTGGCCTGAGCTGCGCGCTGGTGGACGTGATGAAGGAGACGGCATTCCAGCATGTCGTGAGGTGATAGATCATTATATATACACACTCTGTAGACGATCCACAAAAGAAAAACTATTTGCCAAAAGGATGTTTTTAGCATTACTCCAGTCTGAAGTCCCAAAAAACAAAACTGACAGGAAACCTACTTGTTTATACTGTTCCCACAGGTAGAGTGAAAGGGAAAAAAAAACTGTGAAAGGAAGCCAGCACAGTGGATAGACGGATTGCACTCACAGCTTCCCCACTCAGCAGAGAAACAGGGAACATGTCAGGACCAATTAACTACCCCAACCTTGCCCCTGTGGCACACTGCAAAACTTACAAAACCCACTGCTATTGACCAGATTTGGGTAGTTGGGGCCCCATGGAGAGATAACGAACCTTGTGTTCCACTAACACGGTACACTGGAGCAGTCACAACCAGCAACGGCTGATGGCTCTAACAGATACAGGGACTGAGGTCACTTTACTTCACAGGGTCTCATCCCAATAGCTGAAAAATAAACTGATGAAAATTAACGCCTTTGGGGGTAGAGGGCAGAAGAACCTACTTGTGAGATCTCTTTTACATTACAATTGGATTCCTACCTGCCTCTCACAGCAAATGTATTACTGTGCATGATTTGCCAGCAGGCAAAACCTTCACAACAAGGTGGGGGCAGACACTCTTATGTGCTTTGCTTGCACTATCACGGTGGGAAAAGTGGTTACGGTTCCTGGCGATTTGGGCCCTCCCTGAAACAGCCTGCACCCAAACAGTAGAGGCTGCCCAGAGGCTACACAGAGATCACCTGGATGACTGCACAGCCATCAGAGGCTGGATCAACTGAAGAGCCCACTCCTCTCTCAATTGCCCCAGCTGGTCAAGGATAATGCCTGACAGCTCTGACAAAATGACAGCTGTTTTTTGATGACCAAATCAGGTTCCCCAACACCCATAGCTGTAGTGCCCAACATTGCCACTATCCTCAAGTGAGTCAACTTGGAAGCCGTGGCAAGATCCAGCGACCACTTATCTTTGGCAGTCCAGCTGCTAAGGAACCGCAGGAACAACCTGCATTCTCCTGGGGGGCCAGCAGCACACAGTGCTGCCCCAGGCCTATCAACACAGCCCCACGACTTGCCATGGGCTGGCAGCCTCATGTCTGGAAGGTTGCAGTGTTTCCCCCACATTGTAAATTGCTCAACTACTGGATGATGTTATCCACATCACTGGTCCCACAGCATAAGAAGTGAGAGAAGCACTGAGTGATGCTACTGAGACTATGCAAAATCATGGCTGGGAAACTGACCCCAAGAAAATTTAGAAATATGACCAAGAAGCAAAACTTGGAGGGATAATTTCGCAGGGTCCTTGCAGAATGATCTTTGAGTCAGCTACACAAACCATATTCTATATGGCAGAAATTCAGAGCAAAGTAGAAATACAAAAGTTTATTGGTCTTTTGGGTTTTGGAGGCACTGTATGCCATATTTGGTCCAGACATCAAGGCATTATATCAAGGAAAAAAAGACATATACACAGTTGGGCTTCTGGTCTTGGAGGTTGTCCCCACCAGTACAAAACTAAAAATTTGGGCTGCTTATTCAGCCCTAGCTGAAACAAGGAATCACCCAATGGGATGAGGTAACTAATAGCAGGGCTCCCAGTTTTACAGTGGGTACTGCCAAATGATTGCAATCAGTAAATTGGGAAGATATAACAGACCAGTATTGTGAAATGGAAATGGTGAATTCCTATGTGGCCTCTATCAGCCCAAATAAAGTGCTTTACAGGAGAAAACAGTACAAATTGGCCTGGGTAATGACAGTACCCACCTACAGTCTGGTCTGCCTCCATCTTGGCCACAGCAGGCCCCACCACATGAGCAATTAATCCAAGAACAGAAGCGGAACGCATGGTTCACAGATCAGACAACAAGATAATGCTAAAGAGAAATAGCAATGGAAGGCAGCAGCCTTTAAAATGGCTCAGCAAACCTTCCTAACCTACCAAGGGAATGAGAGGAACAGCCAATATGTCAAATTGACAGCTGTGGCTATGGTGCTGGAAGAACTGACAGTTTCAGAAACCTTTACATTGACTCTTGGGCAGTATATAAAGGTCTCACACTGTAGGCTAGTGACAGTAAGCAGATGACTTCGTGATATAAAGTAAACATCTCTGGGGGTCAGAATTTGGAAAACACCTGGCAGACAGATTATATTGGGTCACTTGCAAAGAGTCATGGCTTACAGTCAGGTGGTGGTAGCAACCACCTGGCTGTATTGTCTACTGCACATGCTGACCAGAAGGCCACTATCAAAGGTCTTTGCTTTTTCAGCCAATGGTAAGGTATTCTCACCTGTATTCAATCAGATCATGGTACACAGGACAAACAGTCCAGCAGTGGGCCGGTGAAAATCAGGTAGCATGGGTTTATCATACACCCCATCATCCTTGTGGAGCCAGTTCAGTAAAGTGTACTAATGCCTTACTAAAAGAACAGCTGTGAATTCTTCCACTTTCCATACCTTGTAGAACTGGCCAACTGCGCTGGCACAAGCAGCAGAAAGTCTGAATAGCAGGATGAGAGTCCAAGGTTACACCACTTAC
This sequence comes from Chauna torquata, assembly GCA_013399475.1. Classification (NCBI taxonomy): domain Eukaryota; kingdom Metazoa; phylum Chordata; class Aves; order Anseriformes; family Anhimidae; genus Chauna; species Chauna torquata. The sequence goes on along the minus strand of VXAL01019896.1, from coordinate 84,966 downwards.
TTATTGTTAGGCCACTACCATACAGAAATGTCCACTGGGTTCCTGTCTGAAACTGAATAGCAGTTTATCTCAGCACAGGACAGACAACCCTGTTTACACAGGACTCCCATCAAGGAAATAGTCTCTGCCAAAATGCTGATTCAAGGGCCAAGGGCTACATTCTCGATTTTGGAATGCTCAGACAATACCCTTTAACATGCTCCTCAACACCTACTTCATAAAAAGACGCAATTTCAATCTGTTTTGCTGAAAGTGGATATGGGTATCCTCCCTGAAAAGTCTCAGCATTGCACTAGTCCGCAGCAACATCTATTGTTAACCTGTGGGTTACACTGATGCTCCAAGTCCCACCTGTCCAGAATATTTTGGGGGACAATGGATACTATGGTTGGAGCTAAAATACCCATGGTTTAAACAGAAGTCTGTGCTGGACGACATCTGAGGGTGCTAGGAATGGGAACCTCAGAAGAGCGTGTGTATGTGAGAAGACCCCCATGTTCTCACCCATGCAGAGATTGCTATTTATTACTGACCACTTACAGACAGAAAAACAGATTATTCTCATCAGTAACAGTTTATATGAAGGAAAGCTAATAGCTAACTTTAAAACATCTTTGGCATTAAAGAGTTATTAAGATTCATTCCACAATGGAACGACCATAATAACTCACTGCCACTACCATCACAGATTATAACTTACGGAAGATATGAAAGATAATTGTCTTTCCCGAGAAATTATACAGACAATTTCTTATGGGAGTTAGAAGGTATTACCATGTAAATCACTGTCTTACTAATTAATTTAAACCCACTTTAAATTTTGAGACCATACCCTAAACAAACACATTTTCAGGCCTGCAAAGCTACTGTCAGCAAACACAACCTCAAACCCTTTTGGAGTTGGACCTTTACCATACAGCAGCAGATGCACTCAAAACCCCCAAATAAGCACAACCCTTCTTTGTGAATTTCCAGAACAGCTATATAACACACTGTTTCAGAGAACTGTTATTTTAAGTGCACAGACTAAATCATCCAACTATGTGTATTTTGCAGAGTCTTTCATAACATTCTCATAGACAAAGTGATGAAAAACGGTCTAGAAAAACAGACAGTGAAGTGCCAGGCACAAATGGCTGTGATCAGCAGCACAACGTCCAACTGTAGGCCGGTCACCAACACTGTACTCCAGGGATAAACACTGGGTCCAATCCTGTTCAACATCTTCATTAATGATCTGGATGATGGGGAAGACTGCACCCTCAGCAAGTCTGCAGATGACAAAACTGGGAGGAGTGACTGACAGGAGAAGTGCAAAGTCCTGCACCTGCGAAGGAACAACTCCATGCATTAGTACAGGCTGGGGGCTCACCAGCTGGAAAGTAGTTATGCAGGAAAGACCCTGGGGGTTATGGTGGACAAAGTGAGAGGTAGTCAGCAACTCACTGCACTTAGGGCAGAGACAGCCCAGGACATCCTGGGCTGCACAAGGAACAGAATCATCAGCAGGTCAAACAAGGTGATCCTTCACTTCTTGTCAGCACCAGCAAGGCCACATCTGGAGTACTGTGTCCAGTTCTGGGCTCCCTAGTGCAAGAGAAACATGGATGTACTGGACAGAGTCCAGGAACAGGCTACAGAAGTGATGATGGTACTGGAACACCTGTCATATGAGGAGAGGTGGGACTGTTTAGCCCAGAGGTGAACAGACTCAAGGGAGAGTGGGTAGAATCTTACCAGTATATACAAATATCACATTGATGGGGATGTGGGTGAAAACAAAGACAACAGTGCCAGGGTCTTCTCAGCAGTGCCCACTGACAAGACAAGAGGCATGAACTGAAACACAAGAAAATACTTTCTTCTTATGAGGGTGGCCAAATATGGGAGCACACTGCCCTTAGAAGTTGTGGAGTCCCCGTCCACGGAGGTATTCAAGAGGCAACTGGACACAGTCCTGGGCAACTTGATCTAGCAGAACTTGCTTAAGTGGGGTGTGGGACTGCATATATTACATGGCTTCCAAAGTCTCCTTCCAAACTCAGCCATTCTGTGATTTTGTATTAATTTTACAAGGAGAAACTTATCCCTCTAAGGGGCAAAACAGGAGGAAAAAAAAAAAAAGCAAAAGAAAGAGACAGCATTAGGAACCATATTTTCGCTGTCAAAAAAGAAACGAGGGAAGCAAAAACAGACATCACTTTAATTAATATTCTCATCAACTGTCACAAGTAATAAAAGCTATGGTACACTTTAACTATGTTTTCTAAAATTATGTATCACAAAAAGGTCTTCTGAAAAGACTACTCTAAATTAACAAACTTCAGAAAACTAATGATTTTGTGATCAAAATACATTAACATGATTCCAACAAAAACATCAGTAAGCAAGTAAAAAGCAAAAGCTATTTTGTTGCAATCAAGATAAAAAAAGATGCTTTACAATCCACCATAAATCCTAATCTCTTCTATAATGAGATTGGGATTCTTAGTACCATGCGATCCAGCTCCTTAACTTGAGTTCAGGGTACAGCATGCATAGAAAAGAATTAAAATCAACCGAAGTCAACCACTCTAAATAATCCATGGAAAAATCAAGGAATATACCATTAAAGTCTGAAACAGAGCACTGCTGTTTTAAAATGAACTATAGCTTTTCTCTCTCTCCCCTGCCCTTCCCTTTTACATGGACTGTTATAAGCATGAAAAGTGATTGAGTCAGCTTTGCAATCTTCTTCTCTCCACGCTTTAAAATATCCAGCTTTAGGACCCATGAACAACGTCCAAGGAGAAAAGAACTCAATTAAAGCTGGCTTGTAAAGCAAAATAATCACTGGCATTCCAGAATCAAAACCAATCCCCAAGCAATAAGCCCTGCTGTTGTGGGCTATAACTAACTTCAACACTTGAACAGATGTAAAGGTGTAGTTTCACACTAACTTAACACAGCTGAGGAGGGGATGGGGAGGAATGTGCTTCTAAAAGAAAATTCTGTGGCTTGTTGGAACAATGTAGATGAAGAAGGCAGTATAACAGTACATCATTGATGTTGGATTGTGAATGCATATTAACAAACACCACAGAGCAAGGCGTCCAATTATACCCAATACTTATTTATGTATTGTATCCACAAATACAGAAGTTGGGAATCTTCTAAACACCTGTTAACAAAGACAGGAGAAGTAACACATTTGCTGCAATTCAGATTAGATATATCAGCCATTCTAACCTGTTCTTTACTGTTTGCTATCTTCTACCTCACTTCACATCAGGCTCACCTTCACTCTTCCAGTGATGCCACATTTCTCTGCACACTGGCTTGCTTCAGTGGACTTACCTTCATCTCAGCTCCTCTTCTTCTTCTCAGTTCACCTATTTCTCCTTGAGTTCTCTTAGAATCATAGAATGGTTTGGGTTGGAAGGGACCCTTAAGGATCATCTAGTTCCTACCCCCCTGCAGTGGGCAGGGTAGACCAGGTTGCTCAAGGCCCCATCCAACCTGGCCTTGAACGCTTCCAGGGATGAGGCATCCACAAGTTCTCTGGGCAACCTGTTCCAGTGCGTCACCACACTCTGAGTAAAGAATTCCTCCCTAATGTCTGGTCTAAATCTACCCTCTTTTAGTTTAAAGCCATTACCCCTTGTCCTATCACTTCACTCCTCGATTAAGAGCTCCTCTCCAGCTTTCTTGTAGGCCCCCTTTAGGTACTGGAAGGCCGCTGTAAGGTCCCCCCGGAGCCTTCTCTTCTCTAGGCTGAATAACCCCAACTTTCTCAACCTGTCTTTGCAGGAGAGCTGTTCCAGCGCTCTGATCATCCTCATGGCCCTCCTCTGGACTCGCTCAAACAGGTCTACGTCCTTCTTATGCTGGGGCCCCAGAGCTGAACACAGTACTCCAGGTGGGGTCTCACGAGAGTGGAGTAGAGGGACAGAGTCACATTCCTCGACCCGCTGGTCACGCTTCTTTTGATGCAGCCCAGGATATGGTTGGCTTTCTGGGCTGCAGGCGCACATTGCCAGCTCATGCTTAGCTGCTCATCAGCCAACACCCAAGTCCTTCTCCTCAGGGCTGCTCTTCATCTGTTCTCTGCCCAGCCTGTATTTGTGCTTGGGATTGCACTAACCCAGATGCAGGACCTTGCACTTGGCCTTGTTGGCCTTCATGAGGTTCGCATGGGCCCACCTCTCAAGCCTGTCAAGGTCCCTCTAGATGGCATCCCTTCCTTCCAGCGTGTCGACCGCACCACACAGCTTGGTGTTGTCAGCAAACTTGCTGAGGGGGCATTCAATCCCACTCTCCACGACACTAACAAAGATGTTAAACAGCGCCAGTCCCAATACTGATCCCTTAGGAATGCCACCCATCACTGGTCTGCACCTGGACACTGAGCTGTTGACTGCAACTCCGAGTGTGACCATCCAGCCAACTCCTTATCCACCGAGTGGTCCATCCATCAAACCCATGACTCTCCAATTTAGAGACAAGGATGTCATGCAGGACAGTGTCAAACACTTTGCATAGTCCAGACAGATGACATCAGTTGCTGTTCCCCTATCCAGCAATGCTCTTCTAATCTCAGTCTCTATTCTCTTCAAAGCAAAGCAACACCTCAACCCTAACACGGAATGGCTCACCCTCAATACTTAAAATTTGTCAACATTATAAGCTACTGACCGTCAAAACTCACAGTGGGAAGTATCAGACAACCTTTACACCTGTAGGCTGACGATCATCCCGTAGTTTGGAAATATGTGTGTATATATACACACATACACACTACTATTTAACATCTACATACCTGCGTACGAGTCCATTTTAGTTTCAGTGAAGGTGCTTTTAATAAAACAGAATCAAATAGAAGGGGAAATGTAACAGATTCTGACGTAAAGAATAATTAGAGACAGAATGAAATGAAAAATGAAGTGCCAGAAGAAATGAAAGATGAATTTATTATGTTATAGTGGCAGATGATACCATTGTTCTTTGATGAAATAAAAGATCCTCCTTCTGGACAAAAGAAAATGCAGTAGAGTTGGTCTGGGGGGGAATTGAGTATATTTTCAGCCATACTATAACATGAAAGATTATTAGCTAAGCCAGAAGAAATTGCATTAGAAGATGTACAAGAAAAAAATCTGTATGAAACTCATCAAGGAAAGACAACCGCAGCTAGCATTCAAACAAGAATGAAGTGACATAATTTCACTAACTTGGACTGAATCAAAAAAATATATCCTTAATACTTGTATATAGAAAACTGGAATGAAATACAGGAGTGCACCTACAGAATCTGCTGAAGCAGGGCTGAAGAGGTATTAATCATTCACAATATGTTCAGAATATCATAAAAAAGAAATGGATAATTTTGAGAATCAAAACAACACTAACAAAAATTTAAAAATATCTTTATGTCAAACATGTAGGGATTTTCTGTTCTTATATACCAGTTTACCAGCTGTAAAGAAGAGATGTATCAGTGAACATATAATCAAAGCTACTATTACGTATTCATAACAACAAATAATAATAATAAGCAATGTTAAGGGGTCCCAGTCACTGTGTATGAGAAAGATATATTCAAGCTGTAGCCAGTAGGAGACAGGGACTACTATGTTCACAACAAGCTCTTAATTTTCCCGGTCCATAACAAGTGAAAGCCTGGATCATCCAGCTTAGCAGCATAAAGTTTAAGACAAAGTATGACTTTTCTTTACAAACAAATCAGAGCATGTATCTATCACAGGGAAAGAAGTAAGACTTAAACTACTGCATCATCCTAAACAAGAACAAATGAGTATATGAACACTACGCACAGTTTTAGGCTGGAAACTAGATGCCCATTTTTGAAACAAGCCAGAAAATAAAGATGATCCACAGTATGCCCTAACATGATTAAGCATTTTATTGTAAAGATTGGAAGACATAATTTACAGGCCTATGACAGAAAGCAAATGCCTAGCTAAACAAAAATTCATTTGAGTACTTCGGAGATAAAAGCAAATCAAACATTTATAGTTTTATAGTGGTCCTCCAGGTTTAATCTAGTACCATGTCTTTACAAAGAGTCACAAATCTTAAATCTGAAAATGATTAGGCCACTTTCAAAACCCAGTGGGAGTGTCAGAAGCAAATACGTATATACATTTTTTTAAGTTATTTAAGCCTTGATTAAACCATCACACTACTGATCATGACAGAGAGATGATTTCAAAAGGGACTACAAACAAATGTTTGGATCCACAATACATTCCTTCAACCAATCTTTCGAGATACCCATCTTCTGTAGAGATTTATACAATAAATATTACACTGGCATACCAGGAGCATTAATGTACAACAGCACAGACTAAAAAAATCAGAGTACAAGTAAGAGTAATGGCATGCATGCTGCAAAAAAAAAGAAATCAAGAACAGCCATAAAATTTAAGAAAGAATATGGATATCAAAAGGAACTGGCAGGCTCTGGTGCAATGTGCAAGAGTATACCATGAATGTGGAACCACAAGTATGTGGCATGACTCTGCCTTACCCTTGTCCTTCTTTGTCAAAAGAGAACATGAACGCAGCAAAGATCATGCAACATCATTACCAGTCACAAATAACCCAAAAGATACGATGAACACTTGGCAGCCAGTATCCCTTATTCCCTTGCCAGACTGATGGGACACCCATCAGCCCTGGTATTCACGAACATAGGAGCGTGAAAGAATGATGAAAGGATGAAAGGGACCTAAGAGAAAATAAATGCAAGTGACCAAAATTGTTTTTTTTCAAAGTAAAAGCTCTGTTTCCCTCTATGCAGTATCACACGTGAACTGCTTTCACCTGACAATCAGACTTCACCTGATTAGATACTCCATTTGGCTGTTGCAGAACCACGGTATCTTAAAACAGACTATTTTCGTAGAGACATCCGAGGCATCAAGTGTAAGAGGTTCAACTCTGCAGCCAGAACAACCTAGGTTATCATTTATTGTCTTTCAGTTTCTGCAAAGCACAGTTTTTTTCTTTGTGTAAAATGGTGGGATTCCTCTAACTAAGAAATTTGAATAAAAATAATAAAATACATTGGTGGATGGAGGGAGAGTGAGAAAGTCTCTGTCACTGCAAGAACTGTGGTAAGCGCTCACGGTACGCGAAGAGCTGCTGAGACGAGTGCTTCCAACTAATGACTGCTAAGCCTCTTCCTTAGACAGAGGTCAGGCACCTTGTTTCTCTTAACTGAATCTGAAAAACTGTATCAGAAAAAAAAAAAAAAAACCTTTCTTCCTGCTGGCATCTGAATCTGCACACATCCTCTAAAAACTACTTTTACATTTCATTCACATTCTCATATACAGATGAAAAAGATGCCCTCTGTGCAGTGTTTCTCAACACAAAAACAAAACAGCATAATCAAGATTTCTATCCAAAGAACAGTAGCCAAAAGCCAGTAGTGACCATGAATTTTACTTCCTATTTATACCCACGTCACCATTCCTTGTCAGTACTTGCTCTTGCTCAGATGGTCACAACCTATATCTCATAATACTGCTCGACTTCATCTCGTGCTTTCAGAAATGTATCATAGTTCTACATACAAAGCAGCTCTCCACACGTTTATTGCCACATTCTTGTGGTAGCAAATCTACAAAATTTTGTTTTAACACAAGTTACGAAGTAACCCTAATTGTTAAGAAATATTGAGTCAAAATATTTTTCAAATAAAACCTTTGCATCTTCCTGTAGGAATATGTTGAATCACCATTTTAAAAAATATTTTGTTTTAGTTTCATCCAATCTGATTACAGGCAAGACTGACAGGACATTAGAAAAGAGTCCTCCATTTATCACAGAGAAAGGAAGAGGATTATTCATTAAGGAGTGAGGTGTAAAATCTTTCAGCAAAGATTTCAAATTTTATATATTCTCACTGACTGACTTAAAAAAGAAAAACAGGAAAAGAAAAAAAGGAAAGAAAAAAGCTTCTCAATAAGAGAGGAAGGAAGGCTACCATTCGGCAGATTTTTAACCTACAAACATTAAGTGTCTCAAGGGTTCCATTGCCTTCCAATCTGCAGTTTTCTATAGTCAGAAAATATTTAGTTGTGCCTTGGGAAAACACCTTGTATTTATTTGATCAATTCAAATTCCGAAGCGCGAAAAAAAACAGAACTTCAGCAAGGCTCTGTAGTTACAGTTCATCCAATGTTTCTTTCTGTCACTTTAGCATTAGATTGAATGACTGGCGCCTTAACTACAGACTTTTTTTTTTTTTGGTAATTACTTGAAATACTTTGACCTGAAGAATACAAAGTGTCATTCTAGACTAGACCTGTAAGCCAGTCTAGCAACAGTTTGGCTGCATAGCCAGCACCAGAAATCCTTCTGAAGATGCAAGAACAGTAAAAAGGTATAACCTGCCATACGTATCATGGGAGATACGGTATAACCGACTCCATGAAGTATTTAATCCTAACTGTTATACATTGTTTTCACATATAAATCAGAAAACTTCTCAAGCTTGTTTGGCTCAATTTGAGATCCCTTCCAAACCTTTGTTTGTTTGTACTAGTAACTGTACGTTTGGATACAATTATACACGTAAGCATCCCAGGAGCTTTACTAAATTTTTTATCTCAAATATCATCAGTGACGGTCAGATGAAATCGTTAAATGGAAAACTGGCAAGTTATAAAGTGACTTTCATAAACAGTCTTCATTTCACTGTACACGCCATTGTTCCTGAGCACGCAACATGAATACTTCCGTCAATCTGTCAGATGAGGACTGCAGCAGAAATCCTAAATCCTGGCTCCCTCTGAGCCGTGACTACACGTAAAATAGAGGCAATATGCCAAAAACAAGCTTGTCATCAATACGTATGCATTTTTCACCACAGTTCCTTAGGATCCATACATAAGGAATTAAGAAGAAAACTTCTCTTAAACTGAAGATTTTCTGAAATCAACCACATGTGGGGAAATTATATCCGAAAAAGCAGGTTCAATCGCATCCTATTCTATTTGACACTCAGCGGACTGGAGGTTATCTCATTTGACAAGGAAACCGATAAAGCAACGCAAAGCTGAATCTGTGCTCTGGATCAGATCTCTGCGATTATTTCCCACATGGCTGCACAGACCTCTGCCTCCACGCGTCTAAGGAAGGCATGCGTGTTCCCCACACGCTCTCGGCTGCTTGTCAGCCCGTACCCACCAGCCTCTCCTTTCCACCTGCGCCTACACTGGGACCACTGCATCGCAGAAACTAGCCGAGTTCCGGAGGATCAAATTCAGCCTGCCCTCCATTTCTTCCTGCAAGAACTAGTTGGCAAACACACATCAATCTTCATTAAAATCATTTTTAAACTCCTGATATCAGACCTACAGTGAAAAACAAATATGAATAACATCCTAAAATATAAGTCACCAAAAAAAAAATTAAGATTTCGGGATGAGCTGTAGTCTTCCGAATGCTAGATTTATCACTAATACCTTTAATGCTGCAATACACGTAGAGACACAGAAGGGGAACCCCAAATCAAAAAGGAAACACAAGGCCTTATTCATATCAAGTGACATAGCACGAAGAAGACTTGAGACAGTGCCTGTGTTCCTACAGTCAGACTTCCATTTCTACGCCAAACACTTTGTCCTTAAACAGTAGCTTGAAATCACTAATTAATATCAGTGATTTTTCTTTTTCACTGGGACCCACAAGCAGGCTGGTCTGCGAGCAGCAATGGTGCCGCACACCACCCATCCACGCTGTGCCTCCGGCCCAAAGGCAGTCCGAGAACTCGGTGGTTTTACTGCTCCGGAGGGGTCCGGACCAGCTGTGAGCAGGCTCACCAGCCGTCCCCACGCTCTGGGAAGTGGACAGCTGCCTGGCACGTCCATGAACACGAGCGAACCGAAGTCGAGAGAGTGATCAGTAAATCGCAACTAAAACAAACTAATGCGTGAGAGCTAACACGAGAGTTAAAGAGAAAATAACAGAACGAGCAGTGGAGACTTTAAAAAAAAAAAAAGAAAAAAAGAAAAGCCACTCCCAGGGAGCGGAGGGAGCTGCAACACCACAGCTCAGAACAGTCTGAAGCCAGGGGTGAGACGGCGGCACCGCTCGATGGCTCTCCGCGGCCGGGCACGGGGCTGCGGACCCCGCCGGGGCGGGGGGGCGGCCCGGGATCACGCTTCCCCTCGCCCGCCGCGGGGCCCTCCCGCTGCTGCCATCCCTTCCAACCGGGCGGGAGGCGCCGAGGAAACTTCGCCGGCAGGGGGGCGGCCGCCGCCGCCGGGAAGCGCCGCGGCCCCACCGCC